>JBBPBP010000001.1:12785715-12810706 GCA_037974735.1 Cicer chorassanicum | reverse complement strand
TTTAATATAAATATTTTAATTAATAAATTAACACTTATGATTTGTTGACTTAAATAAAATTAATATAGAAGTGAAATAAAATTGGATTTGAGTTTTATATATAAAATCATCTTTAATCTATTTTAATTATTGTTTTATTTAGTAAATATCTAATCCTAATTTGAGTATATTTTGAAAATTGTTGAGGGTTATCATCGTGATTTATTTGTTTTAAATTTCTTTTACAATAATATATATTGTGAATTTATTTATAAATTTCTTCATTCTAGAGTTACTTGACTTTTATCCTTTAATTAACTATTTTATTTATTTATTTTAAAAGATGAAAAATTTCACCATAATTAACTCATACAGCTGTGAGGTCCCGAGTTTGACAAAACATCTAATCTAACAATATTGGCACTGCCAATTGAATTAGGGTTTAAAGACATTTTTTTTTAATTTTAGAAAAAATGATAAATTTCACCATAATTAACTGAGGTTCCATATTCAAATGTGGAGAAAGTCCAATATAATAATATCGACTCTTCCTTTTTTTTCTTAACTATTTGTTTATTATACAATCATAAATTATATAAATTTGTCTTTTTAATAATATTGTTGTGGGAAATACAAATAAATTATAACTCAAGCATTACTAATCATCATACAACCAAGCATTTATCATTACTTAATTGGGCATACTCCTACATTACGGATAATAGTTTTTGAAAAATGCTTTCAACTCTAAATGTTAAATAAATTAATAAATTTGGTAGGAACGTTAAATTTGTTCAAACTTATTGTTGTTTTACAACTTTACTCTTTAACCAAGAAAATTAGATTATGTTATATGGTAATATTTCTTGTTGATCGTAAAAAGAATATACAACAGTTAGAGGTACCTTGGTAAAATTATAATTAATATAGTTAAAAAATTAAAATAAAATCTTATATAAAGAGACACAACAATAATTTAAGAGAGTCCTGTATTTAAAGAAGGAGATATGTGAGTTATTACTATCTTTGTGCTTGTATATGAGATTTTGTTGATTAAATCACGATAATTAAAAAAGTTGATTGTAGTATTAAATTTGTCAGCAATTTGAATTATTTTACCTTTATGAGAGATAATTAGTATATATTTTTATTGTAATATTTATTTCATATTGTATAAAAAAAAATGTAAGTATAATTAGAGGTGAGTTAGTGAAAAAATAATTAATGGAGTTGAAAATTTAAAAAGAGTCTTAGTAGAGACAAGAAAAAAAAATCTCAATAGAGTTTTATATTTAGAGACATAAATAATATAGAACAACACATACATTTATCATATTTACACTTTTTGTTTGCTACGAATGGATGTGTATGCACGAGAGAACATTTGAATAATTATAAATTTATGTACATAAATATGTGTATTTTGTGTGTGAGGTGATTAAATTATATCGATGAAATATTACATTAATTCTATATCGCTCAATAATATTTTATTTTATCTATGTTTTTTTTATTTATAAATTTCACTATTTTAATGAAATATTTATATGATATACATCGTCTCTATAAAATTTTAGGTTATTTAGGCTTTTCTTGGGTGAGTTTTGGTTTTTATCATTTGAAAAAAAAAAAATCTTAAACTACAAGGATAAAAAACAAAACAACTATAAGTTATAGGGACCAAAATCATAAACTACTTAAAAAAAAAAATTTCTATTTCCAATTTGCAACGATGAAAATCTATAAATTACAGTGATAAATTACAATGAAAATCTTGTTTGTTACATTGACTCCTTGCTGGTTGTTCAGTTGGTATGTGAGGAGACTTAGTGGTTCCATTACTACTCTACTTTGTTGGAGCTTATCATAGACTTAACTAACAAGGAGTGGAAGATCACTCTTCATCATCATATTCTTGGAAAAGATAACGTTTGTACCGATATTCCTAGTTCCTACCATGATGGAGTTTTGATCTTTTCATCAAGTTACCCGAGCCTTATATGAATTTATCGTCAGCTTTATCGGCTAAGCCGATAGAAATATCTTTCTTTAGAGATAAATTTCCTTTTTCTAAATTTATTTTCTCTTATTTTCCTCATGTAGATACTAGGAAAAAAAAGACAAAGAAATACTCCCTCTAATCACCGTTATAAAGAAAAAACGTGATAACAAGTCTTGATTATTATAAACAAAAGGGCAATTCTTAGTAATTTACAAGTACTATACGTTATAGATAAAGACAGATTTGCCCTCTTCCTTCATCTACCTCTACACATGCGAAAAATTTCATCTACCTCTGAGACACGCGAAAAATTAAAATATAATATAATTTGAACGAAGGCATTGAAGCCTGTTCATTTTTCACATTACAAATTCCACTCATTTTGCTGTTGTTAAGTGCGTTTCGATTAAGTTTCAGCTTTCAAAGGCAAATAAAATGATGAAAGAGATTCTTCTTATTGTTCTCCTCTCGTTGGCCTTTCGAACGACCTTCTCAGTTTCAGAATCCCAATCTGCTGCTCTACTTCCTCATCATGCGGACGAATCATTCAATATCAGTTATATTCAGGTAAATACAAACCCTTTTATTATTTCATTTTCTCTTTTGTGCTATTTTTATTTATAATATGAAAACGAAGAATTTTTGTTTGTTTGTTTAATAGATGAAGAACGTTGGAAGTTGTTCTTACTTGGTGGTTATTTCTACTAGTTGTTCGTCTCCTAGGTATACCACGGATCAGATCAGTATTGCTTTTGGGGATGCTTATGGAAACCAGGTTTTGTTGAATTTCTCTATCTATTCTTTGGTTTTTCAGTGGAAGGTTTAGTCAAATATAGGTTTAAAAGTTGTTTATTTGCTTCAAAATCAGTTACTAAATTAAGCTTTATAAAATATATTGGTTGTTGAGGAATTATGAAATTCAGCTCAGAATCATGGAAGTTCATTATTGTTGAATGGTGTATTTATTTTTATTTCTATTTCTATATATCATTTGCGGGTGGAGTTGATAGTGTTAGCATTTATGGAGATAGAATCTCGAATGCCATTTTTAGATATTTTGTTTTGTTAGGTCCTTCTTAGATTAGTATATATCACTTTCTTATATGCTTTAAAGTGCACAGATAGCTTCTATATTTGTGTATGGAGAGGCTAACAGTTTGATAAGTAGCCCCAACTGAGTTGAATAGTTAGTGTATATGTGAGAAGGAGAGTTAGCGTATGTTTACAAAACTGTGAAAACGCGGTGACGCCGCAAGTTTGCTGGAAGCTCAATATTCTAACTTTAGAAAAACGCGGTGAAATTGTATGGGGATGCGAGAAAAAGAAATTGGATTTGTAACCAAACATGCTGTTAGTCATTTGATGAGGATTGGAATTGAGACTAGCTAGGGAGAATCTTCGATATCTCGAATATTGAGGGATTTGTTCATTCATTCAATAAATAATTTATTTTTTTTGATCCAGTTTCTATCAAAGTCTAACACATACTTCATTTTTGTTAGCTAGCTCTTAAGCTAAGATTAAATTGGAATCTTTAACTAACAAAACCTTTTACAGTTTTCAAGCATTATGTATAGCATCTTGTTTGCTTTTGG
Organism: Cicer chorassanicum; assembly: GCA_037974735.1. NCBI lineage: Eukaryota > Viridiplantae > Streptophyta > Magnoliopsida > Fabales > Fabaceae > Cicer > Cicer chorassanicum. The sequence goes on along the minus strand of JBBPBP010000001.1, from coordinate 12,807,130 downwards.
TCAACGTGTAATGAAGTAATGACTCTCTATCTGCAAAGATAACTGTATAAAGGATTTTGGCTTAATGATGAGTATGAAAAATTCACTGAACAAACAGATCGATGGCTTTTGAGTCCTTGTTTGTAAATTGCATAGAACAAACTCAAAGCTGAACCTGACGAGAAAAAAAAAACCCTCATTTTGTTTATTCATCTTGCTAACTTAGGAAGCTTTATTTTGTATGATTGGAAATTCATTTGTTCCCCTTTCACATGCTATCAGATATATGCACCAAGACTGGATGATCCATCTTCAGGTACATTTGAGAGCTGTTCTTCAGATACGTTTCAGATAAACGGTCCATGTGCATATCAGATATGCTATGTGTACCTATATAGATCTGGCTCAAATGGTTGGATACCTGAAAGTGTGAAAATCAACGGTTATAGCGGCAGTCCTGTTACGTTCTATTACAACACGTTCATTCCCCGAGATACGTGGTATGGGTTTAATTTGTGCAACAATGCTGCTTCTTCGTACCAAGTGACTTCTCAGAAATGGCTGATATTAGTGATTCTAGGATTTGTTCTAAGTTTTTGGTTGTAAGTTTATGTACTTTTCACCCCCTACAATTCCTATACTTTGTAGCCATGAAACTTTGTAGTTAAGTATTGTATGCATAAGTAGTAGAGACATGAGATGTGGAAGACCCTTGGCCTAGTCAATTAATTACTTAATTATGTGGCGTTCCTTTTCAAATTCTTTGTTTTATGATCAAATTATGTAGTTTGAGGTTGGTGTTGTGAATTGAAAACCTTGAAAAATTATGTCACAGCTAATTTATGTTTCATAGGATAGGAAGATGAGACAAGGTCAGAGAATTTGGTGCGACCCAAAACTAAAGAGTTTTTGATATCCCTATATTTTAATGGTTTGCCTTTTGTCAAGGAGATAGATAGGTATTACTGATACGCTTCAGCACGTTGGAGTTACACAAGCTCATTACTAGATTGAGTAAATATGTATTAGTTTTTTTGTTGTTGAAGTTTTTCACATTACAAATAGACTACTACTCAACTTGTTAATAATTGATGTTAACATCTTTTAGTATGTATTTACTACTATTTAGTTATATGATGATGAAAATTGATTTTTTTTTTTCTTTTTGCTGAAATTGAATTTGAATCAACATATATTTTGTAAAATTAATTTTGATCAAACGTAACTTTAATGCAAAAAGATATATATTTTAATATGTTAAAGCTAGTATTTTGATCTTGTCAACAGACTGTTCGATAGGCTATTGGTTAATTAGTTATTGTTGTTATCATTAAGTTAGTTAGAACAATTAACTTAGCCTTGTCATTCTGTAATGTATATATAGTGTATCTCTATGATACTTGTAATCAATCAATTGATGAAATAATGGGGTATGAGAGCCTGGTTTAGCATGTAACAAACAAATTCAAGTAAATTTAGAGTAAATATCAATAAAGTGTAAATAATATTTACTACCATTAGTAGAAGCAAGAGATGCTGGACCCCAAATGTTAGAGTAAAGGAGTTGAAGAGCATCATAAGTAGTTAATGAATCATGAAATGGAAGTTTATGGGATTTACCCAAACAACATGTTTTGAGAAATGTTACTATTATTCAAAGCAGTAAATACAACCCTATTGGAGTTATGACCAAGTCTAACATGCTAAATATCACATACATTTCTAAAATTGCTCGAGTCATGCTCTTTAGTACTTAAATTTGCAGAATTACAGAAAACAGATTTAGAATCAATGCATGAAGAAACAAGACGATCACATGGATTTTCCAAATTAATTAGATAAAAAACATATCAGCCATTTATAATCTTGCCAGCAAGAAAAGTGTTGTTGCTGACCTGATATTCAAAACAACAATAGTTAGGATGAAATTCAAAGTATACACTATTATCTTTAGGAAACTTAGAAACACTTTAATAGTTATGTAGCGTTTCCAAAACTTTTCACTGACCATGACATTACTCATAGAATAAGTTGCCCTTATACTCATAAACAAATGCATCAATGCCTTTGCACTACTGGGTGAAACTTTCCAAACTTGTGTCTCCATTATAAATAGATTACCAACTTCAATTCTTAATAATTGTTCTCCTTTACAAAATCTCTTCAATCAATGCCTGATTATAATATTTTTAAACTCTCTGGTTGTACTTTCTATTCCTATTTGAGACCTTATAATAAATACAAGTTGCAATTTAGATCTCAACAATGTGTCTTCTTAGACTATAATTCTAATCATAAAGAGTACATATGTTTAGCTCCAACTAGTAGAATTTATATTTCAAAACAGGTTGCATTTGATGAAAACCTTTTTCCTCTTCACGTTCTAAAATTGCATAATTATAAGTCCAATTCACCTGTCTCTGTTGATTTCTTTAATGATTATGTTCCAACATTAGCTTTTGTGTCTTGTCATAACAATTTTTTTACCACTTACACCTAATGATGAAATTTCTCTTTTGCATGGTGGTTCTACAGTTGACGATTCTTCTGAGTTTCCAAGTCCTACTTCTGAACAGGCTGTCTCAATTGTACCAGAACTCTCAAGCCCACCCACTACAAATAGTTCATCAACTCCTGTTTCCAATCCTGTATCAACACCTTTATCTCTATCTCATTTAACTCCTATGGCTATCATTCCTACCAAACCTCGTTTAATCAATGCTCATAATATGGACACTAGAGGAAAATGTGGCATTTTAAAACCAAAAATCTATTCAATTCCTCTGCAAGCAATCAACTTCCTCGCCTCATTGGAAGTCTACAATAGATCAAGAGTATGCAACTCTTATACCAAACAACACATGGAGTCTTGTCCCACTTCCTGCAAACAATAATGTTATAGGATTTAAGTGGGTTTTCAGAATAAAATACAATCTTGATGGCACTATATCAAAACATAAGGCAAGATCAGTTGGCAAGAGCTTTCATCAGTAAGAAGACCTTAATTTTTATAAGACATTCAGACTTCAGTCTTGTAGTCAAGCCTACAACTACTAGACTGGTTCTTACTATTGCTCTCTCAAAACTGGTCAATCAAGAAAATAGATATTAAAAATGCCTTTTTAAATGGTGAAATCTCTAAATAAATTTACTTGGCACAACATCATGGATATCTTCATAGTGATGGCACACTTGTTTGCAAGTTGAACAAAGCTTTTTATCGCCTTAAATAAACCCCAAGAGCATGATTTCAGAAGCTTCCCTCTTTTCTTACCAAATACGGATTTCATTAAACAAAGAGTGATGTATCTCTCTTCATTAATAATAGAGTCATATTCAAACCTATTGTTCACATCATTCACAAGTTAAGTACAATATAATTAAAAAAATGACATATGTAAGTCTGCAAATTGAAATCCATCGTAAGGATTGAAGTAAATCCCAAACTTCACGTTCAACTACTTGTAGGCTGTAAGTTCATTCTTCTCCAATCTGTTCTTGCCATTACAAATCGACTCTGAGCATCTCACATACATACCAACATAGGAGCAAGAATGTTGTTGGAAAATAACACCATTTACATTGCACTTAAAATAACCTGGGAGGAGTTGATGATCTTTTTTGTGCCTTTATTCGTGGAAGTAGAATTATATTGATATATTTTGTATGTGAAAAAATATGAAATATATTGTACGTGGGGATAAATCCTTTATTCTTAAATTTTATTTATTACTTTATATATAAAATTAAATTATAATATAAAAACATATAATATCCATAAATTGATAAACAAATTTAAAACCAATTGGAAACAGAAATATAAATTATAGCAAATTGTAGTTAAAATAATTTGTAGTACAAGAGAGAATCGGACGGTTATTATAAAAAGAGAATAAGTTTGAAGAAAGTTTCCACCGCAAGTATCACGTAACCGAAAACCTCGACGCTGCTCACTCCTGCTTCTACAACTCACTCTCTTTTTCTCTCTCTACGCCGCCATGTCTCATTCTGCCTCTACCTCTAAACATAACAAAACCAAATCCCAAAAAACTGAACCACAAGATTCCATCACTGCCATCGATTATGTGGTTTCGGGGACGACGAAGGACGACAAGAAGCGAAAGGCTTCACAGTTAGAGGCTATGACGAAGAACAATGGGAACGAAAACGTGAATAGTTTAGAGCTGCAGATAGAGTGTAAATAAAAGACAAAAGAAGAAAAAAGTGAAATCTGAAGAAGAAGAACCTGTAGTAATGGAAAAGAAGGTGGATGATCCCAATGCGGTTTCTAAATTTAGGATATCTGAACCGTTGAGGGAAAAATTGAAGGAAAAAGGAATCGAGTCATTGTTTCCTATTCAGGCTATGACTTTTGATTTAGTTCTTAATGGTTCTGATTTGGTTGGTCGGGCTCGCACCGGTCAGGTGTTTCTTTCTTTTATTTTCTTTTATTATAGAATCTTTAAGATCGCTGATATTGTACGGGATCGGAATAACACCTATAGTAGAAAAGATGTTAGAAACTCAACTTAGATGGTTTGATTATGTGGAGAAGAGATCTGTAGTGAGGAAAGTAGATCAAATGGGAGATAGTCTAACCCTTACAGGCAAGGGATCGAAACCCATAAAAAATATAAGACAAACTATTAGAGTATACCTAGAGATTAATGAGTTGGAGCGAGATATGCTATATGATAGAACACTATGACGTCGTTTGATTCATGTAGCCGATCCTACTTAATGTGAAAAGACTTGGTTGTTGTTGTATTATAGAATTGTTAAATATGTGTCGTGTGTAATTTTGTCCATTGTTACACCATGAATTGCATTTGAAAGTATATAATTAATTAGGCCAACGAACAACTTAATTAAGCTTTATAGCATACATGTTTATCATATAAATGCTTATGTATAAGCTATTTATATAATAAAATATAACATAAAGTCAAACTGTTTTCATATAACTTATAACCTTTGTGAATAAACTATCATGGAGAGCTTATGAAAGTAAGTTGAAAACAACTTATAGACATGTCATAAGCTGCTTCCATTTGTCCATGAAGTGTTAACTTAGTGATAAGAGTTTGACTTTGTAAATTAACTTAACAAAAAATTCATTAGTGTCACAGTTATTAACAATTTTCCTTTCCCTAATTTCAAATAATATTAGCTGTTTAAAAGCCTTGGTCATTCTTGAGAGGAATGTGATTATTTGCGGCTGCATAATTAATTGTGTGCTTTTATTTGATATGAATTGTGTCTACTATTGGGAAACTGCAGGGTAAAACTCTTGCCTTTGTATTGCCAATATTAGAATCTGTAGCAAATGGCCCGGCAAAAGCATCAAGGAAGACTGGATATGGAAGGCCTCCAAGTGTTCTTGTGCTTTTACCTACTAGGGAATTGGCCAGTCAGGTAGCTACAGGCACTATTTTCAATTTTGTTTTGCTGGATGTTATTCTTTTCCTTATGTGTGTGTGTGTTCTTAGGTGAATGCTGATTTTGAAGTTTATGGTGGCGCAATGGGATTGACTTCTTGTTGTTTAATTGGAGGAAGTTCATATCAAGTTCAAGAGCTTAAGAGAGGTGTGGATATTGTTATTGGCACACCGGGCCGCATAAAGGTAATTATTCTAATACTAATTGTTTATATCTAGCTGTTTTTTTGGTTCTTGATTTGAATATCAATTCTTGCAAGGATAGATTGTGTCTAAGACAATGTTTGTCATTTTTTTTATTTCACTGATGCAGGATAATATAATGCGGGGAAATATTGACCTGAGCCAATTAAAGTTTCGAGTCCTCGATGAAGCAGATGAAATGCTCAGGATGGGTTTTGTTCAAGATGTTGAACTGATTCTTGGTGTGTGTTTTTGTTTATCTATTTATTATTTGTTCTCAATGCATGGGTCAGTATCAAAATTTGCAGCAATTTAGCATTCAACTCATTGTTGATTTTGTTATCATATCAGTCAGTTCTAGTTAAATTGCAACTCGATAAAACTAAATTTTGTCAAAACCTAAGAATGTTTCAAATGTTTCTTCACATTTCTCTTTAATGTGCATGATGGTGTTTGCAACTGAGATTACCAAAGGTAGTTCGTTCAGTTTGTTGGATGATAAGACATTTTCATCATTACAGTGGCCTTTTATTTTATCTTTGCAGGTAAGGTAAAAAATGTTGAAAATGTTCAGACACTACTTTTCAGTGCTACTTTGCCAGACTGGGTTAAGAATGTATTTTTCTATGTGCCAATTTCTTCTTTATGCTGATTGAATGTTATATTTGAGGTCTTTTGATATCATCTTACTTACACTTTTTCCAGATTGCTGTAAGATTTCTTAAGCCAGATAAGAAAACTGCTGACCTTGTTGGAAATACAAAAATGAAGGCTAGTACCAGTGTTAGGCATATTATTCTTCCTTGTAGCGAATCTGCTAGGTCCCAGCTTATCCCAGACATTATTCGATGTTACAGCAGGTAATTTTAATGATTCAATTTCCAATTGTATTCACATAAGAAATCTGTTAGTCTGCTGAATTTAAATCTTCATTGTTTGGGTACATGCTTCTGGTTCAGTGGAGGTCGAACAATTATATTCACCGAGACACGGGAATCGGCATCGCAACTTTCAGGGTTGTTGCCTGGAGCAAGAGCTCTCCATGGTGACATACAGCAAGCACAACGCGAGGTGAGCTATTAATAAATTTTGGTATAGTTGTTGAACTGTTATCTGTTAGTTGAAATTTCAGTAACCTGATGGACCGGTGATTATCAATCACATGTTTTCTTCACTCTTAATAGTGTCCTGTCACTTGCAGGTTACTTTGTCTGGCTTCAGGTCTGGGAAGTTCATGACATTAGTTGCCACAAACGTGGCAGCGCGAGGTCTGGATATTAATGATGTTCAGTTAATTATTCAGGTGCTTTTGATGCAAATGCATACAATTACAATCGATCATTACTATATTCATCACAACATGGTATGCTGATATTTGTATTGGATTTAGTGTGAACCTCCAAGGGACGTAGAAGCCTATATCCATCGCTCTGGGCGCACAGGAAGAGCAGGTATCTATGAGATTTTGCTATTGGTTTACTTAGGGATTCTGGTATATTTTGGTTTTTAATTTTCAGGTAACACTGGAGTTTCTGTTATGCTTTATGATCCAAGGAGGTCAAATATATTGAAAATAGAGAGAGAGTCAGGTGTTAAATTTGAACATGCATCTGCCCCTCAGCCTAATGATATCGCCAAAGCTGTTGGTGGGGAAGCTGCAGAAATGATTACTCAAGTGTCTGATAGGTATGCTATTTATTTGCCTACTGTGTTTAATTAATGCTGTGTTTTTCTCTAAAAATATGTCATAAATGCAGTGTGATTCCTGCATTCAAGTCTACTGCTGAGGAGCTTTTGAAAAACTCTGGTTTATCAGTAGTTGAATTACTTGCGAAGGCTCTTGCCAAGGCTGTTGTGAGTCAATGTTCTTCCTCATTTTTTCCATTTTTTTAAAAAAATACCAAATCTTTCATCTTTTGAAAAGAAAAAAAATCTGAGAGATTTGTCATGTAATGTGCAGGGTTATACTGAGATCAAGAAAAGATCTCATCTCACTTCTATGGAGAACTATGTTACATTACTTCTTGAGACCGGGAGACCTATCTTTACCCAAACGTGAGGACCGTACAAATAACTTCGGTTACAAGTTATGGCAATTACATCTTGCTTTAAATCAGTATATGTAAATTAGAATTATTTTTCATGAATTTGTAATTGTTTGAGAGTGTATGTTTCATTTTGTATTCTGTATACATGTATCAATTGTGTGAACCCTTTCAACTTGTTCTTTCATTGGTTGTTGTCAGTTTGGCATACAAAATCTTAAGGAGGTTCTTGCCTGGAGATAAGGTTGAGGCTGTGAAAGGTCTTACTATCACTGCAGATGGAAATGGTGTTGTTTTTGATGTACCAGCTGAAGATTTAGATACATATCTTGCTGGTAGAGAAATTTGCTTGAATCATCATTAATAAAGAGTATATGGTTTTACACGTTTTGGTCATATTTTTAACTATTTGTCCTGCAGGTAAGGAAAATGCTTCAGATGTAAGCTTAGAGGTGTTAAAAGCTTTGCCACTTTTGCAACAGAGAGATCAATCAAGAGGAGGAAGATCTGGTGATGGTAACGGTCATGGTGGGGGGAATAGGTTTTCGGGTGGGAGAAGTGGTGGTGGCAGGAACGGTAGAATTTCAAATGATCGGTTTTCAAATGGTGGTGGTAGAGGTCGCGGCAACTCGGGCGTGAAGCGATGGTGAAGCCTACTGGGAATTTAGGGGGCATAACTGGATGAGGCTCCCGTGGAGATGACTACTTCAGTTGTGAAGCTGACAGAGATGTTCATTGTTCAATGTGGGAGAGCTTTAACTGGATGAGGCTTAGTTGTGACTGAAGTTCATTGGCTTTGGAGGATTCAAGTTCAAATGAGCACAATGTGTCCGCAATCCATTAACATAATTTATTTTAGGAGTAGTATTTTTCCTCTGAAAGAGAGGTATAGTGTTGATTTTTTTATTCATATCGTTTTCATTTTTTTTCCTTTGACTTAGAAATACAAGTTTTTTTCCTTCTATATATTTTGAAGTACTACAAGTCTACAAATACTTTGTTATGACCCCCTGTGACTGAGAAAACCAAACTTGAATCAAAACCTGCCACCAAATAATACAACAGACCTAACAGTAAGTTTGAAAAAGAAACTAAACTTACACAACAACTCACTAAATGGTAAAAAATAAAGAGATTTATAATAGCAATCTGCACTTCATCATTTGCTCAATTTCTACAGTAATCTGTTTGGGACAAAAAACCACTTCTGTAATGCTTTGTTCTAGATTCAAAACATATATGACATTTTCTGGAGTTGACATCAATAATGACATTGTTATCTATCAGAGGCAGGATTTCTAATACCAGTGACACTCCCATCCAAAGTTATTAGTTCCTCTCAAGCACCACCACATTTTTTTTCCTTTTTAAAGAGTCTAGCGGCACAATTCACAAACACTAATTATGGAGAAGAAGAGATTTCGAGTTCGAATCCACATCCTAGCATTTCAAACACTAATTATGGAGAAGAAGAGATTTCGAGTTCGAATCCACGTCCTAGCATTTCGGAATCATAATTTATGATTTGTCATGTCCCACACATATGTAGACAATGTTAAATTCACTTCTAAACATTTGTTCAAAGTAGGATGTACAATACCCAGTTCATCCCGTGAAACCGACCTGACCCATAAGCAACGTGATGGATTAATCAAGTCCATGAAAAATCAAGGACAAAAGAAAAACAGAACAAGAACAAGAGCAAAGTAAAAAAAGATTGAGTTTGGGTCACCTTTCGGGCTATCTATCTCATCTCAAAATACAAGTTCCTCTCAAAGTATTTTTTATTTTTTAATTTTACTTTATTATTGATTCAAATGTATTAACTTAACTAAGGTTTGAAAAAATTTCCTCTCCCCGGTGTCATTTCTCCTCCATGTGACTGCGAAACATTTTTCTTATCCTCTCTACATCCATTATTATTATTATTATTATTATTATTATTATTATTATTATTATTATTATTATTATTATTATTATATGTTTTGAAAGTGCTCTTGATTAAATAGTAAGACTATTAGGTAGTAAAAGATCTGAGTCAAATAAGTAATATATTGTTTTAATTAAATAATTTGTATTTTATACGACAATATATGAGTTACTACGGAATGAATGGAAGCGGTAACTGTAACTGGCATAATATGAGTTATTATAAATTAATTTTTTTAAAAAAACAAAATTCAAAAATTATTAGTTGTCAACTCGTTTTGTAACAAATCCAATCTTATCTTATTCTGTCTCGTATTTATTAAACCCACAAAGTTTGATCCATTAAGAGACACACCAACCTGAACTTAACCCATCCTTTATACACTTTAACTCAAAAGATAAGGGTGCTCAACCACATATATACTCGTTGCACAGCTCAGAATCTTTGATAATGTCAAACTCAAATACAACTTCAATAAATGAAAGTTAAGACTCTCCTTCCGTGTCCACTTGGTTATCTTTCTAACTCAGCTTGAAATTGTTATTTGTAAGTATCCCACAGCCATTCGCTACACTTCAACATGTCAGTTTTCACTAGTGGCCCCAGAACTTGAAGGTTCATCGATGAACTCAGACAGAACACAAATAAATAATGAAATATTTGCTTTGCTGCAAATATGTATAAGAACTTATTAGTTTTAGAAAGTATGTTTTTTATTATTTACTATACAAATCTTTGAAAAGAGATCAAAAATGAAAACTAAGCACAATTTTAAATAATTTTTTTTTGTCCGAAAATATGATAAATTTCACCGTAATTAACTGACACTAATGTGAGACGTCCAACCTAACAATATCAATATTTGTCAATTAAGCTAGAATTTAATGACAAAAATTTTAAATAATTTTATAAATCAAATAAATCTTAAAATTTCCTTTGGCATCCATTTTCAAATAAAACTGGATTATACTATTATTATCTAATTAATTATTTTCAGTTTTATTGTAACCAATGATGTTAAATACTATGCAATAAGTATAATAATTAAGGTGAATGGATGGGATGAAGGACCTCCACTTGTCCATTATTTTGAAACTCCATAGAGTTTTTTCTTAAGTTGATAAAACGGTAATGAAATTTGTACATAACTGCATGAGATTTTATGTTCGAACCCGAATCATGCACTTAACCTAAAAATATTAATATTTATTAGTTGAATAATATTTTACAAATAAAATCCATAGAGTCTCGATCTTAGTTAAATGAACAATTTTTAATTAGCTATCAAATTCCTCTTAATTTCATGCTTTTCAGCAATTGTCTTTGTAGCAAGATTATAAATGCATTTTTATCTGATTTTTTTTTTTTTGAGAATACATTTTTATCTGAATATTTGAGTTCGAAAATGTAATCAAAGAATTTAGTTCAACAAATATATTAATTTAAGAATTTACTAGCTAAATCAGAAGATTTTTTTTTGTTGAAATAAATCAGAAAATATAGTTGTCTAAGTGTGAATACTCTTGCCGAAATTGCAATCATTTTTATAGTTGAATTAATTTTGAAACGTGGAAATGAATTACGTATCGTTCACTACTAAATAATTCATGCAACCTCGACAAAAACTTCAATATCATATCATTCATGACCTTATCAAAAAGAAACAAAAAAAAAATCATATCATTATGTTAAGTTCATTACATATATCCACGACTCATTATATATGTCACCAAATAGTATTGAAGTTCATACATGATATGTGATTAGAAACAAGACAAAAGCAATGAAATTCACAGATTTTCTCTTTGTACAGAAATCACTTTTAGCAATACTAATAGCTATTGTTTTAGCTATTTTTATCATCATATTCCATGGCAGTAGAATTTTTGACAAGAAAAGAAGATATCACCCTGTCGGTGGCACAGTCTTGCACCAACTGTTCAACTTTCATAGGCTGCTTGAGTACATGACTGACCTTACAAGTGAGAGAAAAACTTACAGGTTGCTTAGCTTTAATAGAAGTGAAGTGTACACTGCAGATCCTGCTAATATTGAGCATATGCTGGTGACAAACTTCTCAAACTATGGCAAGGTACTATTTAAATAAAGCGAAAAGTGGATATCCAATTAGATTTATGTATTATGTCACATCATTCCATTTCAACCCACTTAAATAGTATGACATGGGAAAATAGATAACTCTGTTCGGATGTCAATGTAAAACTAATTTATACCGACGGTGCAATCTTTTAAGCTCTTTCAATTAATGATCCAATTTTCTTCTTTTTTTATGCTGCAACTTCTCATGTGATGGAAATTCAAGGTTCTATTGTATAAAATGTTTTATACCTATTGAATCCAATGTTTTATACTGAGTAAGAGGAGTGGAAAATTGAGACTGAACTCAACAGGATATCATTGCTTTTACCACTAAATTATGAGAAGTTTGATTTTCCTAGTATAGTTCTTTTGTTGCTAAATTAGAATTCAGCAGGAGATATCATGAAAAAATGTACTATTTAGTGACTTAATTACTTATGTACTATTTCTGTCCAATGAAAAGCACTTGGCCATGATAATATATACATATATATATATATGTATTGTTGACTATGAGTCATATTCACTGATAAGTAACTAAGTGATGTATAATTGAAAACTACAACACTCACTCTGCTGATGGAGACAGAGGTACAATTGAATTTCGTGATCAATTGTTTATGTTCTTGTGCGCGTTTATTTATCTGTTTAGCCTAAAAACACCTACATCTATTGCAGGGTTGGTATCACCACAGTGTCTTGACAGATTTACTAGGAGATGGTATATTCACAGTGGATGGAGACAAGTGGCGACATCAAAGGAAATCAGCAAGCTATCAATTCTCAACTAAGTTATTGAGAGATTTCAGCAGCTCAGTGTTCAAATCCAATGCAGTAAAACTTGCAGGAATAGTGTCTGAAGCTGCAAAATCAAACAATATCATTGAGCTGCAGGTAACATGTTGTCTGATAAATTGTAGAAAATTCTTCTATTCTTCATAATAATAACAATCTTTCTTATTTGCAGGACCTGTTCATGAAATCAACTTTAGATTCTGTATTCAAGGTTATCCTTGGTGTAGAACTTGACACCATGTCTGGAACCTATAGAGAAGGCACACAATTTTCCAATGCTTTTGATGAAGCAAGTGCTGCTATCATGTTTCGGTATGTTAACTGTTTCTGGAAGGTTCAACGGTTCCTCAACATCGGATCGGAAGCAGTACTTCGGAAAAGCCTAAGAGTAATCGACGAATACGTGTATAAAATCATCAGAAGCAAGATTGATCAAGCTCAAAAGCCACAAGATAACTCACTTGTGAGCACACCTACTAGAATTATTGCTTACTGTTTGTTTTTCTTAATTTTGCAGAACTAACTAGTGCTAATTCGTTGGAAACTTTGTATATTTTACAGGATTTGAAAGGAGACATTTTATCAAGGTTTCTAGAATTGAATGAGACAGATTCAAAGTACCTTAAAGACATTATTTTGAGTTTTGTCATTGCAGGGAAAGATACAACAGCAATCACTCTTTCCTGGTTTCTTTACCAACTTTGCAAGAATCCTCATGTGCAGGAAAAGATTGCACAAGAGATTAGGGAGGCAACAAAAGTAGAAAATGGATCAACCATTGATGAACTTGCAGCTAGAGTAACTGAAGAAAGCATGGAAAAGATGCAGTATCTGCATGCAGCTTTGACTGAAACACTCAGGCTCCATCCAGCACTTCCAGTGGTAATATATAACACTACGTTAAACATCAAACATCGATTCGAAGGATTTGACTCTTCTAAAGTGAGACAAATAAAGCTAATATTTTAAAGTACACATGATTAAGTATGCATCTACATGTGATATCAATCATCGATAATTTATATCACTCACTTTACATCAGTTGTTCCATTTAGAAGAAACAAATCAGGATTAGAAGACGTGAATTAGTGTTAGTAATTATTTCTTGATCATCTAATAAATTTTATGTTATGGTGTTGTTTATAGGAAAGCAAGTATTGTTTCGCAGATGACAAGTGGCCAGATGGATTTAGTGTGAGGAAAGGTGATCTTGTGTCATTTCAACCTTATGTTATGGGAAGGATGAAATTCTTGTGGGGTGAAGATGCTGAGAAATTCAGGCCAGAGAGATGGATTGATGAAAATGGAAAATTTCAGAAAGAAAGCCCTTTTAAGTTTACAGCCTTCCAGGTATGGAACATTCTATAGTATTGTTTAAGCAACTTCAATAATCTAGAACATTCAAGTCTGTTTGCATCGACTAATTTGAGTTTATCTATAAACATAAACACTTGTAACTTGTGAGAATATTTGAAAGAGCTTATAGGAACAACTTACGACATGTCCATAAGTTGTTTTCAACTTATTTCACTAGGATAATTTATGAAAATAGTTTATAATTTATATAAAAACAGTTTGACTTTATTTTATCTTTTATTTATATAAATAGGCGGGTCCAAGAATTTGCCTTGGCAAGGAGTTTGCATACAGACAGATGAAAGTATTTGCTGCAGTCCTGTTAGGTAGCCACAGCTTCAAATTAGCAGACCAAAATAAATTGGTAAAATATAAAGTCATGCTCACTCTACAAATTGATGGTGGCCTGCATGTGTATGCTTTTCAGAGAGACAAATATTAATGGCCTACACATTTGCCACAATATATGGATGAAATACTTCTTTATGTAAAGAGTTACAATCAACATGTGCATGATATATAAATAAAATAAACTCCTATATTATTGATAAAATTCTGTTTGAGATATTGGTCTACTTAACGAATGTCTTTAAAACACTTGTTATCATTTCTCTTCTCTGATCATATTTATTTATTTATGTAAATAATATTAATAAAGTTCTTCAGCTTGGAGTAAACCTTGAGTGCCAGAAAGGATCAAAATGCAAACCAATAGAAGAAATAAGAGGCACTCCTTTTGCCTCTACGAATTTAATTCTCACAACATGTGCATGCACAACATCTCCATCAAGCCTATGAAGCCTCTTGTAACCAATTGTTGTCCCTTTGATTATCCCTTTACCATCCACATATATTTCATACCGTTGGACCCTTTGACCAAGTCCAATTGCTTCTTGTATTCTAATCACATTAAATCTTAACCTTCCATCATCTTTACCCCAAATTTCAATCCAATGGTCATTTTCCTTATTATCTTCTTTTGGGGCCCAATATGACCACAAATGATCACTATCTAGCATATTTTCTGGCCCAAACCCTCCTTCTTTTCCACCTCTTTGGCTACTAACTTTAACATAAGAACTTTCAGCTATGTTTTGATAAAATATTGTATTAATTGCACTTCTAAATTCTTTTAATCTATGAGCATCATTTTCAGATATAAGACCAGTTGTATTAGGAGGTACATTAAGAAGTAAAACACAATTTCTTCCAACGGATTTGTAATAAATGTCAAGTAGCTCACTTAGCTTTTTTGGTGATTCTGATTTGTGCCAAAACCATCCTGGACGAATTGAAACATCACATTCTGCTGGTAACCAATCTGTTCCTCTTGGATCACCAGTGTTTAGATATCTGCATTGTGATAATTAAGCAACAACCCAAAAATTACTAAATTCAAAACTATAATTAAGAAAATATTGGTATGCTAGGTGTATGTGTATTAATATAATTGTTCATGATGGGAAGTGGTGATTTGTTATGCATTGAGATTTTTTATTCCTATTCAACTAAATATTTTATTATTTGATACACACGAGTATCATGTAGAGAAAAAAAAAAACTAATTTGTATTAGTTATGTCTAAAAAATAAAATGTGTGCCATGATTGTTGATGTGTGTTATTTTATTCTATGGCTATATCAGTGTCATGTTGGACCAAATATCAAACCCACACCCAAGTTAGGGTTTTAACAACATTTCGACAATTAATAGATAGAAAAACTTGTTTGGAACTAATTGTAATAATTTAAATACTTGGATACATAGTACATATTTGATTTCACGGTAAAATTAAAAAAACTATAACGAGTCAATGTGATTTTGTATATTTCACCGTAAAATTATATGTATTTGACGTGACATTCTCAAAATCATAGTTTGCCACCACAATTTTACCAAAAGCAATTAGTATCGGTCTAATTTTGCAAAACTCGGGGTTGATCTAAACATACACCTAATTTATGGATGAGGGACAAAAATTGCATAATGAAGCATATAAATTATGACAAGGAGTTTGGTAACCCACATAATTATTGCTTTAGATGGGAATCCGATTCCCTGCTACAATTCTAAGCCGTTCGAATTAAATTGACGTATAAGATCGTTTTATACAGTTAAATCGATTGTATGATATGAACTATATATCGAATCTAAAATTAACGATTGAGATCAACTAGTACGCGAAACTGCGTTTGGGACTACTATAGGGAAGCGCAGTCCGGAAGGATAGTTGATTTGATTCAGCCCCCACTTTTGATTGAGACAGAAAGGAGTACAGCTCACAAAAAGGATGCAGTTTCTTTACTCTTTCCTTTTGAGTGGAGAGTAAGCACTTCCTTTTTTATTCTTCTTTCTAATAAAGAAGAGTTAGCACTTAGCAGTTAGCACTCAAGCCTCACATTCCGTACCTTATGATTCTAATTTCTAGCTATGTCACCATATAGAGTTCAGTGTAAGTGGCAAAATGTAAATAAAAAACAGCAACTTTTTTGGCATGCTTTTGCTTAACAAAAAAGATAAAAACATACAAGACTTACGAAGATATGTATGGACTCCCAATTGATAAAGAAGTTCGATTAATGGTTGACCAACACGTGTCCCCTGCAGCCCCATCTTCATTTCCCACCCATCTAACATCAGGACCAGCATCAGAGAAGATATTGATAGAACTCTGTAACTCCTTCACCATAGAAAACCAATCTGTAAAGTAATATGATACATTTTGTGCCTTGGGATCTTTGAATCCATCAAACCATATTTCCCTTAAATTTTCATATCTAAAAAATGAATACAAACAGTGTTAAAAAAATCTTAAATATGTAATGATTTTAGTACACTGTAGTTCTACTATATTCACGGTGAATCTAAACATGCATTAAATAATTTGTGTCACAAAAGAGTAATTTGAATTGAAACTTACTTTTTAAGCAATTCTTGCAATTGAGCTAAATAATATTCATTGTAAAGCAAATCATGACCATATCTAGAATCATGTCTATCCCATGGTGAAAGATAAATTCCAACATCTATTCCTTTATCAGTGGCTGCATTAACAAACTCTTGAACAACATCACCTTTACCATTTTGCCATGTGCTACTAATGACAGAATGTTTAGTGTACTTTGAAGGCCATAAGCAAAATCCATCATGGTGTTTAGCAGTTAATATCATCAATGAAATTCCTGCTTCTTCTGCCACATGGGCCCATTGTGTAGTGTTGAGCCCAATTGGATTGAATATTGATGGGCTTTCATGGCCTGTACCCCTTTCACTGTTAGTGAATGTGTTGACACCAAAATGGAGGAACATTATGATTTCTCTTTGTTGCCATTTTAATTGAGAATATGTTGGGAGTGGGAGAATTGGTAATGGTGGAGTTGGTACTTGTTCTAACAAAGAAATGGAGAATTTGTTTAGTTGTAGTAGTAGAGTAATAAATAAGAAAAAAGAGAAACATGGTCTAGTCATGGTGCTCTTGATTCTTCTTTTGCTAATGGTGATGGAAGAGAGTGAATGGGCAGAAAAATTGAAAAATGTTGCTAATTGAAGCCAAGACAAAGGGGAAGTAAAGATAAATTTATTTGTTTCCCAAAAGAAAATAATGAATATAAAATTGTCACATGTGTTATGTATATGTATGTTGGGTTGATACTTGTCTGATTGTCATGATCATAATCCAATACGATGATGCATTACAATAATTCACGGGTTGATTTTTCTGTTCACAATCACTTCCCACGAGTATAAAATTAAAAGGTTGCTTCTATGCGTGGCTTTTGCTTGCTTGTGCGGGGTGTTTAAGGTAAACCATGCGACAAATTCATATATCACCATTATTGATTTATTAAAACAGATTAAATCTTTTAAAAGTAAATGAACTAAAAATTAATTTTGAATAAAATAAAGAGATCATAGGTGTATTTAAGTTTTAATTTGAAGGAAATATTTTTTTTTTATTCGAGCAGTGCTTGCAACGATTTTTTTTTTTTTAATTAAATTGTCCTACTCCCAAAATTATTTATTAGATTGTCCTACTTGGGAGTTCGCATACTGGGGGTGCGACCTCCTACCGTATTTTTTTTTGTCGTTTTGTGCCTTTTAAATATTTTTAAATAATTAATTAATTATAATAATAATAATAATTAATTAATTGATTAATAATAATACATTAATAAATAATAATAATAATAATAATGACAATAACAATAATTATTATTAATTAATTATAAATAATAATAATAATTGTAATAAATAATACATTAATAATAAAAATAATAAATAATAATTATATTAATAATAATAATAATAATTAATTATTATTATAAATGATGATAATTAAAAATATAAAATTATATTAAAATTTTAAAGAAAATACATTAAAAAAGAAAAAAATACATCAAATAAAATGAAACAAAATACAAAATACATTAAATTATTTGATGTATTTTTTTTCGTTTTTAATGTATTTTCTTTAAAATTTTAATACAATCTTCTATTTTTAATTATTTTTAATTATCATCATTTATAATAATAATAATAATAATTAATTAATTACTATTATTATTATTAATATTAATGTTATTATTATTTATTATTTTTATTATTAATGTGTTATTTATTACAACTATTATTATTATTATTTATAATTAATTAATTAATATTATTATTATTATCATTATTATTTATTAATGTATTATTAACTAATTAATATTAATTAATTATTTATGATTTATTAATTATTATTATTTATTAATATATTATTATTAATTAATTAATAATTTAAAAGACACAAAACGACAAAAAAAAAAATTTGAACCCCCAATAGGAGGTTGCACCTCCAGCCAGCAACCTCCCACTGAGCCTGAAAATTTTCCTCTGATGATCGCACCCCCAGCCTACGAACTCCCACTAGCCTCAAAAAGTAAAGCAGGTAAATAATTTTGCGAGTAGGACAATTTGGTTAAAATAAAATAAAATATTAAAAAAAAAATCCGCTAGCATCACATATTTTTTAATATTGATTAAAATTCACATAGTTTCACTAAATTATGTGAATTCCAAATGAATTTGATGAGATTCTTATATTTTATTCAATTAAATAAAGTATGTTGAAAAATATGTGTTACAAATTGTATTGTGTTACTAAAATTCTTTCATTAATTATTTAAAAGAGATACAATCAAGAATACAATGAAAAATGGAAAATGCTAAAATGTCCGCATTATTTTTGGTTCATATTCCACTAATTAGTTGGTATATGGCACTATCCTTTATTTCTCCATCATATTTATATTTGTTGCCCATTCCTTTGGTATAACTAGCCACAAAAATATCATTATTTTGGTTCAACGTATTTTTCTTTTTTAGGTAAAATGTTAATTTTTATTGATATGGTATTTTAATATTTCTTTTATTAAGAATAAGAATTAAATATACCATCCTAGCTAAGAGATTTGAGTCTAGTAAGAGGAGTTAGATCACGTAATATGGTAAAAAAAAAATTTGAATTCTATATAAGAGAAACATCTAGATTTGGTGTCAATTGAGAGTCCACATTAAATAGATAAAAATGTTTAATGTAATAATTAAGTCATGAAATTCTCCTACCTAATGCATTAGTCTTTTAATTAGATTGGATTTATCTCGTGGGCTTAAATGCTAATAATTAATGCTTTCAATGAGAGTAAGCTATAGAAAGGACTATTTATAAGTTGGATTAAGGTACTCCACCAAATACTATAGGTGGATGGAGTTGTAAAAAAAAAAAGGAAAAGGTTACCATCAAATTCTTTGTTGATGGAGTGAAAGTGATCGTAGATGTCGACTCTTAAAGAGTGTGACAATGTAAAAAGATCTATATTGACTAGATAAAAGTGTAATGTGGTAATGAAGTCACGTGACTCTGCCACCTAGTGAACTAATTTTTTAATTGAACTTTGCTCACAGACTTAAATTATGTCGGTATCTAACACGTCTCGAATAGAAGTACATCAAGTAGAGAAAATCTATAATAAACTAAAAACAATATTATATAAAATTATATATTCTATCATATTTCTATTTTATTTTGACGATTAAAACCTACCGTAAAAATTAATATTACAAAATAATAAATAGATTTTGTTAGAAAAATTAAAAATAAAAAAAAATCACACGGTAATTTGTTTTTTTCAGTAATGTTTGATTTTGAATTGGTTTGTAGTTTTTATTTTAGTAAAATAATGTTTATACTAATTCTTCTTTATTTTAATAATTAACATAAAATAATAAGCATTAAAATTATATAGGCAAAGCAAAGCGCTCATTCAATTGGTGTGAATAGCTTCTCGTGCCATACAGCACTTCCGATGAAAAATAATGTGATATTGCATAAAAGGGTGGCAATGAAATCACTTGCATGGTCTTTACTACAGACGTCAATTCTCACACAATAGTTGTCTTAAATTTTGTGACTAATGACATTTTTAGGACCCGCTGGACCGGACAGGATAGACACATGATATAATAACTAGGAGGATACGGACATGATAGGATATGGGTAGGATAAAGACTTATCATATCATGTGTTTGACGTGCACATGATAACAAACTTAATAAAATTAGTTTATCCTATTCAGCGTTTGATACACAAAAGATAACAAGATGATATGATTTATATTTTGATAAAATGACAAATTTATCTTTAAAATCTATTTAATTTTTTTTTCTTTCAACATAACATTATCTTCAACCAAATAAAATGATAATTATTATATATATGAAAAGGGAATCAACTTAAAGTCACCCATCATAAAATCAATTAGAAAATTATTTCATCAAAACAATAAAGGAAATTAAGGAAAATATGGGAATAGAGAATTGCTGAAAAAATATATCCAATTGAAAACTGATTATTTTAACCCACTTTAAAATAAGGATAAGAAAATACGTCTACCTGATTATTTAAATTTTTTTTATTACCGTATCATATCCGAACCCACTTTAAAATAAGGATACGAACCCACTTTAAAATAAGGATAAGAAAATACGTCTAGCTGAGTATTTAAAATTTTTTGATTACGGTATCATATCCGATTGCTGCATCAAACAAAGGATATCGTGTCTCGTTATCCGGTAAATCAATCGGACTCTTAAAGTTATGATTTATTGTGTTGAGTGGTCGAGTACGCTAGTTACAATTGCTCGTTTTTTAATTTTAGATAACAAGTTTTTTTTTCTTTTTTATTTGGTCCTATATTTAATTTTAACTAAACAATTTGATCTTTTATATTTTAAAATGTTAACAATGTTTTTTTTTTTTTTTACAAAAATTCATCAAAATTTTCAAACAAAACCCATAAAAATAATTATCATCTTCAATATAATGCAAATTTCATCAAATTAATAATTCAAATTTTCAAAATAAACTCATAGTTTCATTCTTTATATCTTCAAATTTTGTAATAAAATTAATTAAAGGACCTAATAAAAAAAATGAAGTGTTATCTGAAATTAAGTTAAGTAACGGTAGGAACAATTGTGTGGAGGATTTATTATATTTATTAATAGATCTATTAATCATTTAATTTTTAATTCTTTATAAAAGAATG
>JBBPBP010000001.1:12756815-12772780 GCA_037974735.1 Cicer chorassanicum | reverse complement strand
ACTTTATTAATTGAACACACTAAAACCACCACCATATTTCAACATTGTATATTAACGAGTAAGGACATGGAACAAAGGTGGGAAAAAGTAACTGAAAAAAGAGAGAAAAAAAAAATAAAGAGCAAAAACGGTATAAAAATACAATGTTAGATGTCAATATTTATGACAAAAAATCATCTCTTTACATTCACTGTCATTAGTAAATGTTAAGTATAATTTGGATTTTAGAATAATTTAGAATTATTTAGATAAATTATAATATTTATTGAAAAATCTAGAACTATAAAGATATAAAAATGTAGAAAATATTTAGAATTATGTATTAATTAGGAAGATCCTAGAAGTAGGTATAGAATTATCTAATTGTACCCATAAATACCTCCTTGTACTTAATCTAAAAGCAAGTTGTAAGTTTTCTTTTAGAAATACCTTTCTTCCTCTAACAAAGTGGTATCAGAGTCTAGTTGACAGAGTTGTGCGAATAAAGTTTATAAATGACAACTTTTGTCTACACTACTTTCCTCTTCTTACAAAAGAGAATTATGAAAAATGGTGTTTTCGCATGAAAGCCTTACTTGGCACTCAAGGTGTATGGGAGATTGTAGAATAATGTTATGAGAAGCCACAAGACGAAGATGAAAGATCAACTTGCTCTCACCTTCATCTATTAATGTTTAGATGATAATATGTTTAACAAGGTTGTTGATGCTACTATCTCAAAAAAAGCTTGAGAGATTTTAGATAAATCATTTCAAGGCATTGGCAAAGTGAAGAAGATAAGACTTCAATCTCTAATGAGAAATTTTGAAGCTTTGAAGATGAAGGATTCTGAATCAATTTTAGATTATTGCCCAAGAGTAAAGGCTATTGTTAATAAAATGAAGAGATCCAAAGACAAAATAGAAGATGTTCTTGTGGCAGAGAAACCTTTTTGTTCTTTGATTCCTAAGTTCGATTATGTGTTATGTGTTATTGACGAGTCAAAAGATCTTGAGTCGATGTTATTGAAGAATTAGAAGGTTCTTTACGAGCTCAAGAAGAAAGAATGAAGAAAAGACAAGAAAAACCATTAGAGCAAGTTCCTAAGACCAAAACTTCATTGAAGGAATAGGAAGAGATTATGGCTATTATAAGAGTAAAATGAGGTATGACAAATCTAAAGTTGAATGCTATAATTGTCATAAATTTGGTCATTTCTCTTGGGAATGTCGTAGTGCTTCTAATCAAGTAGAAACTTATTTTGCTAATGAAGATGGAGAATTTACTTTGTTGCTATCTCTGGAGGAAGAAGAGAGGGATACTAATAGTTTGTGGTATTTGAACAATGATGTGAGTAATCATGTGTGGATGCATAGATAATTTTGTGGAGCTTAATGAGAAGGTGAGTGAAAATTGAAGGAAAAAAGAAAATCATAAGACTACGATATCCATTCAAGATGCAACTCCACCACCTCTTTCACCTACTTTTCAAGAAGAAAATTCAATAGAAAGATTAAAGAAAATGGGAGACATGAATGACATTTATGAAAGGGTTAATGAAGTTACTCTTAACTCTCAAGATTTATACTGCCTTTGGATAGATAATGAGCCATCAGGTTTTGATGAAGCTATAAAAAGCAAAAGACAACAAACCATGAATTAAGAGATTGAATCAATTGTGAAGGACAACATTTGAGAATTACCGACTATACCAAAGACTAAAAAGAATACTAATGGAGTAACGGACAAAGGATATAAACAAAAACATAGAGTTGACTATGAAGATTTTTACACGAATAAGATTCGAGAAAACTCAAATAAAATGGAAAATCTATCAACTTAATGTGAAGTCAGAATTCTCAATTGGTTATCCTAAAGAAGAGGTATATATTAAGCAATCATTGGGCTATATTGTCAAAGGAGACGAAGATAAAATTCTAACACTAAAGAAAAATTGGCAGGGATCGAGAACAAGACCAAGGGTGAAGAAGAAAATTTTAAGTTAAGAGAAAGCTATGTTAAGTATCAGTTTAATTTTAAAGTAATCTAGAACTATTAAGATAAGTCATAATATCTATTGAAATACCTAGAACTATATTAAAGATATTAAAGTGTAGAAAATATCTAGAAGTATGTATTAATTAATGTCCTAGAAGTAGGTGTAGAGTTATCTAATTGTACCTATAAATACCTCCTTATACTTAACATTTAGAATCAAGCAAGTTGTAAGTTTTCTCTTAGATACTTCTCTCTTCTAACAACAAGATTGATCATAGCACTTGGGCACATGTTTCTATCTTTTTATTTTGGTATTTTTAAAATCACTTTATAGCTTAGAATAATTTTTTAGCTTGTTTCTAAATCTTGGGTTGAAATTGAATTACAATTTTATTATTTGCATTTTAACCCCTGCTCGCTTTGTAGGCCATAACTTGAGCTCTTGATATCAGATTGAGGCATGCGAGCATTCGTTGGAAAGCTAAAAATCAGAGCTACAACTTTTGTGTTGGAAAAAAATCTCAATGCCGAAATCTACTGAGCCTAAATTCCAGATTTCGTAATCTGGACCTTTGTAATAATTTAAATAACTACTTGTTTTAAAAGCCCAAAAGCCCGAGCACTATATATTTAGGGTTTCTTTCCTTTCTCGTATTAGACTATTTTCGGACAGAATCAGAAATATAAACATATTTTTATTTTCCATGGAAGGCTAATTTCATCATATTAATCCACGAATTCGGAGTTTCGTCACACCTGGAGGTTCAGGTTATACCGTCGATTTTTGATTCATGATTCTATTTTTGTTCATTTGATTGTATTGATATTCTGATTGCTTACACTGAATTTCAATAGGATCGATTAAATTTATTTGACAAAATTCGGTTTCTATCTCTAATTTAATTGAATTATAATTCTGCGACGCTTGATCGTTAATTGTAATATTTTGATGATTGTGATGCTTAATCCAATCAATGAAACCGAACATAGGATTGATTGTACGCTTGTTTGATCAATTCTGTAGTCAAATAAGAATAGAATCACGAATTAGAAATTAATTAAATCTCATTGATAGAATCTGTGATAGGTCCGAAACTCGA
This sequence comes from Cicer chorassanicum, assembly GCA_037974735.1. Lineage (NCBI taxonomy): Eukaryota > Viridiplantae > Streptophyta > Magnoliopsida > Fabales > Fabaceae > Cicer > Cicer chorassanicum. The sequence continues at coordinate 12,769,703 of JBBPBP010000001.1, read as the reverse complement.
ATAAGTGGATTAATCGTTTTGCTCATCTGTCCAAACTAAATCATTATCAAAACCCCCAATTTCGAATTTCAACTCGGTTAATATCGTTATATCAAGAGTCCTTGCGAAACGACTCGGGTTATTACCCCTTTCTGCACTTATTTTCAATTGTATTTGATCCGTGTGCGACAACGAATCAAATTGGCACCGTTGCCGGGGACTCTCTAATAATAATATTAACCAGTTTTAGAGTATTACTAACCATCCTAACAATTGTTTCTTTGTGCTTTGTTGTTCTACAGGTCAGATAGGGTTGTGCTAGCTCGTAGGCACGTTGCTAGTCCAAAAAATCTGGTTTTCAGGCGACTGTGGCGGATTGCTCCAAATTTTCGCCAGAAAATCAGAAAAAAAATCAAGGAATAAGACGAGATTTCACGCTCAAATTCCCAAATTCCTTCATCTGTACCACTTTTTTAATTTTTCGATATTTTCAAAAAAATCCAAAAAAATGTGTGTTACCTTTATTTGATTTTTAGAGATTTTTGGTGGTATTTTCATATTTTTTAGATTTTATTTGATAGTGTTTTCGATTTTTCATTTCAATTTTAGCAATAGGGACATTGTTGGAATTTTCAGAATTGTGATTTTTCATTGTATTGTTATGATGATGCATGACTAGGGCTAGTTCTATAAATCTGCACCCCCTTAACCCTGAAATAGATAGGACCTTCCATTTACGACGTAGACTTAATAGAGCTGCTGTTAGTGCTAACGTATCATATAGAGAGTCAGATAGTGATAGTGATAGTGAAAAAGTGACATTTTGCTACACAATATGGCTGATATGAATAATAGAACTTTAAGACAACTTGATGCACCTGATGTTACCTATAATGCATTGTGTATTGAATATCCTGAAGTTACTGTACCATTTGAACTTAAATCTGGTTCAATACACTTGCTTCCAAAGTTTAATGGTCTTGCAGGTGAGGCTCCCCACAAACACTTGAAGGAGTTCCATGTGGTGTGTTCTATCATGAAACCTCAAGGAGTCACAGAAGATCATACCAAGCTGAGAGCCTTCCCATTCTCACTTCACGATGCTGCTAAGGATTGGTTATACTACCTTCATCCAGGTTCTGTTACAAGTTGGAATGAATTGAAGAAATTGTTTCTAGAAAAATTCTTCCTGCCTCAAGAGCTGCTTCAATCAGAAAAGAAATATGTGGCATTATACAGATTGACAGGGAATCACTACATGAGTATTGGGAGAGATTCAAGAAATTGGTGTCTAGCTGTCCTTACCACCAGATTTTTGAACAATTGTTCATCCAGTACTTTTATGAAGGCTTACTACCTATGGATAGAAGCATTTTGGATGCTGCTAGTGGGGGAACACTTGTCGATAAGACCCCAGAAGCGACAAAAGCTTTGATTGAGAACATGTCCATTAATTCCCAACACTTTACAACTAGAAGCTATTCAGCCGTTTTGACAAAGGGAGTGAATGAGATTCAAGCTTTTTCCCACAAGAATCTAAAAAGCAGACTTGGTGAGCCTACATCTTTAGTGAAGAAATTGGCAGTAGGTAAAGCCCAAGCAGTGGTATGTGGTATTTGCACTTCTCTAGAACATCCTATAGATTCATGTCCTACTTTGCAAGACGATCCAGTTGCTGATGCTCCTCAAGCATATGCAGCAAACATATTCACCCCTCAAGCCAACTATGATTTGTCGTCTAACAGGTACAATCCCGGTTGGAGAAACCATCCCAACCCGAGATAGGGGAATTCATCTGCACAACAGCAACCTAGGCAACAAAACAGTCCGCATCAGCAGAACATTCCACATCAGCAGCAAAGCAATACACCTTCATTAGAGGACCTTGTCAAGCAAATGGTTGTCCAAAATCTTCAATTCCAACAAAGAACAGATTCCACAATTCAGAATTTGGAGACAAAGATTGGCCAACTGGTCACTTCAATAAATCAGATGCAGACTCAGGGATCAAACCAACTACCTGCCCAGTCAGTAGTAAATCCAAATGCCCCTAATGTCAGTGCAATTACATTGAGGTCTGGGAAAGCTATTGAAACACCAAAGGTACCTGAAACTGTTGTGAAAAATAACAAGGTTGCTGAAGAAATTTTGATACCTGAAACTGTTGATGTTGAGCAAAATATACCACTTCCTTTTCCTCAAAGGGCAGTGAAGACTAAGAAAATGGACGAGGCAGATAGGAACAGGGAGATCTTGGATACATTTAGGAAGGTGGAAGTGAACATTCCCCTCCTTGAAGCAATTAAACAAATTCCGAGATATGCCAAATTTCTAAAAGAGTTGTGCACACACAATAGAAGGTTAAAAGGTAATGAAAGAGTAAACATGGGGCATAATGTTTCAGCCCATGCCCTAGAAATGCAAAGATCCAGGAACTTTTTCCATTCCATGTACCATAGGCAGTAGTCAATTTGAAAATGCCATATTAGATTTAAGAGCTTCTATTAATGTTATGCCCACATCTATTTTTAACTCTCTTGCTCTTGGACCTTTATAGAGTACAAGTGTTACCATTCAACTGGCGAACAGAAGCAATGCTCGCCCTGCTGGACTTGTGGAGGATGTACTTGTTCGAGTAAATGAATTAATATTTCTTGCAGATTTTTACATTCTGTACATGGAGGGAGAGAACAATTCCAATAGGGCACCTATCATTTTAGGCAGACCATTTTTGAAAACTGGTAGAACAAAAATTGATGTACATGTTGGAACTCTATCCATGGAATTTGGTGATAGCATTGTAAAATTTAACATCTTTGATGCTATGAAACACCCCATGGAAGAGCATTCTGTTTTTCAAATTAAATTACTTGCTGATTTGGTTGATGACATTACCCTGATATGTTTACTCCTGATTTTCCTTCACTGTCTGATTTTGATGATACTTATATTTGTGAATTTTGCACATATACTCAGTTGTGCTCTGTGTGTGCTGAGATTGAAGCTGCTTTATAGGTTGATCATTATGCTGATGTTGATACTTCTACTAACATAATTGATTTTGCAGATTTAGCTTCGGCCACTGGTATTGTGCCCTCCATTGAGCAGCCACCGACTATAGAGCTTAAACCACTTCCTGAAAAATTTGAAATATGCATATTTAGAAAGAAGTGGCAAATTACCTGTGATTATTTCAGCCGAACATGAAGATGAACAGGAAGAGAAACTGTTGCAGATTTTGAGAAAACACAGGAAGCCAATCAGATGGACCTTAGCTGATATTCCTGGGATTAGCCCATCCATGTGCATGCATAGGATACTACTGGAGGATGGAGTAAAATCAGTGAGGCAGCCCCAAAGGCGACTTAACCCATTAATTATGGATGTTGTGAAAAAGGAAGTGACCAAGCTCTTGTAAGCAGACATTATATACCCCATCTCTGATAGTCAATGGGTGAGTCCGGTGCAGGTAGTTCCTAAGAAAACTAGACTCACAGTGGTTAAAAATGAAAATAATGAACTTATCCCCACACGAGTGCAGAACAGTTGGAGGGTACGCATCGATTACAGGAGACTAAGCCAGGCAACTAGAAAGGATTATTTTCCTTTACCATTCATTGATCAGATGCTTGAACGGTTGACTGGTAAGTCACATTATTGTTTTCTTGATGGTTTTTCTGGTTATTTTCAGATCCATATTGCACCGGAGGACCAAGAAAAGACCACGTTCACTTGCCCTTTCGGCACATTTGCCTATAGGAGGATGCCCTTTGGCCTATGCAATGCTCATGGAACTTTCCAACGCTGAATGATTAGTATTTTTGCTGATTTGATAGAAAGTTGTATAAAAGTTTTCATGGATGATTTTACTGTGTATGGTTCCTCATTTGATGTATGCTTGAACAATTTAGATAGAGTTTTGCATAGATGTATTGAAACTAACCTTGTGTTGAATTATGAAAAATGTCATTTTATGGTTGAACAGGGCATAGTTTTGGGACATGTGATCTCTAAGAACGGGATGGAAGTTGATCCTGCCAAGATTGATGTGATTTCTAATTTGCCTTACCCATATTGCATCCGCGAGATTTGTTCTTTTCTTGGCCATGCAGATTTTTACAGGTGCTTTATCAAGGATTTCAGCAAGATAGCTCTTCCGCTGTCAAATTTGCTGCAAAAAGATGTTAGTTTTACCTTTGATGACAAATGCAAGAAGGCTTTTGATTTCTTGAAGGCAACACTGACCTCTACTCCCATCATTTAGCCACCCAATTGGACCCTCCCTTTCGAAATTATGTGTGACGCATCTAACTATGCAGTAGGAGCAGTCCTTGCACAAAGGATTGCAGGGTTGCCCATGTTATTTATTATGCTTATAGGACTTTAGATTCTGCACAGGCTAATTACACTACCACTAAAAAGGAACTCTTAGCTATTGTTTTTGCTCTTGATAAGTTTAGATCATATTTGCTAGGTTCGAAGGTAGTTGTTTTTACTGACCATGCAGCTTTGAAGTTCTTGCTGAAGAAACCAGAAGCAAAATCGAGATTGATCCGGTGGACGTTGTTACTCCAAGAATTTGATTTAGAGATTAAAGATAAGAGTGGAGCTGAAAATCTGGTGGCAGACCATTTGAGTAGAATAGAACTGGATGAGGACCCCATCCCTATTCAAGATGACTTCCCTGATGAGCAACTGCTACAGTTGCGTGAGGTAATTCCTTGGTTTGTTAATTTAGTTAATTATCTAGTTGTTGGAGTCATTCACATAGATGCATCTAGAACACAAATACACAAACTTAAAAGTGATGCCAAATACTATGTGTGGGATGATCCATATCTGTGGAAATTCTGTAGTGACCAGGTGATTAGGCGATGTGTTCCCCACCATGAGGCTCAATCAATTCTTCATTTATGTCATGCCTCTCAAGCTGGGGGACATTTTGGTCCTCAACGGACAGCCAGAAAAGTCTTAAACTCGGGTTTCTTTTGGCCCACTTTGTTTAAAGATGCTTTTGAGACTTACAAAACTTGTGAACAGTGTCAAATAGCAGGAACAACAATCACTCGTAGGAGTGAGATGCCTCAACAGCCTATGCTTTTCTGTGAAGTATTTGATGTGTGGGGCATTGACTTTATGGGCCCTTTTCTTGTATCTTTTGGTTATGTCTACATTTTACTTGCTGTTGATTATGTTTCGAAGTAGGTGGAAGCAATACCCACTAGGACTAATGATTCTAAAGTTGTTGCAGGTTTTATCAGATCAAATATTTTTTTGCAGGTTTGGAATACCCCGGGCCATCATAAGTGATCAAGACACTCATTTTTGCAACCGCATCATGGACGCTTTGCTTCGGAAGTATGGGGTTGTGCACAAAGTCTTTACACCTTATCATCCCCAGACTAATGGGCAAGCTGAAATCTCAAATAGGGAAATCAAACAGATCTTAGAAAAGATGGTGCAGCCAAACAGGAAGGACTGGAGCCGTCGGTTGGAAGATGCTCTTTGGGCTCACAGAACACCCTACAAAACACCAATAGGAATGTCCCCTTATTGACTTGTGTTTGGTAAGGCGTGCCACCTCCCAGTGGAAATAGAGCACTGTGCTTATTGGGCTGTCAAGAGCTGCAACCTTGAAATGGAGCTGCAACCTTGAAATGGTAGTATCTAGGAAGGAATTTTCCATTGGCCAAAATGTTTTACTGTTTAATTCCCGTCTGAAAATTATGACAGGTAAACTTCGATCCAAGTGGATTGGTCCTTTTGTTGTTACTAACACTTTTCCTCATGGTGTAGTGGAAATAAAAAGTGAAAACACCGACAAAGTGTTCAAAGTAAATGGAAAATGCCTCAAGCTATTCCATGAGAGCTATGTGCTTGAAGATACTACCATAGAAGAACTCTCCTTGGAAAAGCCCACCTACACTGAAGATTGAACAGAGAGCTCCCTTTCCTTACTCTTAATTCATACTTGTTACTTTCATTGAGGACAATGTGTAATTTAAGTGTGGGGGGGGGTAGTATTGAGGATTTTATTTGTTATAGGATTTAAAAAAAAAATAATAATAAAATAAATAAATAAATAAATAAATAAATAAAATTAATTAAGTAATAATAAAAATGTGTATTGCATGCTTTTTCATCAGATTTTGTGGTTGTAAATGTTGTGAGCAAATGTTGTGAGTTTGTTTGGACTGACATGATTGGATATTATCTTTGCATTCTTGGTAAAATAAGTTGGATTAAAATGCTAAATTGCGTATCATTTGTGATATGTCATTAACACTTGTGAGATTTTGAGCCTATTATGAATGGAATACATTTTTCCATCTTTTTTTTGTGTGTGATATCTCACTCATGATTGCTAGTTACACTAGAATTTGACTTGACTCTTGTCCGCATGCATATATTGAAAAGATCTAGGCATTTGTTTGTTGTTAAGCTACTAGCCAAATAAGTCTACCCTTCAATTATCCATTTGTTTAAGCCCCTTTGAGCCTAAGTATCCCATTCTTTGTTATATAGCTCATTACAAGCCTAAAAGTGAAAAACAATGAATTGACCCAATCTTGGGGGATAAAGGAGTCTTTCCTTAAATAAGTGTGGGGGTGCTCAACTCTACTTGTTTGTTTAAATTTGAGGTTTATAAAAAAAAAATTAAAAAAAAAAAAAGAAATCCTCTAAAAAAAATTAAAAAACAAAAACAAAAATTGAAATGAGAAATAAAATGAGGGAAATGGTTATGTTGTGAGTAAAGAGAGTTGATAATGAAAGTCAATGATATTTTGTTGAGTTACTTCTCAATGTTATTTTTCTCTCTTGATCATTACTCCTTTATCCTCTTTGATTTTTAGCCCTAGTCTCCTTAGAATTATCTCACCCTTACCTTGGCCACGTTACAACCTGAATAAAGACCTTTTGATCATTATGTGCATGTGTTTCAATTATAAATTTTAGAGGCTTGTCAAGCCTATGGTAGTGCTAGCTTTCATGATGTGCTTTGAGGGTAAACAGTAGCCCAAACACTTGAGTGATTGAGAGAATTCTATATCTTGTGAGGACTCTATCACTTATGATGCATTTTTTAGTTAATTTATCCTCTTGTTTGCCTTGGTTGTGAAAATTATTCATGAATGTCATATTCCTTGAAGTTTGAATTTTTTCTTTTGCTTACCAATTTGCATTCTTGAGAATATTTGGAATCGCATGCAATGCTTTGCACGGAGTGCAAAAGCTTAAGTGTGGGGGAATTTGATCATAGCACTTGGGCACATGTTTCTATTTTTTTATTTTGGTATTTTTAAAATCACTTTATAGCATAGAATAATTTTTTAGCTTGTTTCTAAACCTTAAGTTGAAATTGAATAACAATTTTATTATTTGCATTTTAACCCCTGCTCGCTTTGTAGGCCATAACTTGAGCTCTTGATATCAGATTGAGGGATGCGAGCAGTCATTGGAAAGCTAAAAATCATAGCTACAACTTTTGTGTTGGAAAAAAATCTCAATGCCGAAATCTACTGAGCCTAAATTCCAGATTTTGTAATATGGACCTTTGTAATAATTTAAATAGCGGACTACTTGTTTTAAAAGCCCAAAAGCCCGAGCACTATATATTTGGGGTTTCTTTCCTTTCTTGTATCATACTATTTTCGGACAGAATCAGAAATATAAACATATTTTTATTTTCCATGGAAGGCTAATTTCATCAGGTTCAGGTTATACCGTCGATTTTTGATTCATGATTCTATTTTCGTTCATTTGATTATATTGATATTCCGATTGCTTAAATTGAATTTCAATAGGATCGATTAAATTTATTTGACAGAATTCAATTTCTATCTCTAATTTAATTGAATTATAATTCTGCGACGCTTGATCGTTAATTGTAATATTTTGATGATTGTGATGCTTAATCCAATCAATGAAACCGAACATAGGATTGATTGTACGCTTGTTTGATCAATTCTGTAGTCAAATAAGAATAGAATCACGAATTAGAAATTAATTAAAACTCATTGATAGAATCTGTGATAGGTCCGAAACTCGAATAAGTGAATTAATCGTTTTGCTCATCTGTCCAAACTAAATCATTATCAAAACCCCCAATTTCGAATTTCAACTCGGTTAATATTGTTATATCAAGAGTCCTTGCGAAACGACTCGGGTTATTACCCCTTTCTACACTTATTTTCAATCGTATTTGATCCGTGTGCGACAGCGGATCAAAGATCAAGGCATGGCAACGGGACAAGTTTCACCTCTCATACCCCGCAAGTAACTAGTAGGGGAAACCCAAACCCGCGCCCTAGTTTCTTATCGGGTGTGAAATTTAATCATCCATCCCCTTCTGCGATGGGGTTCGGGTTTCCCCGTCTGCACCCGCATCATATATATAAAATAATAAATTTAAAAGTCATATTTATTATAATCAATATAATAAAATGATTGTTATTATACAATAATAAAATAATTGTTATTATACAATAATAAAATTAAAAAATATTAAATTCATATTTTCTACAGAAAGAACATTATAACTTTAATATTAAAATATATTAAATACGTATATGTATATAAAATTCAAAAATGACAATAATATTATTAGCGGAGTAGGTGCGGAGTAAATATCAACACTCTCAAACCCGTACCCGCCCCCGAGTTTTAATTTCGGGAAAAATCCGCACCCGCATCCAATCAAAGCGGATTTTCTACATCTAAAACAGGACGGTTAGTGTAACTGTTTGAAATTTGAAAGAACAAGGAAATAAGTATTGGTTAGTGTAACTGTAAGGATTGCAAAAATAGCACAACACAATAAAAATACCATGCTTTGAAGAGTCAGAGAACCATACTCATATTAAATTCAACCTACAAGTAGCTCTTTTAATTTACAATTCAATTTACAATTCAACAAGAAACAACAGCTCACCTTTATGTCCTTTGCAAACTGTTGGTAGACACAAGATCACTACTCTATTATTACATTTTCTTCACCTATCTATCTATTTCTATTTCACTTTCAACCACAATGCTTCAAAAATATTAATAGCTTAATTCCTTCTTCCTTTCCTCTATACATGGCTATGCATCAAATAATCACTCCAATGGAAAAAATGAGTTTCATTCTAACATTCTGTTTCCTCTTGAGTATTATAGTCTTATCTTCAAATGCTGAATTTCTCAAAAAGACCTACATAATTCAAATGGACAAGTCAGCAAAACCAAACATTTTTTCCAATCACAAAGAATGGTATTCATCAAAAGTTAAGTCAGTAGAGTCTATATCATTAGAAGCTGAGAGAGACAACAACAATGAAGAGAGAATCATTTATAACTACAACACTGCCTTTCATGGAATGGCTGCTAAATTAAGCCAAAAAGAAGCAAATAAGCTAGAAAATGAAGATGGTGTTGTAGCCATACTCCCTGATTCAGAGTATCAACTACACACAACAAGAAGTCCATCTTTTCTTGGTCTTGAACCAATTATACAAAGCAACAACAATAACAGCTTGTCACAAAATCTGGTTGATAATGACCAAGATGTTATAGTTGGTGTGTTAGACACTGGTATTTGGCCTGAAAGTGAGAGTTTCAATGACACAGGAATGAAACCAGTACCTTCTCACTGGAAAGGTGCATGTGAAACTGGTAAAGGCTTCGAAAAACATCACTGCAATAACAAGATTATAGGTGCAAGAATGTTCTACCAAGGTTATGAAGCAGCAAAGGGTAGGATTAATGAACAAACAGATTACAAATCACCAATAGATCAAGATGGTCACGGAACACACACAGCAGCTACTGTTGCTGGTTCACCAGTTCATGGTGCTAATCTTCTTGGCAATGCTTATGGAACAGCAAGAGGAATGGCACCAAATGCAAGAATTGCAGCTTACAAAGTTTGTTGGTCAGGTGGTTGTCTCGGGTCAGATATTCTGTCAGCTCTTGATAGAGCTGTAGCTGATGGTGTCAATGTTCTTTCCATTTCGATAGGCGGCAAATTCTCGTCTTATTACCTCGATAGTTTATCGGTAGCTGCGTTCGGAGCGATGGAGAAAGGTGTTTTTGTTTCATGTTCAGCTGGAAATGCAGGACCTGTTCCTGCTAGTCTCACAAATGTTTCACCTTGGATTACAACAGTTGGAGCTAGCACAATTGATAGAGATTTTCCTGCAGATGTTAGCCTTGGAAATGGAAGAAAATTCACAGGAACTTCACTTTACAAAGAAATAACAATGCTCTCAATGCTCTCAGTTAATCAACAGTATCCTTTGGTTTACATGGGACATGAGTCAAATATACCTAATAGACGATCTCTGTGTTTGGAAGGTACTTTAAAACGCAAAAAAGTCGCCGGAAAAATTGTGATTTGTGATAGTGGAATTATTACTGCGGTGGAAAAGGGTCAGGTAGTGAAAAATGCAGGAGGTGTAGGAATGATACTAACAAACACAGCAGCTAATGGTGATGAGCTTGTAGCAGATTGTCACCTACTTCCAGCAATAGCAATAGGAGAAAAAGAAGGCAAAGAAATCAAACAATATGTGTTAACAAATAAAAATGCTACTGCAACACTAGCTTTTCTTGACACAAGATTAGGATTTAAACCAACACCTATAGTAGCAACATTTTCATCAAGAGGGCCTAATCATTTAACACCAGAAATTCTAAAACCTGATATAGTTGCTCCTGGTGTGAACATTCTTGCTGCTTGGAGTGGTGTTAATGGTCCATCAAGTTTACCAACAGATCAAAGAAGAGTGAAATTCAATATACTTTCTGGAACTTCAATGTCATGTCCACATGTTAGTGGAATTGCTGCTATGATAAAATCTAAACATCCTGAATGGAGTCCAGCTGCTATAAAATCTGCTCTCATGACAACAGCTTATGTTCTTGATAATACAATCAAACCTATAAAAGATGCATCATCTGATGAACCTTCAACACCTTATGCTCATGGTGCAGGACACATTGATCCTATAAAAGCTCTTGAACCAGGTTTAGTATATGATATTGAACCACAAGATTACTTTGAGTTCCTTTGTACACAGCGAACACAATTAACAGGTTTTGCTATATATTCAAATAGAGTTTGTAGAAACACTCTTGAAAGTGCAGGGGACTTGAATTATCCGGCTATATCGATAGTGTTTCAGAAGGAAAATTTGACTTCAGAAATGACGATTCGTAGAACTGTCACCAATGTTGGACCTGATGTTTCAAAATATCAAGTCATTGTTACACCTTTCAAAGGTAGTGTTGTGAAAGTTGAGCCAGATACATTGAATTTCACCAGAAAGTATGAGAAATTGTCTTATAAGGTTACTTTCAAAGCCACAACTAGGCAAAGTTATCCAGAATTTGGAGGTTTGGTGTGGAAAGATGGTGTGCATGAAGTAAGAAGCCCTATTGTGATAGCATAATTGCCATCAAAGTAGAACTAGTTACTAGTTCAGCAGTTATGTTCTTTTATTCCAACAAGAGCAAATTTTCTGTACTATGATTATGAATGAAGTGTATGGATTTTTGTTACATGATATGCTTGGTTCTAAGAATAATGATCTTGCATGGCTCTTATTGCTTGAAACAATCAACAAAATGGATTTTATTGCTGGATTCTTAACTATATAGTATTAGCATGGACTTTTGTTCTGTTTCATTATCAATGTGATCTATTGATTACACAAACATTCATCTTACATTTTTGTTTTTATTTATCAAATTGCTTGAAGAATCCATTACAAGAGAAGGTCGAATCACCTAAGAAACAGGAGCATTGAATGTTGATTTTTTTGACTGTTTCAGTTATAATAGCAGTAATACCCAGCTTCTCCTCATTATTAGCATTTATGTCCTGAATGAATTCTTCTTGCGAATTAGAACTATGGTCACGTAACGGTACTGAGGTATTAAATGTGACAGGAGGCTGCCGGCGTGAGTTTACCAACGAATAGGAAACATCTGCCTGAGCCTGAACCTGTATATGATGAGCCACCGTAATATAGTGATGTGTATAGCTTCTTCTTCTTAGACGTTACAACATCGATTTCAGAGTGACGGTGACTCAAACCTCTTTCTCGCGGCGGAGTTCCGAGTAGGAATCAGAGACTGAACCAATGTTCAGATCGGAACGGAGAGATCTCACATCAGTGCTCCTACTTTATAGGTTCGAACTTACACATTAATTTCAACAACATTAATCTACGTAATTCTGAGCAGTCCCAATTCATTCAATGGTTTAAGGGATTCCTTGAAACTGCTCCTACTGAAATCTACAAGAACGAAAACATACATACCTGATGTTTCACTTTCTTTGTTGCTTCAGGTCCTGGATCTGTGAGATCCACCGCCGGTGTTATCAACGATCTCTAATACATATTTTTCAAAACACTCTTCTTTAATAACTAAAAAAATGAAAATGTGTGTTAGAGAACTAACTAACGCTCTTTAAGTTTGGGGCGCCCAAACTTGGTCTCGTTTGGTTTGGGAACCCTCCTGGGTCTATTATTAATAAATTGCAGTACTCTCGCCAAAAACTCCTTTTATCCTAAAATAATGATTTATTTATAAAAAAATTATTGACAAATTTTCAATATATTTTTTAACTGTGTCCTTTAATTAATATTAATTATATTATTTTATTATACATTTATGACATTGATAATACATATTATTTAATAAAATGATATTCTATCTCTTTTATTTTTATATTTTTTTATATGCGTAAAATTATCAAATGACTTAATTATTTTAGAACGGATTAAATATTATTCATAGAATAAATAAAATGAATGATATTTTTGTAAAGATTAATTTTATTTACACTATTGTGTTCCATCATTTTTTTAATTACAGTTAAAATTAGATTTTATGACTTGAAAAAATACTTTTAAAATTTAA
>JBBPBP010000001.1:12702657-12715957 GCA_037974735.1 Cicer chorassanicum | reverse complement strand
TTATATAAAAAGATAAAAATATCTTTGTGATAAAATCATAAATGTTTTTTAAATGAATTATTACTATTTTATTTTTAAGTTTAATATCAAATTCTATTAATTGTTTTTATATTTATATTTGATTAGACTTACATTAAATATTTTAGATTTAATTTTATAAATTATTTTTATATTTATATTTTATTATATTTCAATTTTATATTTTAAATTATATTTTATACGAGTAATTGAGTAAATTACTGTTCTTATCTTATTCTTGTAGTTTATAACCCAACTCATAATAAAAATTTGACTAAATAGCACCCGCGGTTCTTTAACTTAATTTCAATTAACGTTTTAGTCCTTTATTTTTTTTTCCCGATTTGATCCTTTATTTTAATTTTAAGTGACAATTTGATCTTTTATGTTTTAAATGATCAAATCGGAAAGAAAAAAAAAATGATTAAAACGTTAACTGAAATTAAGTTAAGGGACCGCATGTGCTATTTAGCCTAAAAATTTCAACTAGATAGACAAAATAGAATAATATTTTGATTAATTTATCATATTCTATTAATTCATCCAAAACTGAAAAATGATAACTTATTTTTATTTTGTCTTTTATTTTATCCATCAAACGGATTCTAAAAGTATATGATTTTTTTTTTATCTTTTTAAAAAAGTGTTGCTAGATACACATTTATTTCGGATGCGATATATACCAATAGGGGTGTACATGGTTGTGGGTCGACCCGCCAACCCGATCAACTAATCCAATCAAACCCGATTTTTATCCGTACTCAGTCACGTTTTGGTCCGATCCGATCCAACCCGTTGAAATCCGTTTATATTCGGGTATGGGTTCAATAATTTGAACTCGTCGACCTGATCGGACGACTAGTTATGTTTTTTTTTAAAAAAAAATTGTTTGGCGGCCAATAGAGTTTCATTATTCTTATTCTCCTTCAGATTTTCAGCAGCTGTCATCCACCTTCGTCTGCGCTGCCGCCCACCTTTTTCTTCTTCCTGCAGCCTCCCACCTTATTCTTCTCTTCTGGATAAATTATTTTTTTATCAAAGTAAAGTGTGTAGAGTATTTTTCCCTATATTATCTATGTAATTCGGGCAAGATACATTTTTTTAAAAAAAAAATTATCAAGTATATTGATTTTTATGATAAATTGAATTTTATGTAATAAAATGTTAGATAAATTAAAATACGGTTGTGAAGAAACTTTATCAAAAAAAATTGTCGCGAAGAAAACTTCATTTGAGTTAAATACTATTTATTTAAATGTTATATTTTGTTATAGTCTTTTTTATTTAGATAAAATAATAAATAAATTTACGGCGTATTCGAATATGAAACATAACATTCAAATTAATCAATAATTGTTATAGATTTAACAGACATTTCATCATAGTATTTAATATCAATCGATTAATATTTCTAAAAAATTAATATTAAATATGATGAATCTAGTTTAAACTTGTTTACATTTAAATCTATTAAACATTTTTTTTAGTATTTTATTTGAAAATAGTAAGTACTCTAAAAATAAACAAATCAAGCATTATTAAAAAATTGCGGTAGCTTAGTAAACAAAAATTTGGTGAATAATGTGATTGAAATTTTATGGTTTTTGAAACATTCAAGTATTAAATATATTTTCATTCAATTAAATTGTTATTATTGCTATTTATGTTTTTCCCGTAAAATAAAATAAAAAGGTTACTATTTATGTATAACCTACCAACACAACCCAACCAAATGATAAGATTAGTTCACGTTAAATGAAAAAAAATACGGATTTAGAATTCAACTCAACTCAAAGATAATCGATCGTTACGAGTATCAGATTTTGTCAAAATCGGTCTAACTTAACCTGCGTATACTCCTATATATTCAACACGGTGAGAGCATTAGTTTTTTTAATTTTTTGACATTTTTTTATAGATTCGAATGCATTCTAAAATTATATATGTAGTTCTTGCATTTTGAATAAAAAAATCACTCTCTTCTCGATTAAAAAAAAAAAAAAAAAACCTCCTCCAATAGTCTATTTTATATTTCTTGTTACAGTTTATGGGTCCACAACAACGCTAAAAAAATATATTTTTATTTAGACAAAAGTCAAAAACAATAATTTTTATTTTCATTACAAATAGCTTTTATAAATTGTGTTCACTATAGTCATATATTAATGAAATTATTAATGTTATTTTATATTTTGATCAATTATTACTGTTTATTTGTTTAAAAATATTCTTCATTCTATATAAATTTTTAGTTGAATTGTATTTTAAAGTTTTTAATATTTATGTTAAGAAGCAATTCTTTTGGAAATTCTTCTGTTAAAATGTGCCAAATATAAATTCCATTGAATGTTAGAAGCAGTAAATTGATTGTAATTAATTAAACATCGTACATAAAAATCAACAAATTATAGGTTAATGGTAGCAGTGGGGTGCGATACATGAGGAGTGAACAACAACATGTGACGCTCATCAAGCGAGATTTTCATTTGTCTTTGTGTTTAAATTTTTTGGAAAAAAAAAAAGCATAAAGAGAGATCACGACTTTACTTTTGGAGTGCAAGATTAATCTCGCAGATCAAGAGCAGAAAAAGTTATCCTACATTTTCTGGGCTAAAGTTAGAGAATTTGGATATGTGATTGATACTTTGAACAAAGTGAAGGGTGTTGGTTACATGGATGAACTATTGATGAAAGTGGAAGTGTTAATGGTAGACTAACTACATTAAAGTAAATGATATTGTTTGTCATTTGAGAAGAATTTAAGTAAGATTAGTGTTTACTTCAACGAAAATATTGTGTTTTTTAAGTAATTTTAGAAAAGATTAAGATAATTTATTTATTTTAAGATTATTTATTTAAAATTATAAAAAAAATAGAAATAAAAAATAATAAATCATAAATTATAAACTACTTAAACTAATTTATTAAAACACGATATGTATCTTACACACTTTTAACTTTTTTAATTTCCTAATCTCTTTTATCTTTATAATCCTATTACATCATAAATATATCATATTTATCGAATTATTATTTTATTTTTTCTCTCTTAAAGTGTCTGTTGAGTTACACATAATTTTTCTTACTGATTTTTCACTTGCAAAGTTTCCAACCTCAAAGCACAGATTGTTTAAACTTTGCTCATTTTGTGTAATTTCTAGATATTTTTCATGACTCATTTCATTCCACCTATTATGAAATTTGGTTATTAAAATTAATTTTAAATAAATAGATTTTATAAAATTTATTTTTGAATATATATCAATAAAAATAAATTAAATAGCATCAGCGGTTCCTTAACTTAATTTCAATTAATGTTTTAGTTCTATATTTTTTTTTCTGATTTATTCATTTATTTTAATTTTAAGTAATAATTTAATCTTTTATGTTTTAAAATGACAATAATATTATTATTTTTTTTTACAAAAATTTAAAAATTTCACCAAAATTTTAAAATAAAATTCATAAAATTAGTTATCATATTCAATACATAGTAAATTTTACCAAATTCATGATTTAAATATTTAAATAAATTCATTTTTTTATTTTTTATTTAAACAATAATTTTTAATATAAAAATTATATCTACGACTAAAAAGTATCAAAACCAATTTTACAAATTCACATTTATTTTGACTCCTTTAATCAAATCTGCACCAAAATTATTACTGCCAGCTGTTGTGAATTGTCTTTTAGCCACCAGCACAACAAACACCATTGTTTATTACTTCTTCCATGAGGCAGTAGCAGCAGTTTCTACATTTGCCTTCACTAAATAACTTTAAAGGTACTGTTCACTAGTAGTTGCAGTACTAAATATCACATGACTTGAATAGTTCGAGAGCTTCATTATATAGCTTAGTGGTTTACAGTAATAATAAAATATATTATCTATTGATTAGTTAGTATTAGCCATGTTTGTGTCACTACGCATTGTTATTACTGCATTTTGTTTCCATCTCCTTCTCTTGCTTGTGAACTCAGATACGGATCCCTACAAAGCACTCCACATAATCCTAAACCATAACGGCACACTCACGCGC
Source organism: Cicer chorassanicum (assembly GCA_037974735.1). Taxonomy (NCBI): domain Eukaryota; kingdom Viridiplantae; phylum Streptophyta; class Magnoliopsida; order Fabales; family Fabaceae; genus Cicer; species Cicer chorassanicum. The sequence goes on along the minus strand of JBBPBP010000001.1, from coordinate 12,711,896 downwards.
TTACAAACACCTCCACAAAGCCAACCCTCACCCGATCCCAATCTCCCCACACCCGCTCTCTCGAAAGACCTCACCATTAACAAATCAAAACACACTTGGGCTCGGATCTACCTACCTCACAAAACACACTCCAAGCTACCCCTCATTGTTTTCTACCACGGCGGTGGCTTCATTTTCTACAGCGCAGCTTCCACTTACTTTCACGATTTCTGCGCCAACCTCGCCAACAAAACCCAATCCGTCGTCGTTTCACTCGAATACCGCCTCGCTCCAGAACACCGTCTACCCGCGGCGTATGATGACTCCGTGGAAGTGCTTCACTGGATCAAATCCTCCAATGACCCGTGGTTGACACGCCACGTGGATTACTCTCGTTGTTATCTCATGGGGGAAAGTGCCGGGGGTAATATTGCCTACACCGCGGGTCTACGTGCGGCTGCAATAGTTGATCAGATTAAACCGCTTAACATCAAAGGGCTAATATTGATTCAACCGTTTTTTGGTGGGACCAAGAGGACTCCATCTGAGATTAGACTCGAGAAGGATTGGAATCTGCCTTTGGTCGTTACTGATTTAATGTGGAATTTGTCGTTGCCTGTAGGAGCTAATCGTGACCATGAGTATTCTAATCCGACGGTGAATGGTGGTGCTAAGGTTTTGGATAAGATAAGGTTGCTTGGGTGGAAGGTTGGGGTGTTTGGGTCTGATGGGGATCAACTTGTGGATCGTCAGAGGGAATTGGTGAAGTTGCTTGAGGACAAAAGTGTCAATGTGGTGGGACAATTTTACACTGGAGGTCGACATGGCATTTTCATTGGTGATCCTTCCATGTCTGAAAAGGTGTTCCATTTAGTGAAGAGTTTCTATTCATGAATAATGACTCATCTAGTCAATACTTTGTCCCGTACTAGTTTGCTTTATGTAATATGTTAGTCTTATTATCGATCAATATCAAAATAACTTTTAAGTTTGAGGGGGGTTTTATGCAGGATCGTCGTAAATTAACATCGTAAATATTTTAATTTTTATGCGACATCACAGTGCCAATTCAAAATAAATAAATAAAAATCTATTAATGTTGAAGATGCTTAGCATGTTTGTTTAACCAAATAGTCTAATTGAAGTAGTTAATGAATTTTATTAAACATTTATATGTTAATTGAACATACTTTAATTATCTTTCATCGACCATAACTCTTTTGCTCTAGAAACTAGAGCGTCATGAAAAAACATATGTTATTTATTGTAAAACAATATTATCTCCTTCAATCATATTTCTCCAATATGTTATTTATTGTAAAACAATATTATCTCCTTCAATCATATTTCTCCCTCACAAATAAAAATAGAGAATAATAATTATTAAATTAAGGGATAGCCGATAGACAGAGAACAATCAAGAAAATGAAAGAAATTTATTATTTTATCCGTGTAAAATATAAACAAAAATTAGTAACAAAAATTAATTGGTGTAAATTTTGAACTAAATACATTGATTTTCTTTGATATATTTTTACTTATATTTTTTTGACAGAATAAGTAATATCTAAATAATCCAAAACTCAAATCCATATTTTTCGAATTTTGATGAACTACAGTCATGGGTGGTTGCAATCAGGTATCATAACCATTTATTAAGATCACCTGACCTAAATCTTTATCAATTTTTATTTTTATTTATTATAAAATTTAAATGTTTGCAATCTTTGATTAAATCACCTCGAGCTTGTCGCATAGATCCATATTTCTGGAACATTGATTTTGTGCAGCATTGTAATTGTAATGTTCTGGGCATGTGCAACGACAACATGAATATTGAATCAAAAGTAAGATAATTTTTTTATTTTGACCCCATATTTTCCGAGCAATTAATTTTTAATGTCAACAAATAAAAATATATATTAGTAAATTAATAAAAATATTAATTTCTCGAGTTTGAACTTACCACTTCTTTTTTAAGGCTCATGTGATATCCTTTAACTTATTAGTTACACTATGTGTAGATGTGCATGAAAAATCTAATACAAACATATACTTTTGCCTTTTTTTTTTTTTACACAAGTGTGGTTTAGTATTGCGAATGTACAAACGTTTATTTATAGACAAATTATCAGCATATTTGACGAAAGTTAACAGAAAAATTGGTCTAACTCGATGATTTCTCGTAACAATTTGACTTACTTTCATCATGTTAGTTAATTTTCTTTGATTTTCAAAGTTTGCTAAATAATGACATTGATTTATAAAATAAAATTTTTAGGAGTACTATTTTTGGGCGATACTTTTTCTACAATTGTTAGCTAACTAAAGAATATAATAAAGGACAGTGTTGGAAATAATTGATGAGTGATTGAGAGCAAAGGTACATTGAGCAAGGTCCACCAGAGACAACCTAAACCACAAGCATGTCTGGTCAACCCTTCTCACCACCTCAACCCATAACCATTGATCCCTTTCTCCATCTTAATATCTCCTTAAATCCCAACGGCACCATCACTCGCTTACGTGATGACCCACACGTCTCACCTTCACCAAATCCCAACCTTTCAATCCCCGTTCTTACCAAACACGTTCCCATCAACCAATCACACAACACCTCCGCTCGAATATTCCTACCCCGCAAATCACTCGATCACTCCTCCTTCCACAAACTCCCTCTCATCGTTTACTTCCACGGTGGCGGTTTCATCTTCTTCAGTGCAGCCTCAGTTTTCCTTCACGATCTCTGTTTTAACCTTGCTAACGACGTCAACTCCATCGTCGTTTCCGTTGACTACCGTCTCGCTCCAGAACACCGATTACCATCGGCGTAAGATGATGCCGTGGAAGCGCTGCACTGGATCAAAACCCAATCAGATGATTGGTTGATAAATTACGCTGATTATTCCAATTGTTATATCATGGGAGGTAGTGCTGGAGCAAACATCGCATACCACGCGGGTCTACGTGTAGCCGCGGAAGTTGATCTGAATCGTCTTAAAATAAGAGGGCTTATTTTGTCCCAACCGTTTTTTGGTGGGACCCAGAGGGTACCCTCGGAGCTGAAGCTGATAAACGATGCCGTTTTGCCGCCGCACGCGTGTGATTTGATGTGGGAACTATCGTTGCCCGTTGGAGTTGACCGTGATCATGAGTATTGTAATCCAACGGCTGGCGATGGTCCTGGGGTTTTGGATAGGGTAGGGAAGCTTGGGTGGCGGGTGTTGGTGAGTGGGTGCGAGGGGGACCATCAGATGGCACTGGCGAGGCTGATGGAGGAGAAAGGTGTGTCGGTAGTGACCTGTTTTGTGGAAGGGGGATATCATGGGGTTGAGGTTCGTGATCTCAGCAGGCAAAAGCAATTGCACGACTTAATAAAAGATTTCATTTCTTCACGTATCAAATAAATATTAATATTTAATTTATTATTTATTTTATGATAAAATAATTTCGTTTCATCTAAATTAAATAAATTAAAGAGAAAATTAAAATTATTTATAATTGGTTATATATATAATATCAATTATTAATTTATTTATTAACAATTGATATTATTGATTTTATTATCTAAAATGAATGGACTAGACTAGTTCACATGAGTTGTGAGATTGTAAAAAGTCCCTTAGTGATATTTAATTTGTAGGAAGTTTTTTCTTTCTCTAATATTCTCAAAAGTTTTTAAGATACTTTGTATTGACAATTTGAGCAAGAGAAAATTGAATTTTATATTCCACAGTTAAACTTATATTTCTTTATTTCAAAAATTTATCTGTTAATTTACTAAAATACCTTTAAATATACAGTAAAAGTAATTTTTGGTAGTTATTTTTCAATACCAGAAATTTTTTTTTTTTTAGAGTTAGTCTCATTTTGAAAATATCCAATAGATGTTCTCAACTTCCGGCATTGAAATATATCTACTGGAAATTTCAAATTTTCGGTTGAAACTCTCGAAAATTTCATTCGTTTCTAAAATTTATGGTACAATTTTTTATTTTTTTATTTAAAATTTTCGGTAAAATAAAATTAACTGCCATATATTTCAAAGTACAAAATTTTTGGTATTATAAATAGTGTATCGAAAATTTTGTTGAAGAAATTTCTGGTAGATAATTCATACTATCGGAAATTTCAGGCCTTGAAATTTTCAGTACACCAATTATACCAGCGAAAATAGTAAAAATGCAAGTTCCTTAATTTGTATACCAGATGTTAGGGAGAAATAATTTAAATATAAAAAAATTTGATGAGAAGGTAAGATTTTGGAATAATTTTTTTACCATTAATGTAATGAAAATAAAAGGGATAAAATTGGATTTTTTTTTTTTTTACATTTTGAGATATAGGTCCAATTGTGGACATAAAAAAGTCCAATTTTCTGAGCAAGATCCAACCCATTTATAAAAGTTCAATACATCTATTTGGTGAGAATTGTATCATGCACCCCCACTTGCACTTCCCACCCCCATTCCCATTGAAAATACCATTTTGCCCTTGTTGTTATTTATAAAAACCTCAAAAAAAATTTACCTTCCATTTTTTTCACCCATTTCATTCGAAAGTATCAATTGTCTGAATCACATTTTTGCGAAATTTCAAACATTTGAAACCTTTGAAACACAAAAGTAAGACTCCTTTGAAAATTTTGAAACTTTCGAAACCTAAATTTTCCAAACGTTCGAAAGTTTCTATCAACACGAAACTTTCAAAATGATATTTTTTCCAGATTCCTCAAATTTTCGAAATGTTTCTAACAAACTGAAACTTTTGAAGTGCATTTTTCCAGAATTTTTAAAACTTTCGAAAGTTTCTAACAACTTGAAACTTTCGAAACATATGATATTCAGAAATATGAAACATTCGAATGTTTCAAAGGTTTTGAAACTTTGAAAATCATGGAAAGTTTCAAAATAGGTTCGGAAGTTTGGCGTTCAATGAAAATATTTATTTACATTTCGAAACTTTCATATAAGTTGAAAATTTCGAAACTTTCGATTTTTTTGAAATTTCGAACATTTTGATGTTTTCTAGAAATATATGCTTCGAAAGTTTTGAATTTATGGAAACCTTCGAAATTCTGAGAAATTGTGTTTTGAAGATTTCAACTTGTTCAAAAGTATCAATTTTTTTGATGAATTATGGAAAAATACATTTCGAAAGTTTCAGATTTATCAAAAGTTTCGAAAATATAAAAAAAATGACTTTTTTATATTTCGAAAGTTTCAAAATTTTCGAATGGTAAAATAAATTTTATAATTTTCGAAGGGGGGGTGAATAATGGAGTGGTAATTTTTTTTCGAGAGTTTTATACATGGTAAAAAAGAGTAAAATGATATTTTCAATGTGGATGGGGTGGAAAGTGAAGGCGGAGGGTGCATGGTACATTTCTCCTGTTTGGTACTTAATACTCTTGGTAATTGGGCTTCTCATTAGTCCGATCCAACGTATTGAGAGATGAATCTCCACACTTTAATATTTAGATACTACGTCTCTTATATTTATATTAAATCCCGTTTTTATCTTTCATTTATTTGTCAATAAATATTCCATAAATTTTTAAAATAAAAAATATGGAATTTTTACTTTGAATAATTCGCTATAATTCCAAATGTAACATCGAGGGCTGGTTTGTTATAAATTCAAAAAAAAAAAATTAATATTTCTTAATTTAGTATTATCTTTTAGAGTTTTGTTTTTTAAATAATTTATTTTTTGTTTGTCTGTTGTGGTGTAAATAATTTATTTTTTAACATAATCAATCATAAAAAGAATTAGTTTTTAAATTATTTTTCATTTTTTTATTGTAACATATATATATATATATATATATATATATATATATATATATAGATAGATAGATAGATACAATCTTTATATTTGGAGTGCTAGTTTAGTAGTAAGAACTTAACATTGTAATTTCAAAATACTAAATTAGTCATTAGTATCACTTTGAATAATAAAAGTTTTTCTCTCCAATTTAAAAAATAATATATAGATAATAAAAATATAAAATGATAATATAAAAAAAATGATTGTTGTACGAAAAATATAACAAAGCCTCAAATTACAAATAGATCAGCATTACTAGTTAAATAGAATCTATTATTTGGTTTTATAGCTCTTTTATAGTGGTACGATACGAGAAAATAAAATTTGTTACTGAATCATGATTTTGTTATGGGGTTTAAAATTTGTTACATCAAGAGTTACAATGAGTATAACAAATAAGTTTAACTAACTAACTAACTTGTTTATTTATCTAATAATAGTAGAACAACCCAAACTTTATTCATGGGCTTGGTTGAAACATGAAAGGTTGATTTTGATAGTTACTGTATTGAAAAATGGTGTCTAAACCCGCCTAACTTTTTAGTGGTAGCACAGTAAAAAGGAAATAAAAGGAATGCATACTTTAAGTGGAAATGAAATACTGTTTAGTGAATCAGTGGAGTGTCGTTTATTAGTCTTCACAGACTAGTTTGAAAAGTTTGGTTGGGAAGTTGATTTGGTGTGCCTACTGTCATGTAGCAGAATTTTTGGGACAGATTTTTTTAGTTCTTGTAATATGACAATGGCGAAAATCATTGGTCCTGCTAGCATTGTTAAGGCGTCTGTGCTTGGATAGTGGCTGGAAGTAGTTTTTGCCTCGGTTCATTATAATGGCTTGGTGGTAATTAACTAATGACAAAAGTTACTCTAACACAAATTTTCACATCAACACCATTTGTGTCAAACTACCATTACTTTTAATTAGCTGTTTGATGTTTAATGGGTTTACTTTTAATCAACGCTTGATCTCGTTATCACACTATGAAAATATTTCTTTTAGAACATAGTTTTATAATTAAATAATTAATGTCTTGAATTACGTGCATAAATATAAATCCTAACATGTTTGAATAAAAGTCATATAGGAACATGTGAATGTATGGCTCGAATATGATAACTAGTGTTAGTTATGGTTAAAAGTTAGTTATAACTGAATTTGGCCAATTTAGTTATAACTAAAGTAGTTAGAGTTAGTTAAACTAATATGCCTTTAAATACCATAACTGAAAATGCTTGATGTAATGTTGTAATCACTGTATGGCAGAGAGATAGAGGTATATGCAATTCAAATTCATAGGAAATCAGAAAGAAGATTAAGGGAGAAAAGAGAGATTGTGAGAAAAGGAAAAGACTAGTGAAGACTATGTGAACAATCTCAAGTGTCATAATCTTGTAAAATTCAAATCTCAATAGTGGATTGTCTTGCTTGTTTGCCTGTGACGTAGGTTTCATCAATTGAGACTGAACACGTAAATTTGGGTGTTGTTCTTCCCTTATCTTTATTCATTTTCATTTACTTTGATTTTGAAAACTGGTTTTCAAAACTGCAGAAAGGAGAACGTTAAATGTTCTCTGTTTTCTACATTTTCAGCAACATTCTCCGTTTTCTGTGTTTTCAGCAACATTCTCCATTTTTCAGTAGAAAACCAAGATAGTTCTTTGTTTCGTTTCATTTTTCTACAATTATTAGTTTTCTATTTTGTTGGTTAATTCTTGTTGCAAATTCCATTATTATTTTAACACAACATATTCACAAGAGTCCTTATCTCTTTCTAAGGAAATGCCGTCGCGTCATGAATCATGATTCAAAGAATATATGTTAAAGTTTTTTTGTTTCTTTCGTCGGTACTTTTAGAGTGTGTGATTGTACAAAACTTCAAATTTTTAAAGACACTAAACTTTTTATAATATAAAATAACTAAATAGTAAAAAATACAATGAAAATTATATATTTAAAAAATGTCAAAGTTGAAGTAGTTTAATGATTTTTTTCTAACTTTAAATTTAATTTATAAATTATCGAATCTTTATGGTTGAATATATAAAAAAATGATATGTCTAACATTTTCTATTTTTATACTAAAATTACAACTATAGAATTAAACAACAAATATTTAACACGTATAAAAAATCATAATAAATTGATTAATATCACATAAAATGTAATAAAATTTATTATCATAACTTGTTGAAATAAGAGCAGTACTATTTGGTATGAATGATTTTGTAGAAGAATGTATACATATAAAAATTTGACCAATTAATATTTGATGAGCATATATGAAATATGGATAGTTACAATTTATAAGAGTTAAATATTATCACGTATTTCTCTTCTTTCTTATCAATACATCTTGTAAAAATCCATTTTCTCTAGAGAAAAAAAGTAATATGTATAAAAGAAATAGAATACCAAGTAAAGGACACTAAAATTCTCAGCTGCGGCCTTGAACGTAACACCTATCACTATCGTCCCACAAGTCCATAGAAGAAATTAGATTTTAAATATGCGTTTGTTTAACCGTTATGTTTGTTGGATATGCTAACACGTAATTGTGGAATGAGATTTGAAGTACATTAGAATAAAATAAAATATAAGCTTAAAACAATTATATTTTAGTGAAGAAAAGAACACGAGATATCACCATTTTCCAACTCGATCCGATCATTTATTTTTGTCGTTTAATGGTCCTTATGTTTCTAAAATGGCCAACTTAGTCATAGCATCCTATTTTGTAAGTATTCAAGGGTTATTAAAGTATAATAATTAACTTTATCTTCTTAAAGTAAAACCTATAAAACTATACTTATCTTCTGTTTTGTTTTGTCTTATTAAAAAATAATTAGCATAACTCAATAATCAAGGAGGGGTATACAGTCCTATTTCTATATCAGTATACTGAACTAGGTAGATGCAATGGATAAAATATTAAGCATTTGTTTTTATATAGCAACGTAATAAATCATCAAATAAAACAAAAACATATACTCCAAGGTGCACTAGCTCTAGAGTTTATAGCTTATAGCTACCATATAGACTTGATCATGATGTTTTGAGATTCAGCGAGATTGATTGTTGTGTCATTGATACGAAGAAAAAAAAAATAAAAGAATAGTTTTAACTTTGAAGTAAAAATTTGAGTTATGTTGCATTTTTGTGTTAATGATTTAGACGTGGTAAGTTTATTCATAGATTTGTATTTTTATTTTAATGAATTGAATTTGTATTATATTATTGATTTATTTTATCGATTTGAATGACCGTTATTTTTTAGTTAGGAATGAGTTTGATTTTAGGGTTGATTAGATTAAAGAGTTAGATATAATATGTGTGTATACCTATAAAATCTGTTTTGTGTTATAAATAGAAATATAGTATAATATAAAATTGAAGAAATATATGACAGAGTAGTTATTTGATAAACATTATT
>JBBPBP010000001.1:12675556-12692076 GCA_037974735.1 Cicer chorassanicum | reverse complement strand
ATATTAGTGACTTATTGTTAATTTAAATTAATTATAAATAATTAAAATATTTAAAAAACCAAAATAATAATAATAATAAAATAAAATACATTATTAAATAATAATAATAATTTTAATAATAACAATAATTTTAATAATATTATTAATATTAGTGACTTATTGTTAATTTTAATTAATTATAAATAATTATAACAATTAAAAAATCAAAATAATAATAAATTAAATTACATTATTAAGTAATATTAATAATAATAATTTTAATAATAATAATAATAAAAAGAAAATTATATTAATAAACTAAAATAAAAATTCATTAAATTGAAAGAAAAAAATACATTAATTGAAAATAAAAAAAATACATGAAATTAAAATTAATTATTTCCATCTAAATGTCCTCTAGTTCCACATCTACGCGGTCGTCGAACTCGTCTAGCCCTTTGAAAGGCTTGAGGTTGTTGTGGTTGATCATCAATTTGATCATTATCCTCGTTATAATCTGTATGTGGATTAGAACCACTACCACCTACTTCCATGTAATTTTGAGTTTTGACGTTATACATAGAATTAAAAGCAGCATAAGCCGACTGAGCAAACGTATTATAATAGAAATGGACACTATAGAAATAGTGTCAAGAAAGTGCGGATTACGTCGGATCACTGGTCATACTAGGAAATATTGTCCAAACGCTGGCACATCTACTCAAAATTAATGTATTTTTTTCTTTAATTTCATGTATTTTTTTTATTTTCAATTAATGTATTTTTTTCTTTCAATTTAATGAATTTTTATTTTAGTTTATTAATATAATTTCCTTTTTAATATTATTATTATTAAAATTATTATTATTAATATTACTTAATAATGTAATTTAATTTATTAAAATTATTGTTATTATTAAAATTAAAATTATTATTTAATAATGTATTTTATTTTATTATTATTATTATTTTGGTTTTTTAATTATTTATAATTAATTTAAATTAACAATAAGTCACTAATATTAATAATATTATTAAAATTAAAATTATTATTATTATTATTTAATAATGTATTCTATTTATTATTATTATTTTGATTTTTAAAATATTTTAATTATTTTTAATTAATTAAATAATAATTATACCCATAAATAAAATGTAACAAAACAAAATACTGCAGTACATGGTCGCATCCCCAGGATGCGACCTCCTACTATAACGTAAAAAAAAACTCCTTCACCTCGTCGCATCCCCAGGTTGCGATCAGCAACTGGGGCTAAAAAGTAGGGCAATTCTGTATCTTTTTTCGGAGTGGGGCAAATTTGTTACTTTTCCTAAAAAGTAGGATATACGTGTGAAAATTCCCTACTCTTATGATATGAATTGTACCATTGAAATAGTATATATTGAGAATTAGGTTGAACTCTCCTTTAACACATTCTCATTCTTTCTAATAATAAACTAATTACTACCATTTGCTAATAAAATAACAACCGTATAATTGGAGTTTGTGAGACAACTAGACGTTAACCATCAAACTCACACTTTCCTTTGTAATATCTTCCTTTGTATAAAAAAAACGTATCTTCCAAGCTATGAATGTATTATTTGAAAAAAAAAATCAATTATACTACCTATGTTAAGACCAAAATACTTAAATTAATTGACGTGATTGGAAGTAGTCATAGTAGAAGAGTTAGATATAAACTATTTAATTAATCAAAATGAAAATATTATTCTTTTTTATTGTCATTTTTTTTCTTCAATTAAAAGATGTGATTTATGACCAATAAAAAAAATTAAAATATTGTAATAAATAATTTATTTGAGATAAGAGATTATATTTTAAAGTTGACATAATTTTTTCTTTTTTTCAATTAAAAGAGGTGATTTATGATCAATTTTTGATTCATAATCACTCATCTACATCGTTTTTTTCTTCTCTTTATTTAAATAAGTAATTTTTACATCTATTGAGTTTTTCTTTCTTGTTTTTTTGTTATTGTGATTTCGTCATCTCAGTACGACGTTGTTTTTGTCTGTCGTATTGGTGTGGTGTTATTTTGATTCTCCATCTTATTGTGGTGTTTATTGAGCTAGATTGAGACATCCAATTGGATCGACCCGTTGCAAATTCAATCAATAATTGGCATCTTCAATGTTACATCTACAAAAATACCAATATTCCGAACATTTCAATTTCGTCATATCTGTAGGTTGTGTCACATTTGTAGATATTGTGTTATTTTATACTATTAACTTGGAAGTTGTGAGTTTGTTCGTAAATTCATTATTTTTCGTTTTTAGTAATTTTAAATTGTATTATTCTCAATCTTGAAATATTTTCTACCGATTTAAATAAATAAATAAATTTTTAATAAAAAAAATATATATTGAGATTCGTAGTCAGCATTGTAAGTATAAGCACATAGTCTTACAAGTTTTTCTATGAGAAAAGCAAGTTGCCCAACAAGCAGAATATATGAGGTTATGTCTTACTCTTACAAGTAGAAAGTGGGTTCCATTTAACTTGTAGATAATAGGGTTCATGTTCTTTCATTTTCCACTAAAAGATGGCTTCCTTTTTTTTGTTCTCTCATCACAATTACCATCATTTAGTGGTAGGGTCACACAGGATTTTTAGATTTAACATTAAAAAGCATAGAAAAATATTTGAATTAAACTTTCGTGGATCTATTTGCAATTACATGAACAAGGACAAGAACCCCAACAACGCAATTTAATTTTTTTTTCTCATATTTATAAATAATTTTTTATATTATTAATTTATATATTGTGAATTTGTTTGCATATTCTTTTATTTTTATTTTAACAATTTTGAATTTATGGTATTCTTCATCGATGTATTCTATTAATTTAAATGAACGGATGAATATCATTTGTTCTATTGGCTTGGTAGATGAGTTAAAGAGATAAGTGATACTCAAGATTCGATTTTCACTCTCAATATAAATCTAACATTACTAACGTTATTTAAGTGGTACATGATCACTTAAAAAAATCACATGATTTTTTCTTCTAATCTTAATCATCCATATATAGTTATGTGGTCAAGATTTAATCTTATCAGCTTCTTGTGATAAAAATGATTTGATAGGTAGACACATTTTGACCAATGTGTGTGGAGGTATTTTGACCAATATTAAATGCTATGAAGAAGCTCAGACAATAAGAAGACATTGATCCATGATTTAAAGAGAGACATTAATTAGCAAAGCTAGCCAGATATACAAACACCACAAATATAATTTTCTTTCTTTCTTTTTTAGCTTAATGTTGCAAAGTAATATATCTTATATTCGGATATTACACATTGACGACAAGATCTCGTGGAAGAAGATTATTCACTGTTTATAAGTACTAGTAGTTATAGTGTTTAAAGTTGAAACATGGAATTTGAAAGAAGAAAAAAATCGAACTGAACACGAAACCCTGTATACAATATTAGATTACAATGATAGTTCAATTCCATTTAACATTAACGTTGACTCAAGTTTTGTTTTTTTTTTTGGAGGTACTGTTGTTGTATCATCTTATCTAGCTTTTTGCGCACTTACATTTTATTTCAGCCTACTTGCTAGTTCCACTTTTCTACTAACTCGAGTTTAACTAGTTCCACTACCAACCAGGCTCAGACATTATGTTTTGATTGGAGACATGAAACTGCCAAATATATGCACATGAGATCAAAGTGGATCTGTCTAAAATATTAGTCTTGAGTAATACTGTACGATGAACATTCCCTAAAAAATACAATATGAATTATCAAATTTTCATAAGGTCTCAACTTTATATGTATTCTCTATACAATAATAAGTTAATAACCAATATCCATAATTTACATATAACTGCTTTTTTTTTTTTATGTTTTGTAAGTAAATATTTTTAAAAAATTACAAATATAGTAAATATATTTTATAGAATTTAATTTATATATACTGTAAATATTTTTGTTAAATCATAAAAATATTTTATTTTTATTATATGTACTATAAGAGTTATATAGACGGCAATTTATAATTTATTGATAATGTAAAAAAAATTTACACGAAGAGTATATCAAAATTATAAATCACATGGTTTATATTTAGATAAACTCAAGTCTTACATTTGTAAAAAGATAACACATACAAAAGAGAAATATATAGAGTGTCACCTAATCTACTGATAGAGCTTATCGATTTAGACCAAATAATGACCGGCCTAGAGGTGTTGAGAAAAATTCAATTATCACGTTATAAAGAGATAATATAAAATATATAAATAATCACACTTCCTATTTTACACAAATTGACTTTATAAGAATATAAGTTATAATGGATATAAAAAAACTAATACTTTACTTCCTTACTCTTGTGGTACAGCTTTCCATCATGATACATCACCACTCATTTTCTCAACTTTCCTGGATAAAACACACGAGTAGTACTTTCTGAGCAAAATTACTCAAACCATGCCATTAGTGGTATTTTATTTCATACTTTGAGCATAAGACTAAACATACATAAAGCAACAATGTTAATTTGTTGCCCACACAAGCCTAAATTCTTGAATCTGTCAATCACCTTAATTATTTTTATCATGCTTCTACTAGCACATGTTCAGCAGATCAAATTTGGTAATTGGCATCTCAAACTTGTGGTAAGTGTCAACACTCTCACCAAACAAATAGGTGACAACTCCTATACCTTATAATTTTGTTAGCTACATTAATACTCGACAAACCATCATTTAAAGTTTTGTCAATTTTTCCTATTTAATCACTTTTTATATAATTTAAATTTTATATTAGTTTTATCTTAATTAAGGTTGCCACGGCAGTCCCCAATTTTTCTCACAGGTATCAAAGAATTTTTAAAAGTAATTTTAATTTTATATTTTTAAAATAATTTTTGTGAGAAATTATTAAAAAATAGTATAATTAATGTTGAAAACATTTTTATCGGTTAAAAAAATAATTTTTACATTTAATAATTTAAATATTTATTATTGGAGATTTTAACCTAATAAAAATCACATTTTCTTAAAAGAAAAGTATCTTTTAAAAATAACTTTTATGAAAAATTCATCAAAATAATTTTTTATTTTAATTATTTTTTGAAATTTAATTATAAAAAAGTTATAACAAATAGATAAAATATTTAAAATGATAATTTATGATAAACTATTTACACCAATTTTTCATTTGAAGTTTTATTTTTAATTTTTTTTAAAAAAATTATAACCAAAAGATAGAATATTATAAAAATATCTATTAGAAACGGACCCATTTACCTTAATGGGATTCCATTGTGTCCATATATACAAGTTTTAATATGCCAAATGTCGATAATATTGGATTCATAAATGATAAAATTTCCTAAATTTCAAATTACATTAGATCCGACATTAGTTGATATAGGACAAGAATTATTGAGTAGAGATAAAGAGAGACAGAGAGAAGACGTTAATCATGTCCATTAGTAGAGGCAACTAACATGATGGCGTAGTAGTTGTCACTATGTCAGGCAGATAGAAGTTTAAGGGTATAGTTAATTAATTATGAAAAAATCCCATTAAATTGAAATACTCAACAAGGTTGGACCTCAGCAACAACACTATAGAGAAAGTGTGTTACAATTAGGACAAACACAGTTCCATCCTCATGTTATCTCCATTATAAGATTGGTCACCTTTGCTTCTATCATGTTGTACCATTATTTGTTGGTGGGTCTAGTGGAAGATTTGACCATCAGAAATTGGGGGGCAGAGACAATCAAAATTTGATTTTGGTTTTGGAGTTTTGAAGGAAAAAAAGGACCGCTTGATTTTGACCATATCCAAAGTATGTTAACTTATACTAGGGAATTAATGTAATATCATGACTAGTTACTTTTCAACTTTGATAATGTTTTTTGGTTGCAACTGACAAGGGAAAATCTCACATGATGATAAGGCATACATTTTGGGAACTTACACTCAACTCATTCAATTAAGAACCAGTCACATGAAATATACATACATAGTCAAAACTGAAAATAAAAATTATTTAGACTCACTTAAAAAAAATATTATTTTTAATTACTTTAAACATGCATATTAGTTAATTATTTTTTCTTTTACTTTTTTTATTTTTATATATATGTCTAAATATTGTATGTAAGTCTTATGATCAACCATATAAGATTTTCTCCTATGCTTATGCATAATAACTGGTCTTTACCCATTCATAACTTTTCATAGACATACGTAGAGAATAATATTTAAACATCATTAAGAGATTATATATTTAGATTTAAATATATTTAAGATAAGATATAATTATAATATAATATAAATTTGAAATTTTGTTTAGAATGCTTTTAGAATTTGTTTGTTTTTTATTTTAAGAATATGATTTTAAATGTGTTTTTGTATTACAATTTAGTCATAAAAGCGGTTAATAAAATTTTAAAATGAGATTTTTCCACATAGAATTTTCTCAGCTAGATGCCCTGCTTTTATCCGATGCAGATTTTTTTCGATACAATCAAGGCAGGTGATAGCGTTGTGTATTGATTCCCAATTTTTTTGAATTAAATATATTTTTATTTTTTAAAAAATTATAATTTTTAAATTTAGTCTATAAAAAAATATCAACTTTTAGTTTTTACTTTAATTTTATAGAGACTTTTTGAAAAAACTAAAATATCAGCTCTTTACAATAAGAACTAAAAGTGAATAAAAAAAAATTATAAACTAAACAATTGAAACAAATTTATAACTGAATACTTATTTTACATTTTTTTATTATTAAATTGTATTTTTTTCTTATTAGAGATCCAATTCAACAAAACCTCTAAAATATTTAACAGGGTGTTAGATACAATTAAGAATACTTATTAGCATGAATAAAAAGAAGAAGAAGAAGAACACTTGAAAACATGCAATAATTTAAAACAGCGTAACATGATCCTGTGTCGTTTGATTCATAAATGGAGAGAAGAAACAATTTGTCCTTATTCAAATTTCTAAGGTCTTCGCAGATAACCGTCCCCATGCCTATTGCCTGTCCATCAAGAAATGCTACAGGCCTTATCTACTATATCAACATTTTTATTTCTTATTATTCTTGATTGCAAGTTTCAACTTTTAATTTAGATGTTGACCAAAAAATAATAATATTCAATTTAGATATTCGACTCCTTTCTAGTTCCACTATCTCTCACTCCACACACAGAGAGAGAAATATGGTAAAGGGAGTCAGATTGATAACAAGTGTTAGTTTTGATACTCTTAATAAAAAGTGAAAGTTTTGATATACTTACATATTCTAATAGCTTTCATATATAATGTACTAATAAAAGTTTATCATCTAATGAATTAAAAGTTCGTATAAGACAAAACTAGTTTACAAGATTTGATACATTTTAACGGTTCATATCTGTTTTATGCAGAATGGGTTATCATTATCATAATCATCTTACCTATTTTTATGTTATGGAAAGCTGACATTAGCATTATCATATCAAGGATGACTAACAGCCAATAGGATACAATCAAAATCAAGTTAAGAGTGACTTGTCCTCTCATCATATGGACAAATAAGCACTCGTATACACAACCCATTATTGAATAAGTAATGGATGTTAAAACATTTGTAGAGTTTTTTTTTTTTTGCTGTTCTTATTGCACAATTCAGCTTCTTAAAACCACTAAATAATCTTCAGTAAAAAAAAATCACTAAATAATATCTAAGATGGTAAAGGATGGTTATTTTAATAAATTTAATTCTTTTATGAATTTTTTCTATCAAAATCTAAGAGGTGGTACGTTAAATAAAAACTTTTATTTGAAAAATAATTCAGTTACAACTTTTACTTTTACATTTACATTCACTTTACTCTTTGACTTTTATCTTATAGATTGATTCTTATTCTTTTTCTTCATGTCCCTTTCCAAAAACATGTCTGTTCATTTTCATCTGTTCTTCCTACAGTGCCAACTACAAAACCTTTTGGCCATTAGCTTAACCCGGACGATCATACACTATAAACTCAGATCAACCAACAATCATAAAGAACTCAGTATTATTGAGAACCTTGAGATTAATTACTAAAACGTTCATATAAAAAAATTGTAACATCTAAACAATTGAGTTTTACACGTAGTGGTTATTAAAAAAGGAGGGGTGTGGGACCAACTTATCTTTCACAGAAGAGTTAGAAAGAACTTGAATGAGATGAAAACAATTTTATCATGCCAATAATAAATGATGGTAGCAATTTTATGAAACAATGTGGTTCCGGACCGGACTAAGGTCCATCCATTATAGATTTCACCAAAAAGGTCTGTTTGTGAATGGAAAGTCCACAAAGAGAGACATGTCTCTCACAACCGGTTAGCCATTATTGTCTGATTACAGCGGATGATGCCCAACTGCATAATAGAATTGGCGTCAGAATGACACTTCTATAAATGGATCCCAAGCCTAAGGAATATAGTGCGTACGACTCATTTTACCTCAATATCATATTAACTTGAATGCTTGCAACTACTCCCACACCCGCCACTTCTGGCCACCACATGAGATCCACCTCAAATTAAATATCAAAGATTGTGAACACAAAGATGAGGCAAAAGGGGAAGATAGCTATTCAGATCAGGGAGAACAATAGATATCCGATGACACGTATAGTAGTCATCCACTACCTACTACGATAGATAAAAATGATATTCGTGTCATCTATATATGTGCAAATATCCACTAAATTGACGGATCCAATATCTATGTAGTCAAAATATTTATTTATTTTATGTGCAAGTACTCCATTAAACTACATGTCGCGTATTCGTCGCAGATTTCATTACAAATTCTTTTGTCATCCTTAGTTATTTGCCACTGCAATTTGAGTGACATTTCATACTTGGTATTTTCAGAAAGGGGAACGAGGAAGAATAATGGTTGTAAGGTAAAAGTGAAAGTAAAACAGTAAAGAAAAGTTAAGAGATTAATTTAGTAATTATCAATCATATAGAAGTTTATAACGTTTCAAATTGTTAAAATCTGGTTCTGAGATGTAACTCTTGTATCTCAATTTAGAAAATTTGGACAAAGCATTAAAAGGAACAGCTCAGCTAACTATTATTAATACTATTTATTTATGTAGTTATACAATGATAATTCATTTCTTGAAAGTATGCGTAAATATCATATTTTACAGAAGGGCTATGCTCCAAAATGATAAAATAACCAAAACTGGAAATGACAAACCGAACTTGAGCTCTAGTAATAGGATAGGCGTAATGATGCACTCAACTTGATGAGTGATTGTGGAATTTGTACATTAAGTGATGACTGTAGGCTCCTCCCTCCCTGTGAAGTCTTTGAGCTTTGAAAGCGATAATGCTAAATCTGAATAATAGTAAAGAACAATCAGTGGCATAGAAAATAAGCAAATTAATCTATATTTCTATACTTTGTCGTGGTACATGAAAAATGACCTATTAGTGGTTTCAAGGCAATTTGAGCATCAACATCATGTTTAGCAACATCTGGTTCAAACTGTTCAATATACACTCTAACAGTTGCACCAGCAGAACCCGTTCCCTGTAAAAGAAAAAACACCGTAATCACTTAATAAATTTTTCGAAGACAAAACAACTTGTTCGATTGAGACAGTGAGTAAACAAACAGACGTCACATACTGATAATCGATAAATAATCCTTGAACCGTCGGTAAACACAAACCGAACCCCTTGTTTTGATACCACACTTCCATCTACCTGCACATTTAAATTAAAATCAGAATTTGAATTATGGTTGCTTGACCTTGAGCTGAAAAACAAAAAATTAACATGATAACAATGTGCACATTGTAAGAACTAAGAACTTACGGGATCTGTGTATGTAAAATCATCTGCAAACTGGAGGACATAACTTCCTGTAGAAGAATATTCATTATCATACTTCAATTTTGCGCACAAATCAGTGTATGCTAATGAAAAGGAAATGCTTGTGGTAACTTACCATACTTATCACCAGGTTTGCTCTTCGACAAACACTCTCGTAGGTACTCTATCATCTTGTTGGCGCCTTCAGACTCACATTCCTATATTTAGATTTTTGTTCGAAGATCAAAAGAAAAAGAAACAAAACATCATCGCATGTAAGTCTTAACCTAGCTCGTGGTAATAAGAAATTCCAAAGCGAAACTGAACTACTGAAATGCCAAAAAGTATGATGCTAATAAAACTTCAATTGCAGCAATGGTACCAACCTCGTAGTCATATCTGGAAAAGAAATTTCTACCGTAAGTTGCCCAGTGTTCCTTCACGACATCGGATACGGAGATCAATTTCTCCCCTGGTTTCGTGTCTTTGTTGCGGTGAGCAATAATAGAAAGCCAAGCTAATACCGCCCTGTAATTTGGAAACCACTAACATTAGACAGAGAGTTAAAATATAAAAAAGTGTACAAAACTTACATATCCTTCGATAAATGCTTGCAGCGCTGTTTTTCAATAAAAATATAAAGCTCATTTTAACCAACACGTCTTCCTTTACAAGATTGTCCGAGTGAGATATAAAACATAATAGGTATTCAATCCCCACCGAAACAAAAATAGTAACTATATTAACATTTGTTATTAACAAAAAATATATAAAACATAATAGGCATGTTATGTTTTCATTGGGCAACAACACCACAAGCATTTTGTCCTTATCATTAATCAATAATATGAACATACATGATGCATAGATGTTGTTCTCAAGTGACAATGATGTCTCTGGGAATTTCAATAAATTAAAGATGCATCAAAGTAACTAGCCTACATAAAACTAGAATGATTTTGTTTTTTAATTTGAAGCAGCATGTGGAATATTTACCAGATTCCGTCTTTCTCGCGAATGTGATCAGAACCTGTTCCAAAACTCTCTTCCCCACAAATTGACAAATTCCCAGCATCCATAAGATTCCCGAAAAATTTCCAACCTGTGGGAACCTGCATCCAAGGTCCATCTTTTGTCATTTGAGAACCATTACTTCATCTAGAATATTTTTAAAAAGAACAGAATTGTAAAAAATAAATAAATAAATTATAATAATAATAATAATAATAATAATAATAATAATAACAACAACAAAATATACCTCGAAGAAAGGGAGGTTCAACTTTTCAGCAACTCTATCCAGAGCACCACTTGTCGGCATTGATCGTGCAAGACCCTGCAATTACATTGCAGAACAATGGCAATTCTGTTTTACGACAGTGAATAACTATTAAAACTATGCATAAACTTTATACCTTAATACTGTTCTTAAAGTATGGAATCGCTTCTCGTGCATTGGCTGCAATAACTGCTACTGAGTCTGAAGGAGTTACAAAGAAACTTGTTCCTAAAATCATATTTCTATCCCCATCACCTGAACAAAAGTAAAAATACATAAACATCATCAAGTAAACACATAAAAAGGCAGACAACATTGTTGCACAAGCATATAAAAACTACATCTTTTAAAAAATGAAACAAGTTAAATTTCAAAAACAAAATATTTTTTAGCTAGGTTGATCTCATATACCATCACTAGCAGCTCCAAAATCAGGTCCGTTTTCAGCATACATAATGTTGACGAGATCCTTCGCATATCTGTTAAATAAACATTACAATAAAAAGAAAAACAATTTGCTAATGGATGAAAACACAACGTTAACAAATAAAGCATTAAACTCACGTTAAATTAGGATCAGGATGACCATGTCCAAAATCTTCCAAAGGTATTCCATTTGAAATTGAATCCTACATTGAATATTTAACATCCAATATCAACAATATCATATAAATTCGTATCCAGTCCCTACAAGTGTTAAAGGGGGTGAACCATACCAGACCAGCACCAAGTTTATCAACAAAGATGGGTGTTGCATAAGCACCAGCAACGGCATGCATGGCATCGAATATAAACCTAAAATAAAATACAATCAATTTCAAGACTATGTGACCATGAGTTGGGATAGCCCCATTCTGTTTAAAAAAAACTACATATGCATTACTGTAGCACCGGTAAAATTTTAGAGGACTGGAAAAGGATATACACAGAAGGTCAAGCCGTATGGACATGGCATTGTAAAACAGAAAAATCAAACTCTTTTAATAACAAATAAGGTTTACTAAAAAAAGGACTAGAATATACAACAACAATAACAACAACCAAGCCTTATCGAACTCATTAATCACTAGGACTTTTTTAATAGTTTCTCTTATAGTTTTTCTATGTCTTCATGTGCCTCGAACGATTTGACTACCCTTCATTTGATCTACTCTCCTTACTATATAATCTACAAGTCTCCTCTCCACATATCCAAACCAGCTAAGCCGAGTTTCTATTATTTTTTCTATGATAAGTGTTACCCCAATTCTATCTCTCTCTAATGTTGTCATTCTTAATCCTATCCCATCTTGTCTTTCAAAGATCCAACACAACATTCTCATTTTTGCTACACTTATTATCTCATGTTGGTTTTTTAACTGCTCAACAATTTGTCCCGTACAATATTGTTGGTCTTACATAAAAAAGGGGGAAACACAAGATTCTTATAACAAGTTCAAATTTAAAGACAAGTATCTCTATATTTTTCAATTGCCGTGCTTGCCAGTCAAGAGTGTTTTACAGTGTTGAAGTAGCACAGAAAACTAGCTATTTTGTCAAATGAGGGATCCAAATTGTAATTGTTAAGCGAGAAAGACATTAGAGATAGTGAGATGTAAGTGAACTGTATACAATAAAACACTCCTATTTCTACAGTGACTTTCCCCTCGAAGACCAAAACAGAAAAGGGATCAAGGTCCAGAGCAACATGGCACATGCAAGTATACAACCTCATAAAGTAAAAATTTGCAATATTCAGATTTAGAAGATTGTACCTAAAATCTGGCCGTGAAAGAAGACCTTTGATTAGCTGAAAATCAAATACTGTCTGCACAAAAAATAATAACAAATAAAATGAAATGAAATAAAACTCACAAACTGAGATCCAGCTTGCATGAATTATTCTCCTGGTTTATAATAATGCAAACAAATTATTTGACCTCCAATAGCTCCAGATAATCAGAAACTGGGTCTATTACTTCTACACTGAAGCTTCCGAATTTTGTAACCCCAACATTTGATAAGTCAACATCAGGAATGTCAGCAATCTTTATCTCAGAAATCTGCGTTGATGGAAAATGTATGAAAAAGTTACAAAAACTCATTTGATAACCTTATTAGTCAAATGAACGGGTTTGTCCATTGCTTGTAGATTTTTTCCAGACCATTTACCATGTAGTGATTTATATGAATCATTACTATTACTTTCTCCGAGTTTTTTCATGTAACATATTGTTAGGAACCCAGAAATTAGATTGAATAGAAAGAACACTTTGCAGTACTAGATTTTGGTGACGAAGACTCCTTTCTGTTTTATTGCAAAAAGCACATGTTGGTGTAAAAGCTTTACAGTTAACTTAAGTTTATGCTATTTTAATGGGGTAAAGCAGCATTTTTTATAAGTAGCAGAGTTTCAAGAAAATGGAAAAAAAATATCCACTGAGAAATTGAGTCTACTATGAAGTAAATATTTCATGAGAAGAAAGTAATGTTATCATATGATAAGGTGAAAATTACACAATATTTCAGCCTCCAAGAAGGAAACACTTGAGCAAGTCAAATATTTCAACTAACAGAATGAAGAATTGGAATGTTAAGGCATACTTGAATATATGGACACTTACAGATAGGGTGTTTCCATAAATCTTGTCAGTGATGGATTCTGGTGCAGGTTGTCCACTACTGTAATTAAACTGGATTCAGTAGCAAAAACATTTTATCAGAAACGCCAACTGATAGATTTACACATAACAAAGTCTGGACATTGACTACAAACACATTATAGGAAAAACTGCGTATTGGCAAATCTGTTTTTATTATGTACATGGGATACTAAATGAATAAATACCCTAGTGAAATATCGACAAAAAATAAAATCAACTTCTGAATCCAAGGCTTTTCAAGGTACCAATCAATGTCCTGAAGAAAGCTAAAAAACCAAGTAACTTTGGAAGCACTTTCTATCAACAATAGTCAACACACAATTGATCTATGACCAATTAATGGATGAGAAATAGTTAGAAAAGTCACCTTAATACCCCAATCATATTCAGGCCCACCAGGATTATGACTTGCACTCATAATAAATCCACCATTTGCCTGTTGAAGTTTAAGAAAATGAGAAGAAAAGAGCAAAGTGGCTGAAAATGTTATGCTATCTCTATATACCAAAAATACTGCCAGAGAAAAAGGAGTTTGTTTTGCTTGCCTTCCTCTTCCTTATCACAGCAGAAACGGCTGGTGTTGACAATATCCCTTCCCTGCATTAAACAAGAAAAGGTAAATTCAACTTTTATCAACAAGTGACAATGAAAAATAGATCATGCACTAGACCAAGAAAGATGTTTATCCAATCGATGTCATTCCTTGCTAGCTCTTGATTTACATAATTCTTCTCATTGTGGCAACCAATGTTGTCAAATAGTGGCTATGGAGCTATGGAGCTAGTAGCAGAATTTGAACAACCCGCTATTGTCCGTGAATTGTGATTTAGTACAAAATGTTACAAATAGCAGCACTATAGCATTGTAGCATAGCGGAATTTGAACAAACGGTTATTTTCTATGGCCATGCTCTTGACAACACTGGTTGCAACAAATTTAAAAAGAAAATCAATTGATTATGAAACTTACTTTCCAACCAGAATTTTGCCAACACCATTTCCAGCAGCAATTTTGATTATTATCTGCAATGCACATAAACAGCAGAACGAATTAGAAATAAAGCAATATTCTTAACACAATATTCAAGTTTTGATTTTCAAAAAGTTTGACCTGTGCAGCTTCTCGATTAAAGTATCGACCATCACCTCCCAAAACCAACAATCCATTTTTGTAATCCTCCTCAGGCAATGAATTAAACAGTGCCTACATATGCACATAAGTTTAACATTTTTTATGGTAAAATAAGTTTCATTCAACTAGAACAATATAATCAACACAAACAGAGTAAACATGCATTAGACATTCGCCATCCACATTTTGAGATCAACACATAAATCATGTAATCATAATACATTGCAAGGAATTCTGCAAACCTGTATCCAGTTTGCAAGGTAATTTTCTTGCATAAACACTTTCACCTACAAAACAAGTAACCATCCATAATTAAATAAAAAAAACAAAGAGAAACCCAACATTACAATTTAAATTTTGAAGTGCAAATATATTATCAATCAATCACAGCATAACTTAACATCTCTTATCATCAGTGATCACTAACTAAATCCATATAATGTGAGCATTTTTATGAAACAAAGGGTAAAACCCCAAATGTGAAAGAACAATTACCAACCTTCTTTCGTAGCCCACTGGTACCAGTTTTTTGTCCTTCGATGGGTTTGGTAGGAATAGAATTAATCTTCAGTAAAAAAATAAAAATAAAAATATTGAAAGGGGTTAAAAAGAACTATATAGAAAAACACAAAAAAAGAAAGAAATGTATGAAGAGAAAGAAAAACAAAAAACCTTGATGCCATCAGGTTCGGTAATGGTAGTGGTGGGAGGAGAAGATGATGATGATGTGGCTTTGATAGTTGGATTATGTCGAAGCCTGAAAGGAAAGTTTTGAAGTTTGAAGGAAGAAGAAGAAGAAGATGGGAGGTAGGAAGAAGAAGAATGGATTGAAAAAGGGAAAATGGAGTTTTGGGGTTTAAATGAAGAGATTGTGAAGTTGTTGAGTTTGCAGCTGAAAGCCATGATCGGTTGATGAGAATGTGAGATGACTATTGCGACTTCGTTTGGGAGAGTGTTTTTATGTGATAGAATCGCATGGGTGCCACATGTAACTGTGGAGGACACTACTATTTATCTTTCAGATTCAACCAAAAATCACGTGAAAATTCTTTCATTTTAAGTTCTGTCTATTTTTGCTCTTTTTTAAAGCTTTGCATCATTTTTCCGTGTAGATACTAAGTAATAATGGAGTGAACATCCTAAATTTGGAGATACGTAACGGTAATTAAGATCTTTTAGGACTCGCTTATGAAGAAGAGAAACGACATGAAATAAAGCTCCATAAAAGTACATATTATAAGCATTTATGATATTATTTATTTAATGTGTAAATGGCAATAAATAAGATGATGTGGGTACTGGATTTGGGTTAGTGTTATTAGAGTTGAAATAAAGGTAACTTTTTTTGTAATTGTTCAATTAACTTAGAAAATTTTAAATGTTATAAAATAACAAAAAGTATTTTAAAAAATACAATACATAAAGAAATAATTTTATATGATTTAAAAAAATTCATCGATACTGCAAAATAATTTTTTTGAAATTTTGTAAAACTAAAATATTTTATATTATATGTTAGGTAAGCTAAATAAATATATATTGTATGCATATGACAAAACTACAATGTAAGAAAATTATATTTAACTTATGATGAAATTTTAGGTATTTTTAAAAAT
>JBBPBP010000001.1:12644703-12657836 GCA_037974735.1 Cicer chorassanicum | reverse complement strand
AAAACATTCTAAATTTTTTATTTTCTAAAAAAAAAATTATTCACCTTTTGTCTTGATTTTGAATTTTTTTTTTAACAAAAATAATATTTTTAGTTCTTATAAAACAAAATAAAGATTAAAAGTAAATAAAAAAGATTTAGAGACTAAACTTGAAAATCGTAATTTTATAAGAATGAAAAATATATTTATAAAAAAATTATTTTATTATATTATTAAAAATAAAAAATTGAATTCCTTACCCACAAAACTAAAATAAATTATGTAAGCTACTATTTTTTAAAAAAAATGTCAATAGAAGACTAAAAATTCCTTCTGTACATGGACAAAAATAGATTTAAACTTGTTTATTTATTTTTTCTTAGAACTTTACATAGTCGAATCCCTCCCTTTTGAAGAGAACAATACAAATTTCCATGCTTTTAAAATCAACAGATTTATCCCATAGTTGTATTGCATTGCATGATCCTTTCATTCTCTCTGGAAACTCTAAACTATTAACTCCTTTGTTTGTATCTGAAGGCACGCTTTTCCCTCTTTTACATTTCCAACACTCTGTTTCTTGGTTCCAAATTCACATTCCCTTCCTCAGATGGCACAGTTTACCCCCTCAGGTTTTTTCATCTTTATTTTCTTTTTCTTTTTCTCCGGGTTCTTGTTTCACAATATTCAATTTATTCATTATTCGTTATCTAGGTTGGATTGGAACAAGTATGCTTGTTTAGCTAAAGATTGCGTCTTTAAGATTTTTCTGATATTGGGTTCCTGTTCTATTGGATTTGTTTCACTGTCTCAGATTGGAAATCATTTTTTTATTGCTATTGTTCCATTGAATGCATTTTTTTCCTTTTTTTTTATGCTTGCATGCAGAGAAATAAAATCACAAACGATGATGGGGTCTTCGTTACTTCGTTTTCATCGCCGTTCTTAACGTGTCTGTGATTTGCATTTCATTAGTGTTCTATACTGTTTTTTATGTGAAGATCTGATTGGTTGGTTATTTTTGTGTGTGTCTGTGTGATTTGGGCAAGGCTGTTTTTTTGTGGGTAATTTTAAAGTACAGGATTTTAATGGCTTCACCAAGCTCGGTTCATTTGGAAATTGAGGTCATGTTCTTGACTCCAATTTGATTCACCTTAAAGCTTAGAGCTCTTCTTTGGAGGTTCATAGAAGAGTTCTATGTAGCACTAATACTTCATATTGAAGGTGTATCTCTGTCCGAACATGTCATTGTCCAACACATATTGGTGTTTGACACTTATACGACACTAATTACTTCCACATTTTCAAATTATTATGAGTGTGGACGAGTCAATGTTAGTGTCTGGTTGGTCGCGTCAATGTCAATGCTTCATAGCTTCTAATTTTTTATGAGTGATTCAAATTTTCCATCAAATTCTTTTTAACATAAATTATGTCTTGTTGCAAAATAATTTAGTCATACCAAAAAGATAAGATCAAATAAATTAAAGTACTACTATTACTTATTCGAAAAAAATGACTGTGTATCAAGTATGCTTGTTTGGTCACGAATTGAACACATGAAAGATAAAAATTTATAAATGGGTATAAATTTTGAATTTATCAATTATATTGAATTGAGTTGTGATTGTGACCTAGCTCACAAACTGGTTTGTCTCATCGCCGATCCCATGTGAAGGTCATGGATGGTAATGTTTTCCAGGTGATATTTGAATTCAAAATACCTGAACTTTATCTTTATGGATTTTGGCTATTAGCCATTTAGGACGTCATGTTACCCATGTGAAATGATTCTTCTATTTCATACTAATTAGCTTACGAGTATTGTGGTTTCACATATTAATATGTCCTATTTTTTTTATATTCTTTTTACTTTTCTACAGTTACCAGTAAAATTTTCTGAACCTACAATTCATGTTGATCTGAAGCTACTATGTTTTGCAGGTAAATCTGATGATCTCACAAATGATGGCTGCAACAAAACAAGTGATCTGGTTGTTTGTTTTGGTGAATTGTTAATAGATTTCGTGCCAACAGTGGGCGGAGTGTCCCTGGCTGAAGCGCCCGCTTTCAAGAAAGCTCCCGGTGGTGCTCCTGCAAACGTGGCAGTTGGCATCTCTAGGCTCGGGGGTTCATCTGCATTTATAGGCAAGGTGTATATCTATGTCTCTTTATTTAGACGGTTATTTGGTTTCTTGTTACTATGTGCAGGCTTTTCCAGTTTGATTTGTTCAAATCTTTATATTAAGATATTTGTAGTGTGTTAGCATATTCAAAATTAATTACACTTCTCTATAAGAAACACTTGCTTGATCTACTACGTGTGTTTGTTTTAAGGTATACAAATAAACCCCCTGAAAAGTGAGCTTGAGAATGTAACATTGTCATGTTTGGTTGAAGTTTAAAAAAGCATTTGCGAGGGTCGTGCATTATGTGGAATATCTTTTACTCGTATTTTCTATTTTTTATTCACATAAAATAAAAATCATTTTAAAACCTAACTAGCTATAACTTCCCACTTCTATATCATTCTAGCTGTTTTTCCCTTATTTATTGTTGAATTAAACAAATTTTAAATATATTCCTAGAAATATCTTGTAGATTGTATATAGGAAGAATACTCCTGGTAGTAGTATTATGAAGATTATTGTTTTTGGGAATATGAATCTATGTTGCCTGAGAAAATGCTAGCTTAATTCCTTACGATCTATGTTTTAGGTTGGAGCAGATGAATTTGGGTATATGTTGGCTGATATTTTAAAGCAGAATAAAGTCAATACATCTGGCATGCGGTACGATATTAATGCAAGAACCGCATTGGCTTTTGTTACACTTAAAGCTGATGGGGAGCGTGAGTTCTTGTTTTTCCGAAATCCTAGTGCTGATATGCTGCTGGATGAG
Organism: Cicer chorassanicum; assembly: GCA_037974735.1. NCBI lineage: Eukaryota > Viridiplantae > Streptophyta > Magnoliopsida > Fabales > Fabaceae > Cicer > Cicer chorassanicum. The sequence continues at coordinate 12,654,956 of JBBPBP010000001.1, read as the reverse complement.
TCAGAGCTTGATCATGACCTCATTGAGAAGGTGCTTGAATTTCTGTGTTTATAAAATGTTGATAAAGACCTTTGGTTTAAGTCTGTATACTTTAAATACTGATTGCAGGCTAAAATATTCCATTATGGTTCCATCAGTTTGATTGATGAGCCATGCAAGTCAGCTCATCTTGCTGCCTTGAGAATAGCCAAAGACTCCGATTGCATTCTCTCGTATGATCCGAATTTGAGATTGGCACTATGGCCATCAGCTGAGGCAGCTCGGGAAGGTATAATGAGCATATGGGATCTAGCCGATGTCATAAAGGTAAATTTTATTTGGCTAGATTTTAAAGGCCATCACACAGTGTTTAATATATTTTTTTCTGTTTTGTTTTGAAAATAAAGTTCCATCATTCTTTTTTCTTTCCTGTAGTTGATCTGAAGTGGTATTTTCTTATTTTTTGCAGATAAGTGAAGACGAGATTACTTTTTTGACTGGTGGTGATGATCCTTATGATGATGATGTTGTATTAAACAAGCTTTTTCACCCTAATCTCAAGCTTCTAATTGTTACTGAAGGGTCAGAGGGTTGTAGATATTACACCAAGGTATGCTTGCCAACAATTCCTCATTTCATTATTTTCTTTGCTCTTCTTTGTTCTGTCTGTGCCGGTGTGTATACCGGTGTTTTAACCAATATTTGTTTCTCTAATGAGTGTACTGAAATGTTGGTTATGATTTCTAAATTTGTGTGCAGGATTTTAAGGGCAAAGTTGGAGGTGTCAAAGTTAAACCTGTTGACACAACTGGTGCTGGTGATGCGTTTGTTAGTGGGTTTCTCTACAACATAGCTTCTGATCCAAGTATTTTTGAGGTATTTCATATATTTTTACACATTCTGGATGTTCATTAAATTATCTTTGCTCCATATGCATACTATAAAATAAAATACTATTTGTCTCGCCGTCAGACTCTTGAGGAAAAAAAAATACTATATCATATGTTCTGTTTTGGCACTCTGTATTTTCTGATGTGCTGTTTCTAGATGCTATGTAATCTATGTAATATTGACACTTTAGATTGAAGATTTGTTCGCATCATACCAACACATTTAGTTATATTCAATAATGTGTAAAATTTTAAAATTATTATTAATGTCTATGTGCCTGTCGAATAGCAAAAAGTTGTGAATATTTGGAATTGATGAATTTATTTTATGTGATAGGATGAGAAGCGTCTCCAAAAAGCTTTACATTTCGCCAATGTATGCGGTGCCATAACCGTGACAGAGAGAGGGGCAATACCTTCACTACCTACGAAAGATGCTGTTCTGCATTTCGCAGAAATATAGACAACATCTTCGTTATAAAATGTAGTGTTGGTTTTTTAAGCTATATAGCTTGGGTAATGCTAGCTGAGCTTGTGTTGTATCATTGTCGTTGAGGCTGTATTTTTCAATTATATAATAAGTTCAATTTGCTATCTCAAGCTATGGCTTATAGTTATACATAGCAGCAGCTGAGCACACAGATTAGCTTAGAAGCAGATTAAGTGTTGTAGACTTAAGATCTGCAATAAGTTGTTGGTACAATAAAAAAAATGAAGAAATGATGAATATCTTAGTGCCGTTTACTTTGTGAAATATTTGTTATTTTTCATTTTCTAAAATTTGTATTAATGATATGAATTTCAAATCACATGCCTATTTCTTTTGACTGAACTCTTTGCTCAGTGCCTATGACATGGATAATGAGCATTTTTAAGTTAAAAGAAAAAGAAAATGTAAACAGGATCTGCCAATGTTTGTCTAACGTATAGTTACTAAATTCAACTAATTTTCCTTACTGCAATAAAATATGACCATGGTTGGGCAAAGTGAATAACCAATCATTATTTGCCTAAATTAACAAATTCAAAACAAAAATGATACATCATTATAACAAATAATTCATTAATAAAATATAACAATAAATTTTATAAAAATAACAGATTCTAGAATTAAAAGCATATAAAAATTACTACCAAATTACGGGAAATTTTTTCAATTTATACCGATTGTATAATAAGTTTTACAGAACTATAATCATTCATAATATGATCATGTTTCATCTACTTTTATAAGAAATCTTAACTTTGATTAAAAAAAAAGAAAGAATTGTGATTATACAAAAGTCATTTTGTATAAGTGCTTATTAGCATTACAATTTTTTTTAAAATGTTTTCTCCAGTTGAAAGCCATAGCATGATCATTTGAGGTACTAAGACAATTTTAAAAGGATGATATATTTCCAGTTCTGCATCAAATTCAATTTTTATTTTTAGATTATGTGGTGTGGTTTTCAATTTCATGACCATTAAATAATATTATAAAAACTTTTTGTCAAAAAAATACTATTTTAAAAACTTATTTCGTCAAATTTTTTCACTAAACTCGTGTTTACCATATTTTCTATAGTGATAATTAGCATAAAATAAAATAATCAAGAAACAAAAAAGAAGCAAAATCGTGCGTATCATCATTTTCTTGCTGCGTTGCAAACGTGTGTGCAAGTTGCGAAAGGACTAAATCGTCCATCTACAACAACTAATTAAATTATCTATACCACCGTCAGGTCGTTTCGGCTTCGGATCTTTAAATCAAACCGCTTTTATTGTACCGGACGTCGGCGGAGACGGTCGAACCGGGTGCCTTCGGCGACGGAGCTGGTGGTGGCACGCGACGGAGTTGTGTAATGCTAGTGAGTAGTGATCGAATTTCGTAATGGCTTCTTACCCTTCGCTTCGCCCCGAGATCGGACCTGACGGTCTCCCTAGAGAATCTTCCGTCATCAGCTACACCGAGAGGGTTCTCTCTCTATTCTTATTGTCTCTTCCCTCTTTTCGCCATTGAATTCAACATTACTTAGTTATTCATTGTTTTTCTTATTATTTTGTTGCAGATCATCGAAGAGGAACAACTTCAATTGCATAAGTAACTTCTCTCTCTCTCTCTCTCTCTCTCTCTAGTTGTGTTAATGAATTTGTGCTCCATTATGAACTGTTAATATGTGGCTGCACTTATTACATTGTTTAAAATTTGGTTGTTTTATTCTAATGATGAAATCAAATTGTATGATATATGGAGTTTTGCATATAATTTCTTATTGGAAAAAACTTAGGTGCATCTTCTTAGATGTTTTTCGAATGGTTTGATATAACCACAAAAGATGTATTCAAAGTTAAGAACTATACAAATAACACCTAAGGAAATGCACCTAAGTTTTGTCCTTTCTTGTTCTCTAGGAATTGGATATTTTAGAATGAGTTTTCTTCTTCTAATTCTATGCTAATCCTTGCAATAACAAGCAACCATTGAAATACAATTGATATCGGTACCCAGAAGATGTTTGGAAACTGATGTTCTTTGTTGGGGGTGATAGTGTGGATGGTTTTAGGTCGACAGTTGTGAGAGATTCAATTAGATTTATGGAAGATGAAGAAGCGATGGCATTTTTAATGGAATATGATTTTTTTTTATCTGTACTGAAAATGTTAGAATATTAAGGTGAATGGAATCAATTTTACTGTTTTTTTATGGTAACACTAGTAATCCATGTTTTTGATGTACTGCAAGGTTTCTACTGGTAGAATGTATACCATGGAATATGGATAGCAGTGTGTGTTGCTTTATCTTGTACGTAGATCATCGAGTGAGAACTGTGACTTGTGTTTAAAGCTAATCAGTTGATTAAGATCGAGGAAGAAAAATTATGTTAGTTTACCTATCTGGAACTAGTATCTAATTTGCGGACACAATTTTTGAAATTTTAGCAATTAATCTTATGAATTACAGAAACCAGTAAATATATGCTCTTGTGTATTATTGTTAATAATATAGAATGAGACTTCTATTAATTGCCCCTGAAAACTTTTGCAGCCAATCAAGTAACTGGACTCAATCACCTTAATCTCTTTTTTTAATTATAATTATTGTTGTTGTTCTTATTATTATTATTTACAGATACATTCAAGAAAACTATTCGAAAATTCGCAATGTGGAACGCGAGCTTGCGAATCTCACGCTTGAGATGAAACTTACAGCTGGGCCCAAAAAATCAGGTTTCTGAACATTACCATTGCTCATTATGATTTTAAAAAGGTTGTTCTTCCCTGGTTGTTGTAGTGAAATGACTTTGCTTTTTTTTTATGCTTGGCGATACTTTAAGCACTTGAACATTTGAGAAAGAAAATAGAACAATCAACTGAGAGAATTCATTTGGCCAAGCTAAAAGAAGAACAAGCGCGGAAGGTATTTACTTTAATATTCTCCATTTTTCTCCTGCTGTTTTCGTAATGTGAACATTTCAGTGATGTTGGTGCTATGTCCGGCACTATGCCAGCAACACTACCTTCTTACTGTGTGACTTAAGATCTTTTCACTATCAGCTCAACAAAGTTGCTAGAATAGATAAGATAACATGATAATATATGTTGATAAATTCATGTGATGATTATGAAGTGCTCAAGTGAATTGTTCAAATTTATCACTAATATTTACTAAGTAGTCTTGTAGGGCAAAAGTTAGACAGTGCTTCAAGATACATTCTTACTCAGTAACGATCGCATCAATTGAAGATAACATTTATTTTTATTTTTAAGCACGTTAGTGATCAAGTGCATGTAAATTTGTGATCAGTCTAAATAATAATAACTAAATGGAAGTTTTATATAATTTACGTAAAAAGTTTCCCCCTTCCTGTTTCTTTATTTGTTGAATGAGAAATACTTTATTCACTAAAATAAGATCTCCAAATCATTATTTGTGTGAATAACAAATGAATTGATTGGCTATTCTTTTACTTTTTCGTTTGATCTTTTCACAGTCTTATGTAACCATATGAAGGTGAACATAAGATATCGATGTGGATGCAGTATAACTAAATACTATCTAGAATATTATTTAAATGGATTGGTTGGGAGATTTGATCCACTAAGATGTTAATAATGAGTATTGCCAAGCACCTTTTCAACTATAATTGGTATCTTGAATGTTTTGCTGCAGGCGTGGGAATCAGCAGGAAAAATAGTGAAGGATGAAGAAGCGATAAAGCAGAAGCTATGTGAAGATTTGAGCAATTTGGAAAGTTGATTGTGCAATCATCAATTTTTAAGATATTATATACTACTTTTAAGCTGGTTGTTTGATACTAACGGTCTTATATAGGTTCAAGAGAGCAGTAGTTCCCAGTTTGCTCGGCTGGCGGAATTAAAAAGACGATTGGAAGCTTTGAATCCAAGTCACACAACAACTAATCTTAATCATGTATGTTCTTCTCACTGTATTAAGCATTATTAGAGCTGTATAGTTAACGGTGGCTTCTATGCTGCACACCTAATGTTGGGGTGTATGCTTGCCACACTTACTGGGCTTGGGGCACTTGTCAGAGGAATGTTGTTGTAACTTCTAACTCAATGTCCTGAGCTTCATCTTTTAGGCATCCATCCAGATAGGAAACTGATAATATTCCACTTAAGTATTTTGAATTTCAAACTAAACTTTTTTGTGATCCAGGAAAATATGTTGTTGGAAATGTGAATCTCTTTGCATGAATGTTTTTATTTCACGATTTCATCATATAAGTTGATTAAACTTTTAGACAATCATGTACAATTTGCTTGGGTCTGTCAGATATATATGTCGAGTGTCCAGTTATACTTCTACATGTTTCATAATATCCATATTTCCTATTAGACCAGTAAATGTTAAAATCATGAGTTTGAATTGTGTTAGGATGGGAGCTCAGAAAGTTCTTCCCAGGATAGTAAAACGCAAGATGGTTCCTCTATTCCCACTGGAAGGGAAACAAGTGGGGGGTCAGCGGGTACTATTACCGATCAAAGTAATGGTCAGAAAGTTGCAATGACAGATAGACCTAATCAGCAACCTCCTAATGAAGGTGAAGGAAGAAGTAAAAAGAAAGTCAACTTCCAATTAAAAGGAAAGGGAATTGGTGCTGTGTCCAAGGGTAGATCTTCAGCTGCTGGCTGGACTGGTGCTGGCTTTGATGTAGATGGCAGAATCTGAGGATAATATTAGAAGATACTACTGTGCTACATATATTTTGGGTGGGAAGTCCAAACTTTCTGTATAAGGTATATCCTTTTGTCCTCCATTCGTGTTACTTGTTAACTTGGAAATGTTGTATTCCCTCTATTAGTCAATTGTATTATTTTCCTAACAGTTGGTTGACACAGAGTGATTGACCTTCTGACTTAGGTTTGATAGCACTAATTTGTGAAATCCTCTGCTACTACTTTCAGGCAAGAACATATCAATATGTTGACTTGAATTACCTTTTGATTATGCAAGTTGTCACAAATAAATTTTAGTTTCAATGTTTTGAACTAATGAGTATTCTGTAATCTGCCTTTTCTTTTGACGCACCCTTAATCCTTATGGTAATATTTGATGAAACAACTGTTGCTGCTTTTGCAGCTAATTTGGAAAGAGTCAATTGAGTTGCGAAGAAACTAATTACGTACTTGGACAGGAGAAACTAAAGTGAAAAACAATTGTGTGATAGAGTTCCACTATGGGATTCTACATTAATCAGCATTTCAATCTTCATTGTTTTAAGACTCCTCTATAAAGGGAGAATACGGTTGAGGATATTTCTGGATAATGAAGGCGTGTTTTAGGAAATTTGCTGAAAGGAGAGTGATTTTAATTAGATAATTTGTTTACTCGTACTTGTAACTATGTCAAAAAAACAACTTGTCCTTGCTTTTTTTTTTCAAAGGGGAGGGAAATGATTTAAAACTAATTCATTATTTTATATTCCTATAATAATCTTTAATAAAGTTATATTTTATGATTGTAGTCGATGAATATTTTAAGCTCACTTCCTCTGTCCAAAAAATTTATCTAACATTGGAGAAAGTCAAAATTGTATGAGGAGGGATTTTGGTCATCTTCATTCCCTTTTTTTCCCCTCCCAATCATACAAAACGATTTACAAAAATCTTTCTCTTCTAGAACCCTTTATTTTTCTTCAACCACGTGATATCTTAGGGAAAAAAAAATACTTCTATGAACTATGATTTCAAATGTGTAAGAGGGAAATGAAACCTCAATATTATAACTATGTCAAAAAAGTATGCATTACATTAAATATTTAAACACTATTTAAGAAATAGTAAAAACTCATGAGTAAATATAAGATGATAGATAAATAAATAATTAGTTTGATATAAAAGTATCGCTTAAAGTTTATTTACAAAATCTTAAAAAGAATTCTTAATATGAGCAAATGCACTCACTTAGAGAATAAAAAGTATACCCTGCGTGTCATCTTATTTGTCTCTTTTCTTTGTTACAAATTATTTGTTATCTTACAATATAGATACAACATTAACTATTTTTTTCTTCATTAATGTACTTTTATTTATTGTATCTGAATTCATTAAAATTCTTCACTAATTGCAATTAACAAAGATATTTGAGTAAATAAATCTTATTTTATCATTAAAATCAACACACCTAATTATTTTTTTAATAATTGTGTACTACTCAAATGAGATATTTACAAAAGACGGAAGAAGTAATAATGTAATAATGTCAATGAATGTAATTTTAGTTTAAGTATGGAAGAAGTAATAATGTAATAATGTCAATGAATGTAATTTTAGTTTAAGTATGGAATTTCTCAGTAAATAGATATACACAAATTTTATTGTAAATCATCGTTAAGATTAATAGTTTTCTCTAACATTACATGGAGGTGTGTCTCTCTTAATATCATAAAAAAGTTTATTTAGTTGATAAAGTTCAACTCATATTTTACAAAGAGGTGAGTTCGAACTCCACTCCACTAGGATGTGCAAGTCTATTGGTAGATAATATATAAGTACCTTTTTAAATGTTTTTTGAACCTTACAGCTCTTCCTAACCATGTTAAGCCTTTGAAATCTAACTCTCTTGAACTTTTATTTTTATAAAAATAATATAAATAATCTCTTAATAACCTAACAATCCTTGTCCTCCATTCTCAATCCAGCTTCTGCCAAGCCAGTAATCATTTGGTGTTGTTTATGGTTATGCTAAAATTACTGTCAACACACTCTATAATAGTATTTTTAACACATTTTATTGGTTAAAATTTATCCGTTTCAAACATAGTAATCTTTGGAACACATGAATTAGTGAGATATATTTTCAAAATAATTAGACTCATTTGAATTTTAATTAATAAGAGAAGTGAATTCAAGAATTGCATGTGAGAGAGTCTATTAATAACTCTCCTCTTATGTTACCTCCAGTGACTGTGTGAGCTGTCTCCTACATTTACATGAGTGGATCTTTCAATCCCAATCTCACTGCTTCAACGCATATATGTAACACTGTTTTGTTCAGATTGAGAAAAAATTGATACTAACCAACCATACTTTCGAATTGATGACTATACCTTTTTGGTCAATATGCTTCTTTAGTGTATACTAAAATGGAATTAGCACTTATAGTTGATCATTTTTACTACATTATTGGACTGGCAAATCTTTGAAATATTCATTCAATATGTGTGATAAATGTTCATAAAAAATAAAACCAGTATTCTTTTTTATTTATTGATCCACAAAACTCACATTCTCTGTTCAGAAACCACAATGACTACAAACCACATGTTATGAAAACAAATATAGTTCAGCAAATTAAAACAAAGCTACAAACTATTGGGCTAAGGATTTATTTTTATTCTGAAAAGTCTTAGAAATGTGGATAAGAAATTACTAAATGTGAAAGCAGTAACAATTAATTTTTGTTCCTAAGTTTAAACATTCAAGTAACAAATGGTAACAACTCTCACACATGCCATATGCATATATGGAAAGAATGGTTACTCTAACAAAAAATATGATACTGAAATGAATATCAATGGCTATAGAAAGATTTGTCATGAAGCTAAAATTGTAGGTAATTACCTATTCATGGTTAGCAACATAGCATCAATGTATGATTGGAAAAGTATCTACAAATAAGAAGGATAAGAAAACGACAAGTGTACTCAAAATAGCATTGCAATTACACTGGCATTGTACTAAGTGGTGGTGGGACAAACCTTTTATATCATCAAATCAAAAAAATAAAATCATTGCAATTCGTTCTGAGAAGAAATAACTCACTGATTACTTGCAATTAAGATTGTCAGGGTATCAAGTACTGTATTAAATCTAAGTGAAATGGTATCAGACTGCAGCTGCAACCATAATACCCCAACTTTATAATATAGCAGAGTCTTTGTTTAGAAAGAGTTATTTGATAGTACATTTTAACAGAGTGACCGGTTAGAAATTAGGAAAACTTTTTTCGTAGAATACACTACTATTTTGTACCACCTCACTCACTTCTTCAGAGTTGTTTGGTGGAACAAGACTTATGAATTTATGCTGCATTAAAAAGATTCTCTTCATGTATTTTTCAAAACAAAATCAATTTCCTTTTTCTAATATATTTTTCAACTATTTTTTTAAGCAAAAATTGGTGGACTAAGACATAGCTATGTATATTTTTCACCCCAAAAATATATTTAAAAATGAAAAAGAGACAATGTACAAAAAAACTTGGGTGACATATATGGCCCAAGAGCTACTATTTGAATCTATAGTTAGGTACTTAGGTAAACTATGGGCTATTTGTCATAGATCAAAAAAAGGTGATTTTAATTTTATATTTTTAAAAATTAAATTTATTTTGAATTTATTTGTTATAGATTAAAAATATAATTTTATTATTTTATTATTTAATAATTTATATATTTATTATTAGATATTTTAACGTAATAAAAATGACATTTTAAAAAGGAAGATATATCTTTAAAATGATTTTTACAAGTAGTTGTTCAAAATAGTTTTTCGTTTTAAGTATTTTTTATTTTATTTTACTATCTAAAAAAAATTAAAACAAAAGAATAAAATACTTAAAATATTTTTTTATGATAAGATATATAAACAAATTTCTCATTAGAAGGTATTTTTTTAATGTATCTTTTAAAAGTTACAACAAAAAAATAAATACTCTAATTTTTTTTTAAACTGTAAAAGACGGGCTCTTTATCTATTTCTAAATAAGCCCTTATATATAAAATTAAGAATAAATTTTCACCCAAGAAAGTCCGGTTCCAAAAAGGCAAATTTATTCCCACAAGTAAAGAAGTATTAGTAATACACTCTTTTAACATCCTTTTTCTTATTATTTGAAATTCAAATAGATACTACAACTTTAATAATGGTTTCTGA
>JBBPBP010000001.1:12607236-12630171 GCA_037974735.1 Cicer chorassanicum | reverse complement strand
CAATTGAATTTTTGAATGATTTTTTCGGAAATGATTAGAACATTACAAGAACTCCTCTTATAAAATTTTAATTTTTTTAAACAAAATATGAATTTTTAAGCAATAAAAACTTTAAAAAAATATATTTAATTCATTACTTGTTAAAAAATTCTAAAATTTTATAGAAGAGATTGTTATAATATTCTTAACTTGCATGCAAGAAATAATTTAAAAAACCAGACTATACATATGAATTGTTTTAAAAGCAGGAATTAAAATTATTGATGCACAAAATTTGAAAGACTATTATTTAAAAAAAAATTAAAAAACAAAATATAATATATTTATAAAGATTAAAAATTTATTTAACTTAAAAAAAATAAAGTAATCCTGACGATATCTTTTTCTACCGTCTTTACAATATCTTAATAATTAAGGTAAATTAATACAAGGCAGTGTATTTGGGATGCGCGATATTGCTGTAACCAAAAATCCACTATGTTCTATTAACGTCCATAGTGAAAAATAAAAATGTATTATTTCAAATAGTACATGAGGGAATCACTCACAGTCTAAGGCTAAGACCGTGATATAACTTTCAGATATATTTCTATTTCTACATTGACCTTTGGTTATCCTTGGAATTTAATGTTCCAATCCAATTGGTACGAAGAAAGGGACATTTGATAATTATAAGCGGGTTGTGTTTTGTTTCCGTCCATTATTTTTGCATATACTCCAAAATTTAGGTCCATTCATTTTTCGGGATCATCAGCCCGATGATGGAATTATATACCCTTGTTGTCCAAAATTTGATTTGAAAATACAAACAAATGCTTTTGTTATGAATGTGATATCATTAATTAGGCCTTGACAATCTTAGTCCCCACCCCTCACACGAAGCGTCCTTGATAGGGATGCCAATATGTGCACTTGTGAGTGAGAATTCTTGCGGATATCAACCCATTTGCATATTTGAAGGTGGGGATTTTCCCAACGAGGAAGGATGGGATGAAAAACAAATCCTTATTCGCGGATATTTGCAGATCAAATAAACGGGCATTTTAATTACCCGTTAGTTAATGGATATACGTATTGCGGATATACGTATTTGATAGTAAATTTTTAAAAAATTCATATATTGTAATAGTTTTTGTTTGTGTATTAATAATTTTTATAATGTAACTTTGTTATATATTTTCTTTATATGTTGACATTTTAATATTTTTATGTTTATTATTTTTTGTCTATAAATATTTTTTGTTTTAGAAGATATGATAAAAATAATTCACTATTGTGAAGTTCAGGATTCAAACATGAGATAAGACATCAAACATAACAATATCATAATTTGTTCGTTGAGTTCAGAATTTATTTACTGATTTTATATATTTTTTTATTTAAAAGATGATATTTATTATGGATATCCACGTATATTTTAAAATCCGTCAAAATCGATAAAATATGAATATCATTTTTATCAAAAGGTAGGATAACTGAAAAATATTTTCCATATACGTATAACTGAATAGTACTGTATGTAGACACCTATTTGCATCCCTAAATAACATAAATGAGTTTATCTCTCCGAATGAAATTTCAAGATAGATACGGAGATACTACACCATCCTTTTAAAAATATTTAAATAAATTACGAAAGTAATTTCTTTTCGACATAATTTAAAGTGAAATAACACATGGTATTTACATTTATTTCTAAAGCTCACGTACCTATAATGAAATTATTCCTAAAAATAATATAAATTTGTGATGATGTGCAATATGTTGATGGATTTGTGGATTCAATAGGAATGTTGGAACGTCAAATCTTTTGATGGCATAACTCTTGGAGTCTAATCCTTGCTTTAGAAGTTCCTTGAGCAAGTGGCATTCGTGGTTTGTTGGTTGAATATCAATCTTGTGTTGCATGGTTGTAGTGAGATGCATCCATATTGGAGAATGGTTCAACGATGGAACAATTGGGTTGGTAACGGCTGAGAGGAGTTGGGTAAAACATATTTTTAGGGAAGCAAATGATGTTGCAGATAGGTTGTCTTTGGCCAAATGTGATGATCTCTAGGCTAACTATTCTCGTGATTCTCCTCTCTTCACCTACCGTATATTGAGAGGAATTTTTATGTAGAGTCCAAATTTTTCTTAATATTTTTGTTGTGCAATAACTCACATTACTCAAAAATTACATTTCTCTTCTAACTATCTTTCTTCTCTCCATTTTTTTTTATATAATTCTTCCCTCTATTTATTTCCCGTAAAATCCATCCAAACAATAGTATTAGAGAATCAATATTGAATTTGCAAATAACAAATATGAAGTTATTCCAAAAACTTACATATTTCACATATGGAGAGTAACTCTTCCTTAATCAAACAAAATCATCCTCACAAAAGATGAGGTATTATCTACCTTTACCCCTTTAAAATCAATTGACTTTGTCTTATCTCTCTTTGAGAATCAGATTGGTTGCAGTAACTGCATGATGTAATAATTCATCTCAACTATCCGAATGGTTGTGATCATTAAAATTTAAATTGGGCAGAATTACATACAATAATTATCCTAGACCATTTTTTTAACCAATGTGAGAATTTTAAGTCATATGTCAAATCGTCTCGAATACTATTGTTAAATCATTAAAGGGCGAGTTGAACACAATATCTTTACAAAAAAATCTTAAGAGATTAGATTTATGAATCTTCTCATTTATATGTTACTTAATCTTAATATTTCTAAATTATGTGAAACTTTTAATTTACATTTGATATACCAACACTATAGTGTATGGATTCACTATATCAAATGTATATTACAACAACTGTGGGGAATTGTTTGAATTAGAGAGATAAAAAATTCATCTTTAAATAAATATAATGGTCATTATAGCTGATAGCTGATGCACTATGCACTTGTTATAAGATATTCAAGTCTCCATGTATAACCAGATATGGACGTGTAAAATTTGAGCAGTGGGAATACAATATATCTTTTTAAGTTGTCGTTGCTTGTAATGTTATAATTTATAAATTTATCAAAAATTACAAACACATTTTTAAATGTCTTTAGTAATTTTACATATTAAATTAACTAACAAAAAATAAAAACTAAATTAATTAACTAAGAATCATAATCACTAATAAAAGACACGTTTAAATGTGTTTTTAAATAATTTTAATATATTTAAAAACTATTATAACAACTCACACATTCAAAAAAGAAATTTAAAATATAGTGGAGATAAAATCTATAACACAAGTCTTTCTATTTATCATATAAATACTAAAACTATTTCTCTTTCAAAACTAAATGGATGTAATTGCTCACACTACCCAGTAAATGTTTTCCCTCTATGTGCAATTTTTTTTAAAAGATATTCATTTATTTAATTTGGAGAATACATCTAGAACAACTCAAATATAAATTCGTTAAAATTAAAAATAACGAATCTACGAACAGACTCACAATATCTAAATTAATTGTATAAAACTGTAATATACTTAAAATTTGACAAAATTAAAGTAATCAGAATATTCATGGAGTTTGAATTTGCAACGTTGACAACACTAAAATCATTGATTAAATCTATTTATAGATAAAGTTAATATGTTAATCTAAACAAAATAAACGACACACTAAGATAAAAAAAAAAAAATCAAACTACTGCGCATTAAGACGACAAACAAAAAGTCGCACTCAGTAACAAATAACTGAAAAACACCAGAAAAATAATTAAAAAAAAAAACCTTTGTAAAAATTACTTATTTAAATAAATAAAAAATAAAAAAGTTGATTTGAAACTAGAAAATAATATTATACCACTCCTCTTCTGCAATGAAGAAAAGAAAGAAACGAGCAGAGAAGGTTCGGGTTGGGGCTAGGTTACACGGAAGGCTTCCGTGTCCATCCATGTGTTTAACTTGCAATTTCTTTTTTGCAGTACAGCTCAGCTCAGGCGTAAAAAACTCTTTCTTGTATCCATGTTTTGTTTGCTTTTAGTCCCAAATTAACAGAGCATGAGGTGTTAAACATACTAAAGCTATTTTAGTTATTTTTAATTTTTGATTAAAGGCTAATTTATTTGAATAAAATAGTATGAAGATAGAAGTCATATGTTACTGTGCCACGGCCCATTAATTGGAAAATGACTAAAGAAGACCTAATAAAGTACTAAATCAATAGAAACTCATAATGTTTTGCTGCTATAAAATCAGAAGCTAAGGATTTGACTGGGTCTTAATATTTTCGCAGTGCATTGATATCAGAAATGACTCCAACAGATTCACTCACTCACCCACTGATTTTAAACTCCTTCTTCATTCATCATCATCTCTTACAATACCTAACAAAATGCAATGCCATTCAATGTCTTTCAATTGCTACTAACTAACTAGATGGATGAATGAAATCACCTCACTTTTTTCCTTTCACTCACTCTGCTCCAATCCAATTGAGTTAGAAATTAACAAACATAATTGAAAATCTGCATAAGATGATGGACCCCCTTTGTACACCACGTGGTTACAAATGTTTGCAGGTTTGGGGACAGAGTAATGTGAAGAAAATTACACACACTCTTGGCCAGGCCCTATAGCAGTTAAGCTAATTTAACGTCACTTATAGATTTTTTATGACATTACTATACTGTATCTGCATGGTAAAGTTAGTAATAATTATGTAAAATAAAAAAGGGACCATCATGTTTTCAAGTGTTCCTATTACCTATATAGATTCGAATTTAGTTTCTTTTATATTATTCTCTCATTCTTGGCTACTTCAATATTGTTGCTGCCTGTCCTTTTCCAACATGTCTGCTTGCTTCGAGAGTGGTCCCAATTATCTGACTTCAATATTCATATAATTAATTACCTGCAATTTATTTATTTTTAAATACTTATAGATGTTCAATTTTTATGTATCCCTTTTACCCAAGATTAAGTGAGTGTTTGATTTTGCAGTTGTTAAAATTAATTTGGATTTGTGTTGGATGGATTCTCGTACGAGTGATTATTTGAATTTACTTTGTTAAGATATTTTGTTGGAATTTTAATAGGATACTCATTGATACAAATCATAATTATTAATATATGAAGTGGTGAATAAAGAACTCTACATGTCTTTTGAATCATTGAGAAAGAGTAAGTATCACTGAAATTAAGATTCTTAGATAATGAGCGATTAACTGCTTTATTTGTCATTTAGATTTTTTATGATCAAATAATCAAACAACAAATGACACGAATAATTCATTGACCATAATAGAATGATATGAACCATCACAATTCACTCATAAATAAAAGTTAAACGCATTCATCAACTAATTTAGTCCTTAATAACAATAGACAATAGTAACATCTTGAAATTATTGAATAAGAAAAAAAATCTTTTTTAATTTATTTAATTAGACTTTATTTAAGTTCAAAATATGTTCTAAACATAATCATTTAAACACGTAGAAATTAATTTCTGTAATTAATCTGTCTATTAACACCACCACATGTAGGGGTTATACAGATTGAGTTGGGTAGTTTTAAACTAAACTTAATACTTGAATCGATCAATTTTATTTAGTTTAGATTAAAATTTTAATATGAGGTTTTATATCATACCCAAACCAAACTAACCCGAGTATGAGCAAGTCGGATTAGGTTTGCGGATAATAAAGACAATTTTTTTATTTAAAAAAATATAATTAAATTTAAATATTTGAACATCTAAAAAATAATAAATAAAACTATATCACAACATATCATTCAATACTAACAATACATCCACAAACACAACAAAACAATTAAATTTGCAACAAATTCTTAAATATAATTCAACAACTAAATTTTAACTGTATAGTAATAGTAAATAAATAAAATTATATATATCACAATAATTAGTTGAATCTGCAAATTCAAAATGTTAAATCATATATCTAACATCATTAAATTTAAATAGAGTTGGATTAAATCTAAACTTAAATAAATTAAATCAAAATATATATTAAATTAATTTAAATGACCAATTTTATGGATTTATCCATATCTTCGTATTGATCTCTAACTTACTAAACTTACTTTCTACAAATTCAAATAATTGGATATGGCATAGTGATTGACATGAGCACATGACCGTGCA
Source organism: Cicer chorassanicum (assembly GCA_037974735.1). Classification (NCBI taxonomy): domain Eukaryota; kingdom Viridiplantae; phylum Streptophyta; class Magnoliopsida; order Fabales; family Fabaceae; genus Cicer; species Cicer chorassanicum. The sequence continues at coordinate 12,624,053 of JBBPBP010000001.1, read as the reverse complement.
TTAAATTAATTTTGAGTCAATCTCAAAATGTAAACCATGCACGTTCCTATTTTGAAAGGCACTAGCAGCTTGCTGACCGTTATATGGATTTGCATTGTATGCATTATACTATATGAAATATGAACGTTCAGTATATATTATTATTATTATTATTAATAAGGAAAATACTGTTTTTGATTGAACACATGAGGTCATCTCTTGAGCTAGATTCAGTTGTTGCGCAAAACTTGGTAGATTCGCCCTTACCTTACATCATTCCTGACCCTCTTACATTTCAGCTCCATATTTTATTTGATATGAGAGAGAGAACAATACTTCAAATTTTCAAGTGATTCTATTTCGCAGGGAGGATTTGACTAACACTAATATACTTTTTTTTTCCTCCCAAAAAAAACACTAAAATACTAATTATACAACAAATGACTTAAATATAATTTTAGTCTTTTATCTATTATTTATTTCGTTTTTAAATTTTTTTTATTTATTTTCGTCATTTATCTTTTAAAAGTGATTAATTTGAATTATTTTCACAATTACAATAAAAGTTGTAGCAAATATCTTGTCATTGAAACTCCTTTTAACAATTGTCAATATGTTAAAAAAAAAAACTTAATTTTCTCGCATGCTTTGAATTATATGTAATCTCTTTGAAATGAAAGATATTTATAAGAATTTTCTATATCTTCATTTCATCTTTGTTAACGTTGCATACTTAACTCTACGACTGATCTAAGATTAAACATCAACAGTTCATGACAATAATCATATAATTGTTTGAAAGTGTTATGGTGAAAATTGCAAAACATAAAAGATAAAAATAAATAAATAAAGAATCAAAACAAATATTTAAATTAAAATTAAATTTAAACCTATAATACTGTATTGGAAACAATATCGACGAACGCCTACCATATAATTTAAATTTCATATTAACTAGGATGTATTCCTTCACTCATTTCCTTGTATTTTTGTTTTCTATACTTACTTCTTTATATTATATATTTTGTTCTTTATTTGAGACTTGCATTTTGAAATGATGAATGGAGACAAAATAGACAAAGGGTATCTAGCTATTTGATGAAGAAGAAAAAAATTATCACCTTATAGTTGGAAGAGGTGTTAGATTCCAACGTGACAAGGCATATAGATATAGGAAAAGGAGCGTATGTTGTAGCCATAACACTTAAATTAAAGGCAGGGTAGGGTCCTAATGGGGCAAACATATATTCAAGCATTACATTTACATATAGCACAAAAAAAATTCATAGAGAATAATATATATGTTTCATAGTACTGTCGGGGTATATATAAAATGAAGTGTATTATCCTTTGAATTTTGAAACATCCATTATTGAGTATGGGAAGGAACTGAAATGAAATAAATTGCTAAGGTCCCCATTCTCTGTTCATCCAAATTATCCAAAAAATAATACGAGACATGGGAAAGGAGCACACATATATATGCATACACATATAGAGTTACTATGTCCCAAAAGAAATTACTAATGTACTAAAACAGATACACATATAGAGTCACTAAAAATTTACCCTTTACCTTGTAGGCCTAATAGGGATAAATAAACTTAGTACGTTTCGTGATGATGTCAATCACAGGGTCTAACTTCGAAAATGACCGGAGACAAGTTTCACTTTTGTGTTTTTTGTACACGTTTGAATTAGTTTACTTAATTTGTCCAAAAAAATAAGCTTGCTCAGAAAAATATATATATAGTTTTAAAAAATAGTTATGTCCTTAAAATTAAGCTTTAACAAACATGTTTCTAAGGTGTGGTTGAGCTAAGATACTGAAAAGAGTTTGAGAGATAAAATTGATTCAAGGTTCAAATTGTAATTACTAATGTAACATACTAATAACTAATACTATATATCCGTCTATGATAACAACTAAAACAAACATGTTAACTCCAAACTCTTGTTTAAGGAAAGCAAAATTAGGAAACCAAATTGTGATTAAGGGTCTTATTGCAAGTATAGTTTTGTCGTAACAAAATTTAATTTTAAATGAATTGGTTTTTTAAAATTAATTTTGTCTAAAAATGAGTTAAATATGTTTTTCTTTTTACGAAATAAATAAATTGAATATGTAAAGATATATTTGTTCCGACAATAAATTGAAAGTTAAAAATTAATTTTAAGATAAAAATTTAAATTTCGAATTAGAATCAATTTTAGAGTTAAAATCAATTTTAATAAATCCGTCTAAAAATGGCAAAATCTATACTTCTGGAAAATAAGCTTTAGCAGTAAAATTAAACATACATTTAAATATGGTCATTTGATTGTTTGCAATGAAAAATGATATAAAGAATTACATGCATTTTTTATTTTTTTTGCAACTGGAGGAATTATATGTATTCACCTGAACTTTTTCAGCTACGGAACATATGGTGGCAGTGGATAATTGGTTCATGGAAAAGCAGAGTATTTCTAATAAGGACCTTACTATGATTCTGTTTGTCCTCTTGCAAAATGTTAGAAAGGAAAGAGAGAGCAGAAGAGTATTAAGAATATGAACTTTCATAAAGAAATTCTCTTGAATCCGGAATTAGGAATAGCTCTGGTCTGTTTTATAACAGTAACAGATAGAAACAAATATGTATGTGTTGTAAGTGGTGTCATTTTCTTTTACCAAAGTTTGGAAATTGGACCAGAACCCAAAAGCTTTTCAACTCATCCAAACTCATTTTCCATCACAAGAATCTGAAAGCTAATTAATTTTAGGCGCCTCGGCGTTTATTTATTTTGATATGGCTTTTTGTCCATTAACCTTGATGAACTTCTTGTATTTTTCCTATTCATTGTACCTATCGTGCATTGAATAGTTTTTGTTAATATATTTCATTTTGGCTTCTTAAAATATATATATATATATATATATATATATATATATATATATATATAGTACATACTATATATTGGAAAATATTACCACAAATTTTTCATAAGAATATGAGTTTGATAAATTTATAATTAATGGATGGTTATCTTTTTGAACAAGTTTGAGTGGAATTAGAGTAAGCGAATAATTAAATTGAAAAAAGATAAATAATTTGCATAAATATTTGATAGTCTCTTTCCTTCCATTTAATCCAACACATACATCCCTTTCCTCTGTTTCAATGTTGTTATTTAATTTGATACCACACCAGGAAAGGAAAACAAATTTTGTGAGACAACATTTTAAATTGGATTTTTTTTACAAAACAATTATTAGAGTAAATTAATATGTAAATGTTAATTAATTAACCGGCAATACTAATGTACAACAAATTATTGTGTCTCAACAAGGACGATTGGACTGTGGGGTATTGCAGCTTCAGCTTCTGTGTGTCATTCCTTTGCCGTTAGAATGATTTTTCCAGCATATAGAAAAGGGGTTGGCCCTTTCCAACAGTTTAGATTCCATCTTCCCACTTGAGACAAAGTGATAAGGGCAAGGGTTAATTAGGTAATGTAGCAGTTTTATTTTGTAACATGATAAAGGTATTCTTGTATTATATTTATTTATACTGCATTTTTATGCATTTCAAGTTATAATAGATTGTGAGTCAAATAAAGTAAATACTAGATTGAATGAAAACTAGATTCACTGCCAAATGAACAAATATATACTAGTAAGTAAAATCCGTTAGTAATTTTATCTGTGCAATGAAGTTATGAATATTTAAGTGATTGATCAAGTGCAATAAGTGCAATGTTTTTTTGTTTAGTGGTCGGGATAAAATTGTGGTGTGATAAAATTGATCAAGATAATGTTTCTTTGGTTTCACTAATCACTATTAGATTTTTTATTTGTGGCAAATGAGTTTTACATACATAATTCAAATTAGCAAAATAAATTACAACAAATGAATGATCACACCGTCGATCTCTTATGACCATACTTATTTTTTTTTTTTTACTAATGATCTTTCTGACCTTATCTGTAAATAAGTCTCAACCAATAAAATCAACAAGATCAAAGTGGCAAGACAAGCCCCAAATATGAAATATCTCATTTATTATTTGACGATGACAACTTGTTATTCTCTAGAGCAAACATTTGCACGAAAGTATAACAGTGGCAGATATAAGTTGTTGATTGGGCCGAAGAAATTGGGCCCAAGTATCATCAAGGAAATTGGGCCAAACAATAATCACAAAAGTAAGCAAAAAGAGATAGAAATACTGTTAGCAACGACAGAAATGGTATCGAGGAAGAGAAAAATGGGAGACAGAAAGGACACAAAATGGCCTATCATCAAATCCAAAAAAAATCTTCAAATTACTCGCTTGCGAGATTTCGATCTCTTCACGGTTACTATTTCACTCTTCTCTGATCCATTTTTACACCAATTTTATTATTCATATCGTTATTGCCAATTTTATTTACATTAATTATTCTGTGAATAATTCTTATTTTTATAATTTTTCGGTTCAAGAATTCAGGTCCAGAATTTTTTCTCCTCTTCTGAATCAAAGTCATTCATTGAAACTGCTGAGGGAATTGGATTTGTTCATCAAGGGAGTTTAGGTCCAGCTAAAGGTGAAGCTTACAGAGATAATGATCGAATCTCAGTGAATGATTCTGTTCTTGCTGATTCAATTTGGGACTCTGGACTTAGCAAATTGTTTTCTGATATAAGAATTCGTGGGAAATCTGCTGTAGGTCTTAATCCAAATATTAGATTATATAGGTTGGTTTATTTGCTCTATATATGAAACAAAAGCTTATTACATAGTATAAGTCTTGTTTAGATAAATAGTTTCATTAAGCACTTATAGCCTAAATGTTTATCATATAATTGTAAGTGTTTATGTATAAGCTATTTCTATTTCTATAACAAAAGATAAAATAAAGATAAGCTATTTTTATATAAACTATAAACTGTCTTCGTAAACTTATCATTAAGAGCTTATGGAAATAAGCTGAAAACAACTTATGAGTAAGCTCTAAGCTGTTTTTATGAGCTATCCCAAATAGTCTCACAAGAACTTATATGATAGGACACTTGGGTATATTCTAGAAGGAAGTGGAGCCATGGGGGAGAGAATGGAAGTTAGTTGGTGACGTGGAGCTAGATTGTAGGCTTGTAGCTGAGTTTGTTAGAGGATGATAATATAGTGTGAGTAGGGAGTGAGGAATGGTCATTCAAAATTATTGTTAGATTTGTTAGGAGAGTTTCTCTCTGGATAGGAGTCATTGTGCTCTGGGTTAGGAGTCCTTGTCTCTTGTTTATCATTTTCCATCATTGTAGAGCTCTTGAGCTCAACCTTTTGATTCCAATAATATACAGTTCATTGCTTTGATTTTGCGGGTTCTATCATTATATTAGTAAATAAGTCAATTTAAATAGACTCTCAATTTTCGGTATGCTATAGCTTTTTTTGGAACATTGCATTTTCATTTGTGTTGTCTTCCAAATAAATTGAAAACGCATCCAAAATCTTTAAATTTGGTTCTGAGAAAAAAGGAAAGTAGATTCTTTAAAATTGCCATGCATTTTTGTATTTCAGGTACAAGGCTGGTCAACGCTTTGGACGGCATATTGATGAGAGTGTTGATCTTGGTGATGGAAAAAGAACTCGTTATACTTTGCTTGTGTATTTAAGTGGTGGACCTGGTGAACTTAAATCAAAGACCAAAAATGATTCCAGCAAGCCAATAGATTCATCTTTTGAACGTTTAGTTGGAGGAGAGACAGTCTTCTATGGTCCAAGAAATAGCATTGTGGCTGAGGTGAGGTAGATTTATTTTTTTTGGTGAAATATGGGCTGATAATATTTCCTTTTCACTTATAAGTTTATATATTTACCTAATCCAAGTTTTGGAATATGAGTATTTGCTTTGGGTGTTGATACAGTTTTGATATCACAGGTTGCTCCCATTGAAGGGATGGCACTTTTGCACATTCATGGAGATAAATGCTTGTTGCATGAAGCCAGAAATGTTACCAAGAGTGTCAAATATGTCTTTCGTTCGGATGTTGTATTTGCTTGAAGAACGGTTCATGTCTTGTATCAAAAAATCTGGTATATTCTTCTCCTGAAGGTTTTCTATTTGTTAGCTTATCACTTAAATTTTTTGTACTGTGTAGATCTTCAACATTGTAAAATATTCTGTATGAAATTTTATGCTGCAGGTTACTGTTATATGTAAACAAAATCGGGAAGTTATTTTGAGTAACTCATAGTTGGAAATATCTGGTTAATTAAATCAGGTACCTACTCTGAACATTGTTAAAACCGGCAATGGGCGGCCTAATACTATAGTATGATGTTCAGATACTTGGAACATTATATGTGTATTTTTATATTGTTCCAGTATTTAGGAATTACTTTCTTTCGATACTTGACATTGAATTGCATGGGAAACTGTTGTATTTTTTACCCCATGAAGGGTTATGATGATATTTTCTGTGCTATGGATATATATGTTTGTAGTGATGTTTCTTACTAGTTGATCCATCCCATCTACAAAATCTTGGCCTTTGATGTTACTGCTCAGTTTTGATTTTAACATTTTGCTAACACTCTTATGAGATATTTAGGTGAAATTTCTAACGTTGCTGCCTCTTGGGCCCAGTTAAAGTTAAAGTTTATAGATAGAACGTTATTAGGTTAATACCATACCCTGAACACTATAAGACATTTCCCAACATGAAATTCCTCTAAATTTTAAACGATTGCAAACACTTTTAATCACTCTTCTCAAGTATATGACGTCAATAATCTTGTCTGTAGTTTGAAATTCACATAATGTATGAATGCTGCATATGCTTTATGTTTTGGGGGTTGACATTAGTCTGTACAGCCATAATCTTTCATTGAATGCAAGTGTCTTGGGGGGTCCATCAACATAGAATGTTAGGCTCAATTAAAAGATCTCAATACTTGAAAAGAATGAATGAAGTAAGTGTTAAAAAAATTGTTGTAGGTGTAAATGTAATTGTTGGAAAACAATATTAGAATACCTCTTTCTACTGTGCACAGATTAACATTTTTCTTTTACCATTCTTCAAATGAGGTATACAAGCATAATCACATTTATTTCAACATGAGTAGTAACAAGACCTTTATGATAATATTGTAAATAACCAAAGTGGTGCAAAGACAAAAAAGAATCAGGGCAAATTTGTCTCTGATGTCTCTCAATTCACAATCCTGCAATTAAGTCTCACTTCTCCATTATCGGAGCCTCTTAGATTTCCGAGTTTCAACATTGAAGTTGCAAACTCTTTAAAGAACAAACTCTGGTCTCTTGAAAATGCTTCAACAATCCATCTTGTTCTGTAATCACCAACTAGTGACTGGTCGGAAGAAAACACACCTTTTCCAGCCAGTAGTTGTTTGTAATAGTCATTATCAAACACTGATGCTGTTGAGTCCAGGAATTGTCCTGCGTTTCGGTTGTTGTTTGGTTTTGGACATTTGTTTTTTAGGTCTTGTGCAAAATTAGTGTTCATCCTTGGATCAATGTCATGCAATGAACTGAAATTATGAACACGAGCCTCAAAGGAAGAACAATGTGAGAAACCCAGAGTATGTCCTCCAGATAAAGTCACCATATCTTTAACTCCCAACCCTCTCTTAGCAAAGCTCTGAATGAGTTGGTCTACATTCAAGGTTGGGGCTGGTAAGTTGATGGTATCAGATGCCTTTGATACCCTTCCGTCTTTCCGTCCTTTTAGTACACTCCAATATGGACCTCCAGACTGTCAGAGAAATTAAGGAATATTAATAAATAATTGACCTCAAGACATGCTAATGTTCCATGGAGGGGTCATTATGCAAATATATAAAAATCAATACCCAACATACTAAATAGCTTGGATAAATTTTATATGCCACTCTATATAGGCATATATTGCATATAGAAATTCTAAATATTTCAATTTTGAATGTCTTTGAGAATTGCTACTATAAGCCAAAACTTTTTTAAGTAACTTGGATTCTTTTATGGGATATATTTATAAGATTGCCAAATATGTCTACTCTACATAGGCATCTTGGATACAGTTATTGGATAAAATGGCTCCCTTGAAATACCAAACTTTTAGCAGGTCTAAACTAGCTCAGAGACATAGGTATTACCATGGCCACCACATCTCTTGCTGTAATAGCAAGTATATCAGCACAAGAAACAGTGCCTGGGCAAGCCAACTCAAGCTTTGCTTTAGCATCATCAATCACATAGAACGATTGAACTGAGATATTAGGAGGTCCATCTTTCTCTGCTTGGTTAGTGGCCGTTGAGTCCAGCAATATTGATGCATCACAGCCCTGTCATTGAATATTAATCAGTACAAAGATTAATAGAAACCCATTGGTCATTAAATTACTTCACCAGCATGAACATTGCATGTGTGTGTGTTTGTTTTGAATGAGAGTGTGTGTTTTTTTTTGAATGAGAGATCATACCCTTATGAAACAGTCATGGAAGAACATCCTCAAAATACGGGCTGGGACTTTTGGATCATGGATAGAAGCATTAAGAACCGTCTCTGAAACTATTTTTTCCAATTGTGGACATGTTTGGTCATAGTAATGAGCATAAAGTTCAGCTTTGGATAATGAAAATATTGTTAAGAGGAGGAAAATGATTGGAAAAGTGTTTTCTGTTGTCAGAAGAGCCATATGATAAACCAGTTAAGAACTCGAAATCTGGAAAATGTGGATTAGATGAGAACTTCATGGAAAGATGTATTATGGTATATATAGAATTGAAGTGAACGATTTCAGCAAATAAAATACATGCTTAACTCTAATTTATTGTACTTCAAAGCCACTCAAAGTTTGGAATATTAGCCTAGAAGTACAGAATTTGGACTTCCCGTCTGTTCTGCTTTAAGACCCCGCTAGTATATCAATCCACCTGCCTTCAGTAATCAACAAAAAGTAGTACATAAAAAAAAGTAATCAACATAAAGTACAGAACAATTTGAAAGCGACTATGTGAAGGGCTCGATTCATAATGAAGTCAATTGTGCTCTATTAATTATTATTGATCATATTTTTAAGTGTAATTCGGATATTCTTTGGGTTTAATTGTCGAGACAAATCCCTCGAGCTGGATTAGACCACAATGAACGGCAAAATTCTTTCTCAAGAGTTTTAATTTTGTTGTATTATTATGGATGACTTCATTAACACGACTTCTAATTAAGCTGAAAATGACCAAAACTATCTCATTCAAGCGCTCTAGGATAATTATTATGGATCATTGATTAACAGGGTGTTAAAGTTTTATTTTCCTTGAAAATATTGGTTTTTACTCATTTATGTATCCCGCAAAAGAAAAGCACATTATTTTTTATAATGTTAGGTAACATATTGCTTCCAGAATTGTTCTGTTGGTGCACAGCTTTCAGGATAGTTAAGTTGTACAGTTAGTTGACGAGAGATGGAGTACAATATTTTGTACTGAAAATTTGCCATCTAATTTGGCCGGTTTAGAAAAAGAATTCAAACTATTGTTGTTACATTACATCATACCAAACCAGCCGCTCTGGTTGATTGAATCCAAAACTGGTCAAGAATTCTATCCTTTTAAAATTTTAAAAGTATTATGTTTTTATCTAGGGCCTTTGTTAACTTTTTATGTATCTACGACAAAGCCATCTTAAGTGATATCTAATAATGTCTGAAGTGACATATAGCTCTAAAATAAATTATATTTATTTGTCCAAATATAAATGTCAAAGATGAAAAACAATGATTTTAACTTTGAGAGATTCAAATCAAAGAAAGTACTTTTACAGGGACAAAAAATAATACTTGAATTTTGAAGGAGTGAAAATCAGAATTTTTTAGCAATTATTCTAAAGTAAAATTCGATTATTTATAAATAGACCAAAACATGTTTAATTATTATCAATTTGAATCACAATTGCGCCAATTAAACTCGAATCATTATCCTCTTTTTTTTTTTATATATATATAAAACAAGCATATATATTAGATCAACAAGAACAGATGACTCAACTCTATTTGCTATCCCTGCTAAATTATGAGCTTCAACATTCCATTGCCTTTGTGTATGTAACAAGCAACAAGAAACTAATCTAGCAAATTTCTACGGATTACAATCCTGGACAATCAGTTCAATGGTAGCAACAAGTTAGAGTTTATGCAGTCCACTCTAACTGCTGCAACAAATTTGGCAGGAACATTGTGGAGTAGCAAAACTGTTGAGCTTCTTTAGGTTCTTTCCAAGTTTACCACTGTAACAGTCGATCATTTAGTTAATTGGATCATATTAATAAACTACATTGCACTAAAAAAATTTAAACCAATTAATTAGTTCATGAACTAAACCACAAATTTAAAACAAACCAGTCAATTAAACTTATCAAAGTCAACATAAGAATTAAAAAAATTATTTTAACTAAAACCTGGCCCCAAATCTCTCTCTCAAGTTTTCTTGAGACGTGATTTCTACTGTCTAAATGTATGTTTAGAAAAGTTAAAATTGATTTTAAAGGTATATGACGAATTTTGATATATTTAATTTGATTGTTCTCGAGTAAAATTGTTTTTGTTTTCAAGGTTGATTCGAATTTGATGTGTGTTTGGTAAATTGAAGAATTGTGTGCCTTAGTGTCGTAGGTTCCATAAACTCTCCAAGCACTACTTCGATAAATTCACAATCAAAATGCTTGAGGGGTGCGAGAAAATCCAATGCAACCTATTTTCAAATACATGCAGAATTTGAAGTTTTTGATTCTTGACCTGAGTTTTAGCTTTTGAATTTATATTATTCAATTCAATTTTACCTTAATATAACTAAACATAAATTACTTTGCTTTCAACTCATTTTAAGCTAAAATAATTTAACATAATCAAATTTTTTATCACATAATCAAATACTTAGACTTGAGTTGAATCACATATCATCACTCATACGATTAGGGGCAAACAAGCATAATCCATCACTCCCTAAAGTCTCTTTTGCAACAATTACAAAAGAAACGTTACATAAGTAGATAGGGCTGAATTTTTCCGAACAATCAACCAACTCTGCCTTAGAAATAATAGTAACGAAAGAGTGTCGTATTTATTTCTAATGTTGGAGAAATGGGAGAAGCACCGAGCAACAATAAATTAATAATTAAAGACTATTAAGAGATCTATATTTCAACTCCAAATTTTAAGATATTAAAAATATAAATCATGTATCAGTAACATTTAGTTCATTCGAACTTTTTTTTGAATGTAAGTGAGTATTCATGTTCTATAGTTGACCCAAATATCAAGATATCACCCTTGTCGGAGCAAACGAGTTTTGATATCACTTGTAGAGAAATTAGATAACCACCAAAAGCAAAAGCAACAATAGACGAGTAATCCAAAACCAACAAAAATTCGAAATATCACATCTTAACCAAAATCTCAATACATTAAAAATATAAGTCATTTCTAAATTTCAACATCTTCTATCTTGCGACGGTGAAGAATGTTCTTTAACATAATTGCAAAATTTCTTTAATCTCAATCCAGCGTTACAAATAATGCGGTTAGCATTAGCATCATCCTTTGAACAAGGGACAGTAGTAGAGGCGTGAGAAAACGAAGCAATAACTTGTTGAACAAAAAAATAAAAATTGGCACAAATAAAAAATACCTCGAGAAGGACGCAATAGTGTCAGAAAAGTATTGGTCCACGTGTGGACCAACCATTAAATTGCACCCTTAGTCGACACGTTCACAACAGGGCCAGCCTGGTTCCACGCTTAAGAGGGTCCCAGAAAATCATAGGGACACGTGACTAAATATCGTGGCCCATCTTCAACCAATCACCATGCTCCACGGACCTCTTTCACCACTCACATTGCTTTGGCCCACAAATAACACGTGCCAATCAATAAACTCACGTGACCGTTTCCTGGACCCCATTAGCTATCCTCACACCGTTTCACGAGTTATCGGATAACCAACCCTGCACGTGCTAACTGGACCCCGCACGGTGAGTCGTTGGACCCCGCTCCCTTTGACTCATAGCCCAAATTCTCTCACTGATAATGCTTCCTTTTTTTTTTTGCTGGAGATACTTCCCTTTTTTAAAACCATAGTAGGAGAATTTCTGAGCTATTTTAAAGGGAAAGTTAAATTACTATGGGCTTAGGCTTTCGCTTATTAAATTAAAAAATTAAATTTTTAATTTTTTATCAAATTATTATTATTTAAAAAAAACTTAAGAGTGCAGAATTTAAGTCTTAAATTACATAATTTAATCAAACTGATTAATTAATTAAAGGTAAATTATTCTACTATTGATGAATTGAGTTTATAATTCTAAAACCTATCAATTTGCAGAAGAAACACTCCATAATAATAATTTAAACAAATGATGGAAAAAAGGGAAATTTAATAAATAAATTAAAAAAGGGGTTTCCTCAAAAAAGTTCAAGATGTGTCCTTTTCATTAAGAAAAAAAAAGATAGACACCAACTACCTCTACTTAAAATTTAAAAAAACATTGTCTAAAGTCTAGCATATTTTTCTACTAACTAAAAAAAGATGGAACTTTTAATTTGAAGTAGGGGGTGGTTCTAAATTTGAAGCAGAACAATCCATAAATTGAAGCTCTTTCTTATCATAAATTTCCAAAGAGAAATCCCTTAGCATCTGAGATGAAGATGAAGAAGTAGCAGCAGAAGAACAAGTAGTTGTAGTAGTATTTGCTGAGCTCAAACTAGGAGCAAAAGTAGACGAACAATTAGTATTTCCAAAAGCCGAAGAAACATTCAAAGGTTGTTGCATTTGCATAGCAGACACAAAATCTGAAATGGGTCTATTTTGAACATTAAAAAACGGTGCCGCAGGAATAGCCCAAAATTGTGGCTGATTCGTAGTTGAATTTGGGAACATAAAAAATGGTCCTGTTGCATTTGAACCACCGCTACTTACCACAGGCCATAAAGGGACTATTCCACCACCACTTCCACCGGCAGCACCGCCGTATGCAGTTTGTGCAATTGGTGCTAACCCTGAACACATTGAAACTTGTTCATTCACATCGATAAATTCACTATTTGATGCTCTTCTCCTTCGTTTCTTCGGAGCTTCTTCACCGTCTGGTCTCGCCGGTGATGAAGTTGGAATCTTTAACGTGCCGCCGACTGAAACGGCGATGGCCGGTACAGTTCCGGTGCCGGTTGCTTCTATGATTGAAGGTTCGGCTTGTTCTAACAACCACCGAATTGTTTCTCCGTCGGATTTGTGACCAAGCTCCCGTGTTAGTTGGAATATCCTGGCGGCACATGTTGCCGGCATTCGGATTCTCCGGCCACGACCTTCCACCTTCGTGTGACGGTCTCTCGATGGTTTCTTCGCCGCCGGTACTGTTAACGGCATCGACACAGGTACAACACCAACAGAAAGTGACTCGTCGATGCCATGACGCTCCGTTTCCGTTAACTCTTCTTTCATTACCGAAGTTGGCTCCGGCGTATTTAACGTTGGCGGTTCCGTCGTCTCCGACGGAGATACATCGGTACTTTGTGTTTCGTTTTCTTCACTGAAATCATCGTCGCGGGTATGATTCACTTCCATCCTGAACAATAATTAAAAAAAAAATTCAAGAGAGACCCGTTAAAGTATGATCAAAATTCATATGAGAAACACGAAAAAGGTTTCAAATTTACGAAATTCAGAAGCAGTATCATAAAAAAGAAATATATATCAATTTTTTTGAGGGACCTACTGTGTATTTTTGGGGCAGAAGAAGAGTTTTGATACGTTGACTGTGGTTTGAAGCTTTGAGGCACTGCGAAAGATTAGAAAGATTAATTGAGAATTGAAGAGAGGTTTTTGTTGATAAAAAAAAAATTAATAAAATTGGGGAAAATAAGTAATGCAGAGAAAACAACAAACCCTAACGATGGAAGAGAGCCCCACTTATCCGTAGGGAAGAGAGGGACCCTCACTATTTATTTGCACAGTGAAACATAATCAACGGTTGGATACACTCTTTACATAAGATGGACCGTTAAGATTATTCCACGCAGTTAGGTCTAGGTTTAACTTTAACTACGATTATTACTGTTACTATTGTGGTTTTGTGCCTTGACTAAAACAATTTGCCATTCTCCATCTTAAAATAAAATACAAATCAAGTCAATAGTCATGGTGTGTTTCTTGGTAATAAGGAAAGTTGTTGAAATTTTTCAATGATAATCGATATTTTTTATTTCATGTTTTTTAAAAAGAAGGAAAAGATTGGTATCTAAATCATTCAAGTCATTTTTATTTTATTTTGTGTCTTTAATTAAAAAAAAAAAAATACATACCAAATTCTTATGATATTTACTAAGTTAATAAAAATCGTTATTTGAGATATTTTTCCTTTTAAAATAAAAATAAAATCAAAGAGGACTTATATTCAATTATTAGACATATGTAAGAGATAAGATTAAGAAATATTACTGTATTGATAGGCAAATACGAAGAATAAATATGCAAATACGAAGAATAAATATCTTAAGTTGGGTAGTACTACACGAAAGGTAAAATTATCTTACAGGTATTTTAATAATTACAATCTATCTTGTTCAAGTAAATATGATTTTTCTTGTTATAACTTAATTTTTATGATAATTTTATTTTGAAGAGTACTTATGAATTTATTTACTCTAGTAATCATTCCACAGCTCTTCACGATTCAATTTTGTTCTTATTTGGACTTGGAATGGTGTAGCTAATATCAATTTTTTCTTTGGAAGTTGACTCATAACTACCTCTTAACAAATGATGAAAGACATATGCTAGAGATATTTCTATTGACGATATGTGTCTGCGTTGTAATGATTGTATAGAGACAATCATGCATATGCTTCAAGATTGTGACGAGGTTTAAAACTTATGGAATGATCTTATTAATCCGGCTTACTAGATTAAAAATTTTAGTCTTGGGCTATATGGTTGGTTGGATTTGAATATTTTCAACAATAATGTTGGAAACATTCAAGTGAATTGGATTTACTTTTTTGGTGTGGCCCTCTATGATATTTGAAAAGATAAAAAATGTGGTGTTTTTTCGTTCATCCTCTATCGAAATTTTATTATTATTTCAAATCATTAATCAAGTTCGGTCCATTAATAGATTCATCTTCAACAAAATTCTTATTCTCTCTCGACTAATTGGTTATGAAGCTATGATTTTTTGGACTCGTTTTCTAAATGGTTAGTTTAAGGTTAATGTGAATGTCTCCTTTAAGTCTTTCATTCGTAGTTCCAACTGTGGGGCATTATTCATGGTTCATATGACAAATTTATTAAAGGTTTCTATGTTTATGTTAGAGTTGGCTCTTCTCCTCCTATTTGGTTGAACTTTGGACTCTTAAACTTGGAATAAAAATAGTGAAACTTCAGAACCTTGAATTGATATTTTTTAATTAGATATTGTGATGGTAAATATGATTCATTAATGGTCCACTTCAAATGTGTATCTTCAACCTCTTTCTTACGAGGTTATCTATTTTCTTCAGCTTCCAAATTAGAGAACTACAATTGCTCATGTCTACAAAGAGGTAAATCAATGTGTTTATTTTCTTGCAAATAAAGTATATTGTATTACCTCATTTGATTTCTTAATCTTATTTCCTTTTCATAAAAAACATAAAAACTTTATATCGCCGATTAAAAAGTTATTAATTTACATTGAAAAAAAATTATAAATCTTTATAATACAACATCAATTATGTATGAATTTGACACATTTCTAAATAACTATTATAAGTTTTATTTTATTTGTATTGTTTTAATTTACATTCCATGTAAATAAAAATTATAATTTTAAAAAAAATTGTAAAAATCATTGTGATTTTTTATTATTAGTTAAATTTAATATGTTATTTTAAAAAAATATTTTATTTTTTATATTTAGCTCCCTCGTAAAATATATGCTAATTTTGTCACTAAATTAAAGATTAAAATTCCGAATTTTTGAAAACTTTTGAGTCAATTCATACAAATGTAAATCGAATAATAAGGTTTACAAACTACAAAGTTGAGTTTTGATAATTACAAATCAATTATTTATATAGTATTGCATTGTTCTTTTATAATTCAACTATATCTTTTTAAATATTAACATGTTTCATTCTAAAGTGAATACTTTCATTCATTATTGATGCTGAAAACAATAATAATCTTCATGTTGGCACCTCTGGGGCCTTTCTATCCTGTAATGACAATCTTTCTTGGTTTTTTTTTTTTAAATAAAATAAAAATAAGTACATGGTAATAATGCCCACAGTGAACAGATGGGCTTGAGGTTTTTTCCCTTGCAATTTGTTGATTTCTGGCTATGCAGCTGACCATTACATTGGGCTGCAATACTGGTTTATTAATGGGCTTTCAGAAATGGGTTTGTTCCTGATACTATCCAAGCAGTCTCAGAATATTTATCCCTTCCTCCCCAATTTTATCTTATCCCCACCATCACTCAAAAATCTCAAATTATTTCACTTTTTTACTATCATTTCAAGTTTTTCTATAAGAAAAAAAATTCGAACCGAGAAAGTTTTCTTCATTGTTTCGAAAATCTTGATGTTCTAGTTTTCCACATCAAACATCTATTCTGAAAATTTTGCATTAAGATTATCAATGTTTTGAAAAAAGTTTTTTAGAATAAACAAATTTTTTAACGAATTCTCTGAGGATGTGTAAAATTTGGAAACAAAATTTAATTATCAGTACTCCGTCTTTAATTATAAACATCTATAACCATTTAAAAAAATTATTCATTTGTCTTCAAAGTCAAAATAGAATATATATATATATATATATATATATATATATATATATATATATAT
>JBBPBP010000001.1:12597080-12607201 GCA_037974735.1 Cicer chorassanicum | reverse complement strand
ATTATATATATATATATATATAAAGAGAGAGAGAGACAATAATTTAATCATATTTTCATACAAAATGGTCATAGTAAATAAAATATACTGTTTATAATTGTAAGATATGTAGAATTTTTTTTTTTTTGCAGTTTAGTTCGTAGTGTGACATTTTTGTGCAAAGCATTATTATCGTTCCTATTTATATCATTTTCTGGGACAATTCCATGCTGCAAAATCAATTTAAAAGATGCAAAATGTCACTCTTTATAAAATATTATAATACTTTATTTATTATTAATGTGAGTCTTAGTTTTTTTCAATAATATTAGGTTTGAGAGATTTAGTCTCTAGGACTGGTTTCATATCCTCGTATGTGAAGGCAGGGTTATCCAACGATGCCATAACCATTGCATTATATTTGAGAATGGATTTGGAGCCTAAAGTGGCAACATTTGTTAGCATAATTGGGGCTTTTGGGAATTTCTCAGTTCTTATTTGTTTGCATTCAAGGTAGAGAAATTTGTTGAATTTATCTTGTAGACTTTTAGTTGTCTGCATTTTCTACTTGGACGTGTTTGAATAATAAGAATAAAAATGCATGACTTTGAACAATATTAAGATGTCAAAGTCCAAGTCAAAAGAAGATGAATTAAGATATTAAAGTCAAAATCCCTTATTGTCTTAATCTATTTAGAATTTTGTTCTTATCAAAATTTTAGAAATGACAATTTCATTCAGTTTTTTATTTAATGTATATTTGGTTTTACTTTTAGATGAGTCAAAACTAATTCTAAATATGTATAATCGATTTTGATATATTTTGAACGAGTTCGAGTATAATTACTTTTATTTCAAGAATTGTATCTAACTTAAATCTAAAATTTCAACTATTTATTTGCATTGCAGATTCTTAGCACTTTTCACGTCATGCCTCATAGGATCAAAATTATTAAAAAGATTTTCACTTCAATTTCTAACTTTCAAACAAGATATGTATTGCATTTATACAACCCCTTGAAACACATGACTTTGTTTGTTGACTGGTCCATTCAAAACATCCTTGTTGTATGAACAAATATGTTTTTTCTTGCATAACCATAGTGTAATAAGATACTCTTCTAGGTTACTTTAGCCCAAATCATTTTCAGAAAAACTACAGTTTCAAATTCATAATAATATTTATTATTTATGAGGACAGTTTTTAAGGCTCTGGACCTATTCCATTTAAAACTTTGGCATGTAACAAAATGTAGTTTGGCTACTAAGAAAAATACATCCATATTGTGAAGGACAACAAACAAATAATCAAAACCCTTTAATATCTGATCATAGAAAGTTTAAGTATTATTATAGTACAGTTGCATGATAATATGATATTGGCAAAACTTACACTTCTGTGAATAATATAAAGGTTTGCTGATTCTTTTTCCTGTATTAGATGCATGCATGGATAAAACTCAAGAAACAAGTAAAAGTAAATATATTGAACAAATGAATGAATAAGTTGATTATTTTCCTTTGAAAATATCAACATAAAATCTTCATCCAAGTTCAAATATTTGAGTTTTCTGTGATCCAAAATCAGGAAGAATAAATCAAATTTACATACTTAAACTTCAATTGTTTTCTGATTGAGAGCTGTGTATCTCCATCTCTCTTTCTCCACAAAGTCTGCATCAAGGAACCTAGCAACAAAAGTCCATAGTTTATAAACATCTTCAAAATTAGCCAAGAAGCTTAATGCAGCAGTAACCACTGTTACTCCCAAGTTATCTTTATCTTTCTTCTTGTTCATAGTTACTTTCTGGCCTTTTCCTTCTTTTGTCTGTAGAACTCTTCCTTTCTCTTCTAAATACTTATCTGCAAACCAAATATGATGTAGGAATCCATAGCTGAGTGAAATATTGTTTCTATCAGCAAGTTTCTGTATTAAGACAGGTTCAATCTTTTCACCTTTCCAATCATACACATTGAAAGCCAAAGCTGGTCCTCTATCAAATCTTATCTTTGGTCCATAGATTTTGACTAAGGGAACCCCTTCTGCATTAGGGTGTTTAAGCTTCAGCAATGAGTTCACAAGCCAATTTATCAGGTACCTTCCTCTGTTGGTAATTACTGTTAATCCTAAAGAGTCCACTTGATCCAAACACCTGCATTCAATGTTAAAGCTACCATTTTCACTATCTTGTACATTCTTAATTTGATGATTCTCAAACACCCTTTTCGTTTCCACAGTTCTAGAACCTTCAGGAGCTTTTAGTTCCTCAGATGGATCTCCTTCATCTTTCACAAATTGTGGTGTATGCATCCTTCCAGAGAAAGAAATCAAAGAAGATAACTCTTGTTCTTGTAAGATAGATGGTGATTTTTGATCAATAGGTATTTCATTAGTAGAAGAATCCTTTGATAGCTTAAGTAGCCTACTTTCTGGTACAAGGTTCACAATTCCAGCACAAGAGGTTGATTCAAGAATTGAAATAGAAGATTTCTTGACAAAAAGGCATCCAAAACCAGACGGATTTTCTCCAAAAACTTTGTAGAAAGAACAAATGAGAAAGTCGGGACGAAAGAGCGAGAGGGCGAAGCTGTCCATGTCTTTGGGTCCTAATGCACAAGCATCAATCAAAACATGCCATCCATTTTCCTGTGCTTTGCTCATCCATAGATAAGGATATCTTGCTCCTGTTACTCTTGAATGAAGTGGGAATACAAAAAGACCACTTTTTTTCTTTTTGTTCTTCTTCTTGTTTTCACTAACAATCATCTTCCTCAATTTTGTTGACTGAATCCTTAGTCTTGGCCATGAGAATTCTGCAGACATAGCCTTAGCTCCTCTCTTCTCTGAGCAACTAATCATTGCTTCCACTGCCTCACTCTCATAATCATAAACTGTCAAAAGCTTCTTACATGATTCAAATGGATATGAATCTGCCACAAGTTTGAAAGCTGATGTTCTATTTGCTGTGAAAACCATGAAATAATCATTTTCAGAAATGTTAAGGAAATTCATTATCCTTCTCCTCATTGCAGACTCAAATTCTGATTCATTCCCTCCATGAAGCAATAAAGTCTTCAAATTTCCAGTTTTATAGGATATACTAAAAAAGGGTATATCAGAAAATTGTTGTGGAGATTGTGGTGGTGTTGAAGAAGAAGCAAGTTGAGTTTTTGACGCAGAATCATGTTGTTGTTGTTGACGTTGATAGTAAGAGAAAAGACCAATACCAATGTAATCAAGACAAGATTGGTTTAAGAAAGTGAGATGATAATATTCTTTGGCTCTCAAACTGTCAACATGTTGAGTCTCAGAGAATTGAGGGTAAACTTTGTTGAATTCAGTGAATGATTCATGAAGTGATGGAAGAGATTCATGGTTTGTGAAATTTGTGTTTGGAAAAATAGAGGATGCTGTTGTTGCTGCAAAGGTTTGGCGGCACTCTGATGAACTGTTTCTTGGTTTGGTTTTGTTGTTGAGAGATAGTGGTGATGTGTTGAACAACAATAAGGTTGGACAACAACCTTGAGGACATGCTTGAGGTACTTCTTTTTTGTTAATTGATTGCATTTTCTGTACGTTTTGTTGTTTACACTCAAAGACAATTCTGGTTTTTATATACTCTTTCCTTTTCTTATTATAAGACCTCCAACATATTGCGTGTAAATTAACAAATGTTGTTGTATTAATAAATTTGTCCAAAAAAGTATGTTAATTTTATATATTTATTTTTATAATTATTGATATCATAAGAGACAGAAAAAGAAATTACGTTTTTGATGATAGATTATTAGCATTTTTTTATAAAGAAATCATTTACTTGTTTTGGTGCTGTTGGATTTATTGATATTTCTGTGTGAGAAACTCACATACAGAATATTACAAGATATCCTTGTTGTTGTTGATTTATTGATTATAAATTAGTTATGTGTCTGGATGTGAGTGGCTGATACTGCACTGTATGAACACACTGACAAGGTCAAGCAACACAATTTGGACTATGTCTTTCCTATAGTTTGTTGGAGCTGGATTCTTGCTGTTAGAATGCCAACATTTACATTGTGGTATAATCGAGATCAAACTGTTTAAATTTAATTAATTTAATTTAATATTTTAAATTATAAAATAAAAATAAAAATATATAATTTATTAAATCGTTTGATCTCAATAAAAAAAAAAAAAAAACCATTATTTTTTTATTGTACAAATACAGAATTCACTTGGTGCAGGGAGTCCAAATTCTTGTGTGTCATTTTAGAGCGTGTCCTGTCCCACAGGCCAATCCAAGTAGGCCCGATTGTGTTGTAATGATTTCATTGCACGTTATAAAAAAGAAGAAAAAAAGCATTTGTTGTTGAACATAATTAAATTTTTCAGCTAACTTCTTGCCTATCATTCCAACATGTCTTTTCTCTTTTTAAATCGTCATCCGAACTAGACCTAGATAGATAGTTGGTTTCCTTGAACTGTGTTTCATATCTAGAAGTGGGTATTACTTACAAATGTTTAACTAAGTGGTTATTTGAAATGAGTAAAAGATGAAATTAAATGACATAAATGTATCGGTGTCAAATGTAGTATTTATATAGATGAAGTCTCTTGTTCGTTGGGGGATTGGAGCATTGAAGAATATTAAAAAGGACGGATTGTTCCTCAAGATTAAAGAAAAACGGTATTCTTTGTCTGATAAGATTAAGTTTTTGTTGCGGTCGTGATTATTCATAATTACAAATTAATAGTAAACACAAGTGTTACATAGGAAGTGATGAGTAATTTTAATGTGGCCGAAGAAAGATAAGTGCAGCCAAATTAACCTTTTTCATAAATTGAATGAAATGTGCATGGCTTATGAATAAGATGGATATGCTAGGATTAAACC
The DNA here is from genome assembly GCA_037974735.1 of Cicer chorassanicum. NCBI lineage: Eukaryota > Viridiplantae > Streptophyta > Magnoliopsida > Fabales > Fabaceae > Cicer > Cicer chorassanicum. Next base: position 12,602,345 of record JBBPBP010000001.1, on the reverse strand, counting down.
ATATAAGTTTATAGTTTTTATTCTTTTTACTCAAAGTTACTAGTTTTATGAGAATGGTTCTTTAAAAAAAAAAGTTTTATGAGAATGGTAAAAAAGATGTTGACTGAATAAGCCGGTACTCTACCTTGGCATGAAGTGTCACCAATTTGATTCTCTAAAAAGACACGGATACTGCACAAGACAATATAGGAGCATTGTCCAAAATACTAATAACAAAGATACTACAAGAATCTTTTGGTACATTTTTATCAATAAAAAAATCTATTGGTATGAATAATAATAATAATAATAATAATAATAATAATAATAATAATAATAATAATAATGGTGTTGTTAACAAGTGTACTAAAAGATCTTTTAAGAAATAAAAAAAAAATTATTATTATTATTATTATAAGTTGAATAGACAATATAGATTTGAAGTGAAGCAGAAAGCCATTTATGGTGTAGAATTATAGAGGGTTGAAAAGGTGGAGGCAGATAGTTGAAAGCAATATAGTAAGTGGAGGACAGAATGGTCGCTATTAAAGCCGGCCTTATCGATGAGCTCCAAAAGAAAAGCCTCTTTAGATTTCTTCTAAGTACTTGTAGTTGTAGACAATGTTTGCTTAAGGTCTAAGGGTTGAAATAAAAAAATAAATAAAGGTTTCATGATTATGGCTCATGTATCATTACTTAAATCAATGGTTTTTCCAAATTCAACATATTGAGTGAACTCACCTGCCCATTATATTAAAATAGTTTCGAATATTGCAATTATATGATTTGTGTGTTAATGCGTGAAGAGAGTGGGCTCATCAACCAATATAAATGTGATGCATGCTTATGATGAGAAAAGCCCCTTCTTCAAAAAAGAACAAAGTGAATTTGACTGAGATTTTAAAGTGAACTTCATCAATTAACGAAAAAGATAAAGCAAAACTGCAATATACTACACCGCAAATAAATAAAGTTTGGGCATTGAGTGAGAAACAGAGGAAAAAGAGCATGCAGGATTCATTGCGTAATCAGGGGCTGCCTTCTAGTCTAGTCTAACACCAAATTACTTTCTTTTCTTTTTTTTAATTCACTTATGACACGCTGGAAATTTATAGGAAATAATTTGAATTTGTTGTAGTTGACTATCAAACACGTCTAAATTGCTAAATTAAGTTTGAACAGCTGAAATTTCAATCTTGATTCAAAGGAGATGAAGTCAACTATAAATATATTAAAAAAATTATTAATCTTTTTTAACAGTGGTGTCAAAATGTAAAAAATTAAATTTACTAACAAAAAATGTAACAAAATTAAAAATAACAAGAAAACCAAAATTGAAAAATGATTCCACCAAAATAAGTAAGTTTAACACATTTTGAAAAATAAAATGGAAAATACATAGTCTATCACCGTTAACAGGTATCAAGTTTCAACGTGTTGATCGAGTGGATCTTGGGCTATATAATGGTGGATTTTGTTGGCCTTAAACAAACCACATCTAGTCCAAAACACATTTGATATAATGAAGATAATTTTCTTTCATTTGTTTTTGGTTTAAATGTAATTTTAATTTCTTTATTAAATTCAATCTACAATTTGGATCTATTTATTTTGAATTATACAATTTTAGTCCTCTATTGAATAATCATTCAAATTTTAACAGTGATAATGATGTGCTAATTAACTGCTAATGTGGATTTAAATAAGTTGATCTAACATGAAAATATAATGCTGACATGGTACTTACTTGACGTATACACATGCAACTTACGTGTCAACAATATATAATTTAACAATGTTTTCAAAAAAGTGGATGAATAGAGCTTGAACTCACAATATACCTTTGGAATAAAACATTTAACACTAGGTCAACTAAATGTTTTATGCACAAAATGCGTACATCAAGTAAACATATGATGTCAACACTACATTGAAAGTCCACATATTCAAAGTCATGTCAATAGTTGAGTGCCACATTATCACCATTAAAAATTGGAAGATAATTTGACAAATAAACTAAAATTACATAATTTATAATTTAAAATATAGATGAATTAAAATTGTGAAATTAAAAATTGAGAGGTCAAAATTGTAGATATTATTAAATTGAATAGGGAAATTAAAAGTTAATTTAAATATTTGTTTTTAAATACCTTAGTTTTAAAAGATAAAAAAGTTCCAAAATAAAATACTTGGAAATATATTTTTCTTTCCATGTACATAATTTTGGAAAGTTAATAGGCTTTTGGATAGTTGCATTTACACAAATGAGACAATGTCTAAACTAAACAGTCAAAGAGCAGCTCTCCTTTGGCAAATTGAATATTGTAATAATTTCATTTGTTGGTCAACATAAAATTTTAATATAATTGTAAAATAAACAATTATTACCTGCCAAAGAAGACATGCTCTTTGAATTATTTGCTTAATATAGTAGCAAAATCCCACTTACCATGCCTTGTTCCCTAAAATGTGTTTGGTTTAGTTTTATGAGGTGCACACTCCAAAACTTTATATATAGGCACCATACAAAGGTTAGACGCACAAAAAAAAAAATGGAATAAACTCGAGGTTATTCTTGAGATATACTTATGTATAACAGCGAAAGATTTAGTCTAGTCTAGCTTGAAAGATCTCTCCACTCACTTCATATTCTTTCAAGATTTAATTAAAGTTGTCGATATAAAAAAATGATTTAATTATTTTGTCGGGAAAAAGAAAGATTTAATTAAAGTTGTCAACTGCAGAGAGGAAATTGAAACAGGAATCCAGGGATGCTCCATTGCTAAGGTGTAAGAACCAAATAAAACCAACTACTTTGATAAATTCGAAGATTCATATTAAATAAATTAAATTATTTTGGTTTTTTCTGTATTTGAGTCTAAATCAAATGAAATTGATTTGAATATTAGTTTAACATCATTTAAAATTAATCACTCAAAAATTGAATTAAAGAATTATATTTTATTATTATACCTTTTATTTTACACTATATTAGTATATTAGTTTTAGAAAAATATGTTGTATTTATGTAATTTTTCTATTAATCTTAAAAAAGTTAGTTTATTTTAGATTTTTTAAAATAAATTTTAAAATATCAATTCGATCAAAGCAAACAAAATCAACACCTTTTTCATTGGTTTAGTTTCAAGTTTGTGAGTAAAAATTATCAAAATTTGACCAAATCAAATTTTTTTTTATTGATCCATATTTATTTTCCCTCAAAAATCAAGTCAAAACAACCTATTACACTCATATCCATTACATGAAGTGTTGACTGTTCAAGGAAATGGATTAAATACACTTGTTTTTTTTTGTAATTTCTACAGGTAGACTTTAATTTTTATTTTATAATTTAAAATACTGAACTTAAATCGTGACCGTTTGATCAAGATTAGACGGTTATTAATGTCCAACTGCATAAATGCAAATCTAGATTTAAGTGTTGAGCGACTGCTGCCAATGACGTCAAGGTCACATGTAAGGTCTCTTAATAGCATGCACAAGAGCATTCTCAATAGTGGACTCATGTTTGAGTGCTTAAACGAGTCTCCAATATAGATATCATTCATTTTATAATTTCATAATAAAATATTTAATAAACACTCAATCTTTCTAATTCAGCACCCAAAAAAAAGTTATTAAATAAATCACATTAATAATTTTATATTATTACATTTCAACAACATTTATATATTTTAATATAATTTATTATGTATGACCTACACAAAAAATGGACAGAGAGAGTGCTTGCATAGCTACCCTTCTCTCTGAGTACCCAAAAAAATTTCTCCGCAATGGAAATTCCTATTTAACTTTGTGCTAAATAGATACAAAACACCTACCATTATAGATGACCTAAGTATCACTTCTATTTATTTTAAAAAATAGTGTTATTAACTATAGTTTTTAGATATATAAATAAAATAAAGGTTCACATTTTAAAAATAATAACATTAATTAGATATTTATACACCAAAACTATAGTAGTTAATATCTAAGTCTGTTTAATAGTGAAAATTCCAACTCTATAAAAGCATGCCCTCAAGTAAACATTATTAGAACGAACATCCGTGCGATAGACACATGGCATAGTTATTTTTCTTGCAAAACAAAATATTACTGATTACTAATAAAAAGAAAATATCATTTTACAGAGATTTAAACGACAAATCTACACCCTAGCACATCTACCCTCCTTACATGCCCCATATGTATTCGAAGCACCCATACAAAGGAGGAAGGATCCAACGTATTATTCGTCTGAGTTCGAGTGGCCTTATTACGACATTAATTTTTTTTTACTAATTATTATGACATTAATTTGTACTATTCTTCTTCTCTTATTACTTATTATAATCAATTTTCCACGTATTAAAAAAAATTGTAATGTATTAATTTTATCTATTTTGTTAATTGATGTTCTAAAATTTTATTTCAATTAATATTTTAGTTAAACAATGACATTAAAAGATAGTCAATCAATTAGGGGTATCTTTTCTTCAATAAAAAGTACGAGTACTATCTTTTATACAAAAAATATTGCATCTAATAATAATAATAAAAGGATTTATAATTAGGAATTTTTCCAAATGAGACTTAAGAAAAGAAGTATATACTCACTGTGCTTATATATTTCTTTTTCTAAAACTGGCTCAATTTTTACTTTGCTATCTATATATAGTACTTTATATGTGTCTCATAATACAGTCTTTTAAAATACACCATATACTTTTTTTTAAGAAATAATTATTTTATAGCAATTTTCAATGCAAAATACTATTATGTTATGATTAAAATATTTTTATACTTTATATTATTATTAATTCACTATATATTGCAACTATTTTAATAATTGAATGTAATATTGCCTTTAATAGTGAAATATTTCAAAGGGATATAAGTTAGCGCCGTGGTTAGACAGAGGAATTACAAAGTGAAGTGATAATAAGATTGCACAATTATGTGAAAACAACGGAGAGTGGGCTTCATACATCTTCAGCTTCGACAACTTTCAAAACTAGGTCCACTATTATTTTTTAATATCAGGTCAAATAAAAAATAGTGTAAATTTGCCAATATATATATGCTTTGTTTTAGGGATCAGGGGCAAAGCTATGTGTAATATTGGGGTAGTCTTAGCTATCTCTCTCTCTCTCTTTTTTTTTTTTTATTTTTATAAATTGGTATTTTTATATTTATTGTCCTAATAATATATATTTAGTTATACAAATAAATTTATTTGTAGAGAAATAGTAGGAACATAAAAATAAAAAGTAAAAATTA
>JBBPBP010000001.1:12580886-12596592 GCA_037974735.1 Cicer chorassanicum | reverse complement strand
TACTTGTATAGTTTCTTGTGTAGGCAATTCCATATTTCTATTCATACATGTATAGTTTTTTTTCAGTAAAAGAAATGTATAGTTTTTTTTTTTTGGATAGGTCATTACATAGTTTTAATTAGTTGTATAGGCCATTGATAATTTGACAGTGATTATTGAATTGATAAAACTAATTTTTGATTATTTGTATATTTCCTTACTGTAATCTTAAATACAGAAAACCAAAGAAGAAAAAATTTTAAAAAAATGTTTTCCATTTCCTACGGTTGTTACAGATTTCTTTTTCCATTTCAAATTGATCAAGTTGAAATGTGTGTGGAATGATAATGGCTTCCAATTACTTGCTTCCTTTGAGAAAAACTTGTAACATGCAAATAAAGAAAAGGAAACCACCAGATGGAGATGAATAACATAGCAAATAGAAGATGGATGAATTGATTAAATATTAAGCTAAAGCAGCAACAGAGCAACTCTCCTTTGGCAAGACACAACATATAATATAATATGATAATTAATATCCTGCCAACAAAGAGAAGCCCTGTAGCTTATTTGCTTATTGACCATATCTTGTTGTTTGTTGCACACACTACACATTCTATATATGAGAGCTATATCAATTATAACAACTTCACCTTAACCACCTTACATGGAATAAACCAATACTCAAAAGGATATGCTTGCTGTGAATATTCTTCAATAAATTGATTCTCCCTTTCTCAATCTTCACATGCTTTAGAGAGAACAAGTTAGAAAAAGTTAGTTAGATGCTTCTTCCATTTTCATGAAGCTGACTGCACTTTGGAGTAGCATAGCATATGCTTATTATGTCCTATTCTGTTTCTTTAAAAATCTTTTATATGTTGGATTTTGTGTTTCAAGGTCCATCAACTATTTTATGTTCTTGATTTTGACTCATCAAAGTTAAGACAAAAGACATTAAGACTAAGAGAAATCTTTAAATCCAAAGTTAAATTTAATGTAATATGTACGTTGACGATCTTATTATATAAAATTGCAATAATAGTATTGTGGAAATTACAAAATCATTATCATACAAATGAATACAATGAAGTTTATTACTAAAATAACCAGACAGCATAATGTAGAAAATGTCTAGTAAATCACTCAATTATTATTACACATAACAAATATGAAAAATATGCACTCAATTCATCACTTCACTTCCTCCCCTGGGAGAATCTTTTCTTTATAATCTTGTGTCCCATATACCTGTATCAAATTCAAATTATTAATTAAAACAGCAATAAAACAATCCAAATTATAATCACAATTAATCAATTAATTAATTAATTAATGTTTATATTGTTACCTTCCAAGCATCATAACAGTAGCTTGAGGATTAGTCCCTGGTGATCTATAAAAAGTTGATCCATCAATTACTCTAAGACCTTCCACACCAATGACCTTATAATTATGATCAATAACTTTACCATATTGACATCCTCCATGATAATGCCAAATTGTTAAAACAGTGTCAATGCAATATTGTTCCAAAGAAAATGCAGCATTAGGATGTTTAGGCCTTAAGTTCACTTGTAAGTGTAACATCAAGTCTATTAGAGCTTGAACAGGCATGTTTCGATACCGGAATCGCGAAAATGCTTTCGAGTTTATCACATTTATGATTGTTTTCATGCCTTCCACACACATCCTTAAATCTTCTGGATCCTTGAAATAGTTGAATGTAACTGATGGATTGTCATTAGGATTAGTTGTTAGAAGCTCTAAGTGACCTGTTGAACGTGGTCCCATTATCTTTTCAAGTATGACTCCTCCTTTAAGTGTTGGATTTGCTAATGATCTTATTGCGTCTGCATAACTTTCCATGGCTTCTGGTGTCAACATGGTGGGTTGGCCACTCTAATTCAAATAACAATAAAATTTTAGATTAAGTTTCATTTCATGGTAAAAAAAGTTCTAGCTTCATGATGTTAAGAGTGAGTGCATCAATCGACTTATTTCAGCTTATTTTGTGGTACAAGCATTTGAGATATTATTTGGGAGAGCTCATAGAAACAATTTATGACATGTTCGCAAGGTGTTTTCAGCTTTTTTTTATAAGATTTTCAAGATCTTGTGAAAACAACTTATAGTTTATATGAAAATAATTTTATTTTATTTTATAGGTTATATCATTGTACACAAACACTTATGTGATAAGCATTTATTTTATAAGCTTAATTAAGTTGTTTATATGAACACAATCTAACTTGCTAAATTTATAAGAAAAACATGACATAAAATAGTGGAAAATGAGTTTATAAAAAGTTAAAAATAGCTTATGACATATCTATAAGATGTTTTTAGCTTATCTATAAACTTTTTAGAATAATTTATAAAAACAATTTATAGTTTATATGAAAATAATAGTTTGACTTTATTTTGTGTTTTGTTATAGAAATAACTTATACATAAACACTTATATTATAATTATTTATGCTATAAGCACTTAGTTAAGTTGTTAATACAACCAGAGCACAATTAAGAGGTAAGTAGATCCAGATTTATAAAAACATAACAGAGAGTGGAAAATGAGAATATAGGGGATGCTGACCTGGTTCGACACAAATTCAAAAATCTCTCTGAGCCTATCAGACCAAGAATGACCAAAGCTCAATCCACTGGCTGTTTCAATGAAGCTACCAAACTTGGTGATTCCAACAGTTTGAATAAGAGAGACTTCAACAGGTAAAGGGGAAGGAACAACTAGAACATTCATTGGATTATCTGCCATTCCTTGACCTACCAAAGGCTGATCCAAAACAACTTTGATTCCATGTGCTTTAAGATGGTTAGCAGGACCAATGCCACTTAGCATTAGCAACTGTGGACTTCCAATTGCACCAGCTGATACTATTATTTCATTTTTTACTTTGGAGCTTATGTATGCTCTATGTTTGATTCCCAGTGCATCTTTGAAAATCACTCCATAAGCTTGTGGCCTCTTTTTTTCTGTAATACAAAAAATAGTTTCAAAAACATTATATGATCAAGTAAAGGTAGTAAATACCCAAGTAAGTTAGTGCTAGAAATTGTAGTAGGGTTATATCAATCTAATGATCCCTAAAATTGTATAATGTTAATCAAATTTGTTCCTGATTTTGTACTTGTTATCTAGTAAGTATAGTGATGTCTTTGGATGCCTCTCATTTTTATAAAAAAGAAGAGAGTCATGAGGCCTCTGTATTGATCGAATACATACCTGCATTATACTTAAATAGTATCTTTTGCACTGTTGCATGCAAATAAACAGAAATCCTCTTTGGATCAGCATACTCTAACAAATCAGCTGCAGTGTGTCTATGACCCTCCTTATCAAAAATTGTCCCTCCAACCTTAGTCCCATATAAATGATCAAAAGTAAAACCATTGTAAGGTAACACTCCTGCTTCCAATAATCCATCCCTAACTGCTGATTGCCATTGCATCATTGGTGGCTCAAAAGCAACCTTATTTTCAACCCATTCATATGAACTCTTAGCCAAACTTTCATTCAAACCAGATTCTCTTATGTACCTATAGCTAGCCCTTGAGTAGAATCCAGCATTCAAGACAGAACCACCTCCAAGAACGCGAGCGCGCGAGTTGAGGACTCCGTCGGTTGATATGAATTGTTGTGAAAATGATGAAGGACTTGTGTCAGAAAGAGAATTAACAAAGTTATGTATGTTGATTTGTTCTGGATTTGTATAGGGTGAACCTCCTCTTTCAAGGACTAAAACTTTTCCACCTTGTGAAAGTGTTGCTGCTAGTGGACAACCACATGTTCCTCCACCAATTACTATATAGTCATAAATTAAGATTGGTGGAGCAAATGTTGCTTCTTTGATAAATTTGTACTTTGGAGCTGCATTAACACATAAAAAGCAAAATATCAAATAAAATGACTCATAACATCAAAAGAGTTCCAAAGAGACACTACCTATCTCTATCAATCAACTAGACAACATTTCTTTCCTCTCATTTTTTTAATAGATTTAATTTATATATACTGGCGTTGTAAATATTTTTCAAACCTCGAGACAATTATAACTATTTGATCGTGAAAAGAATTTGACTTTCATCATATATATCTAACTTAAAAGTCAAACAAATGATAATTTGTGATTGATTGACGATGTAATGTAAGAGTTTTACATTGATCTTACATCAAAATTATTCTCTTTTTCTATTCCAAAAACTTTGGATGGAAAGGGTTGAAGAAAACAATTAGTAGATTTAAATCTGCTTGATAAATATGATTTTTTTAACCGTCTGCGCTTGATAATAATAATGATGATAATAATAAATTGAGTTTATAAATTTTTGAAAATGAAAATTAGAACTTCAAAATTTACAATAAAGCATTTATACCTTTATAAGAATAAGATAAGCCATTAAAGAACAAGCACCCAGCAAGAAATGCTAATATAAATTGTGAGAACAACCAACCCATTGGTGTCTATCTTAACTTGTTAGAAGCTAGAACAAATTTGCAAGGTCCTCTCAGATTATAATCGAAACTACCCTTTTTATAATAATATTATAACAAGAAAATTAAAGACACATATCAATTCACCACCCTTTGCTCTTGAACATAAAATTAGTTTGTTCAACAACATTAAAGTTGTATCCAACACCATGCAAGATTCAATGTTCTTGAAATTAAGGAAATGCATAGTGTGTGACAGTGACAACAATAAGACACTTTTGGATGATTTGGTTGAAGTTCTTGTCTTATCAATTCAATGATGAATTGGTGGAATTTGATCGGTTGCAAATTCTTTGTTTTATTAAAATAGACACAAGATAGAAGCATCAAGAATTGAGATGGCATGTAGAAGACTAGTATCATTAGTTTCTTTTTGTATAATTATTTGCAAAGACTAATAAAATCTTTTGTAATGAACACTTTAAAATAGAAGTTATGCCAATTTTATTAAGCACATATTATGTTCATGAGAGTATATGCAATACTTATCAAACGTCTTCTTATATTGATAAGATTAATGCAACAAATGTTCAACTCATTAGTTATTATTGGTTGATCCTTTCTCTAGTGGCGCGGTGTCTCTCGTAATGGAGAGACTCGGATCGAATAAACATGCTGAATATTTACTCAACACACGTCTTTCCTTAGTTTAGTTTATTGGCCAAGTCTTCTTCAAAATTTATTATTAACATATTCTCAACAACTATAACTTGTATAAAGAAATTTTACAAAAAAAATCAAAAGCAAAAGCTCTAATACATACAAATACAAATTATTAAAAATAAAATGCGTACGTGCGCCTAAAAATATTCATATTTCATTTATATAGTGTAATTATCCATCAAAGGGCCCAGTCCCAAAACATACTAATAATAGAAGAGGAAGAACAAAATCTTGGTAAACAAAACCAAACCAACCAAATCAAGAGTCCAAGACGTATCACTTTCGGTCAATTAATAATAATAATTACATAAAAAAAAATAGAAAAACGAAAAATTGAAATACAGATCATGAGCATGATCAAACAATTTTTTTCCCTCCTATTGTACTACAAATCTAGAATATTTTTATTCCTGAGAAAACCCCTGTTGACAATAACGAAGAAGTTAGAATTTGCTAGTATTGATGGGTGTGATTTTGATAACAAGACCAGGGAAAACATCATCAGGGTCATGGATATGTGGATTACGCTCTACAATAAACGGGTCACCGCACTTATCACTTATGGTGTTGAGTGTTTCTCCTTCTCCCACAACGTATATCTCATCACACGCTCTCTCACCGAGGTGGTTCCCTCTTACAAAATCATCTTCTAATTCAGCCACAGTACTCTCCCTTATTGATCCCAATAATATCATAGCCAATAAAGCTATTGCACAATACCATGATGCTGAATCACCTCTAGTAGTAAAGGAACCCATATGTTGATCTTCGTGTTATATCAAATTATATTTGGTATCAACAAACAATCCTTAACCTTCTCTATATATAGGGGTAATACAACTTTGCCGTTGCCGTTGGGTTTATGGGAAGTGGACTTGGTTTTAACCGAATGGCTTTTTGGCGTTTAGTTTAATTTTGTCGAGTGGATGAGAATTCAAGGTTAGTTAAAATTTTGGGTTTCGTCAACAAATATTCTCATAATTAGTTTTGCCATAGCATGCTCTAATTAATATATTATTAATTATTAATAAAGATAACTTCATAAAATTAATATAATTTATTTATTTCCGTGTTTAAATATAAACTTTTATTGCAAATTTTTTTTATAAAAAAACTGATAGTATAATTAATATGTATTGATGTATTCGATAATAATTTTTTATATTTCAAAATTAAATAGTAGTATTAATTAAAATTATATTAACAATAATAATAAATATATCTAACAAATTAAAAATTTATTTAATATTAAAAAATAAATTTTATTGTTTGTTAGTAAGGACAGCGGTATAGATGATATTTTTCAATTGAATATTATGTATAGTGATTAGACTTATGAAAGGAAGTGGAGAAATTTAAATTTGAATATTCATATCTTGTATCTATCTATAAACTCATATATAGTTTTTTTTTTATAGTTATTTTGTAGTTTTTTTTTATTGTATATGAAAGGAGTAAAATGGACGATGAGAGGGAAGTAGTTGGATTATTGTGTGGGAAAATGAGTGCTAATTTTTGTGCACGACAAAGGCAGCCATGTAAAGTGGGTCTTAAATTTGCTACGTGTTGTCCCCTGATGTTGCCACCTTATAGGACACGTTCATCCAACCTCCCCATGATAGTATGGTGGCTGCCAAAGTGGTTCAACAGGAACATGATAAGAATGTTGGATTACGGATTAACTACTTAATTAATTAATTTTTGTCACAAAGTACTACGTGTTGTGATTTCTTGTTTGAAACAACATATATCGGTGTTTGATTAGTTTAGAAAGATAATATTTGAAACGGTTGAGTAATGTTAAATAATTCAAGAGACGTCATTAGTCAAGAAAGATGATCACCAAATTTGGTGTTTGAAGCTTTGTTATTAAGTCGTTTAGAAATTGTTGAGGCCTAGAAAGGACAAATTCTGAGCCTCTTTTGAATTGGTCATAGGAAATTATGTTGTAGCGACACCTTAAAATACACGATTCACAATCCAAATAAAGGAAGCATCGAAACCATTATTCCAAAAAAAATTGGGGACTCTATCTCATCATTCCATTTTATTTGAATCGAAATACATAAATATAAAAGTCTCGATCCAAACAAAGGGACATTGCAACTATAATGACGTCAAAAAAACACCCAATATATTGCAACTATAATGTTATAAAAGTGTCTTTGTTTCAATCTTATCACAAAATCTTTTTTTTGGAAAAGTGGTATAACATTCTTATATCTGATATAAATTTGTAAAAATTATTGTCAGATATAATTTATTAAATGAAATTAACATATGAAAAATTATTTTTATAATCACATATATAGGGGGAGTTTTTTATTTTCATGAGAATAAAGTGTAACTGCCCATAACCACCCACTATTCTTTATGTATTCGTTATATTCTTATATTTTAAAAATAGTTTCCAAGAATAACAAGAACTTACTAAACATATTTATGAAATTAATATTTCTACTAATAGGAATTCTGGAAATGCCATTCATGAAAACAAACACCCGTTAAAAGTTAGAGTAGATTGATCGGTTCAATCCATAATTTACTACTAATTTATTAGTTGGTTCAACCCTACAAAATATGTAGCTCAAAATTTTTGTGTACAGATGGTCAAGTCACATACAAAGCCTTAATTTAGAAGAAATAGTATGGAAAAAAAGATTTTTTTTTATAAATATATCTCTTTTTTTTTATTTAAATTTGACACTAAAATGATTATCGATTGAATTTAAAAAGTAGAATATTTTGATATTCTTTTTAATGTAGGACAAATTTGGTGTCAAATTTAAAAAAAAAAGATATATTTATAAAAAATCCAGAAAAAATGTTATAAATATAAAGTATATATCATCATTTTTTCTGAAAGTATTTGTCTTCATTTAACAATTACGATATTAATCTATAACTTAACAACATGAATTTTCTCCATGTACAATATTCATGAACACATAATTTATTTAAGGTAATTGAGTCTTTTCACTTTAAACGAATCACATATTTGTAAAAAAAAATATATAGTATCAGTTTTGATCGTAAAATATATTAATATTGGTATTTTATTTGGTCAAATAGCCAAATGACTAAACTTACATTTTTAAAATTATTGAGAAGTAAGGAGATACATAGAATCCAACAAACTAATTTCGAATTAAAAAGTAATGAACTAAGAAAAATAACCCCTTGCGCTTTCGTTGGGAGATAAATTCATAATAGCACAAATATAGTTCATTCATTCTCACTTAATTTTTTTCTTTAATTATGTATTTTTTTTCGATCGACCATATAAGATAATATAATTAATCGTATAAATTCACACATGCTAAATTTACGACGTTTAACCAAATAGTTTCGACATTTTCTTTGAAGATACCGCATCGTCTATTTTTCTTATTGTAAATAAATATTTTATATGGCTAAATAGCATCTGTGGTCTCTTAACTTAATTTCAGTTAACGTTTTAGTTCTTTATCTTTTTTTTTTCCAATTTGATCCGTTATTTTAATTTTAAGTGACAATTTGATATTTTATGTTTTAAAATATCAACAATGTTATCCTTTTTCTTTTTTACAAAAATTCAAAAAATTCATCAACATTTTCAAACAAAACCCATAAAATTAATTATATTATTCAATATAATACAAATTTCATCAAATTCATAAGTCAAATCTTCAAATAAACTCATATTTTTATTTTTTATTTGATGTTGTTAGAGATGAAAATATGAGTGTAGTTAAAGATTTAAGTTATGAATTTGATGAAATTCGCATTATATCGAGTATGATAATTAATTTTATGGGTTTTGTTTGAAATTTTTGTTGAATTTTTTGAATTTTTGCAAAAAAATATAACATTGTTAACATTTTAAAACATAAAAGATCAAATTGTCACTTAAAATTAAAATAAAAGATCAAATCGAGAAAAAATAAATAAAAGACTAAAACATTAACTAAAATTATGAAATTAAGTTAAGGTAGCACGGGTGCTATTTAACCTATTTTAAACATTATTTTTGGTCGGTTTATTTTTCTCTTTTTTTTTAACCATAAAATTCGGTTGACTTTTCAAAAAGATGTTTTTTTCTACTATTTCAAAAAAAAAATGTATGGTTGTAAGAGAAAGAAGCTTTAATGAGACAAAGCAGGTAAAAGTATGACCAAATCCAACTCACAGAGATAAACTAAATTGTCCAAGAAAACAAGTTATGAATTAAAGACAACATGCTTTAGTTGTGACAATTTATGGACCAAAATGTGTGGGGTATGACTTGGACTTGCAAATTGCAATGAGAGCTGAAGTGTGAGTGTGCGACAATTTGACCAGTTCATTTGATTTTATCAATAAATCGCATAAGCTATTCTTGTTCAAAAATAGCATAAGCTATTTTGGCACCGAATTTAGGTGCAAAAAACTGTAGCTAATCTACTATTTAGAACATGGGCGCGCGACAGAAAGTGTACCGATTATATTCGTGTTCAACTGTACAAGAGACAAAGGAATACATTGATTCAACATTGTTACAACTAAAAACAAACATTGATGAATTATGTGGGCATCTTAAATGATTTCGAACTCCAGCTGTAGATATTCTTTTGATTTATTGGATCGGTGAAAAGATCGCAGAAAGTTGAGTACAAAGGAAGTGTATTGTTAGGCACGAATTAAATGGGCTATAATTAGGGCCATAATAGTGTTTTTTATTTTGGGTTATGCGGTTTCTCTTGATGCATGTACTATAACCATGGCACAACTTAATTAGGCGATTTTGAAAGATTTGGAGTTTGTATTGGACACGGTTTATAACTATTAGACCAATGAAACATATGTATTGATGGATGATACTAATATTAATATTTATATTGACACGTCAATATCTATTATAATATATTAAAATAGAGTTTCAAATTCTATCCACGACATTTCATTTATATAATATGTTACATATTTTAAAATTTGTCAACTCACAAAAATTCTGATTGGCACCTCTCAAATCACAGTACTTCTTTCATGTTTTGTTTCCCTTAGATTTGTTTCACCAATATATAAAGTAAAACAAATCATTTCACTTGCTCATTCAAATACAATTATTTCATACATTTAGTAACTTTAACTCTAATCAATATATTTGAAAATTTTGATCACTTGTCAAACTTTTCTTTTCAAACTTTATCACACATAAAGATTCATCTGTTGATTTTCAATCACCCTCTTGTATTTGGTTCAAATCACTTACCAATAGATAAAGACATTATAAAATGCAACAAAGTCATATCTATTTCAACACATTCTTAGTCCACAAATGTTTCAATATTATTGTTTCTCTGTTGTCATTATTGTTGAAGACCATATATAGGGGATGAGTATTTTCCTAAGCTATTGAATGTGTCTTTCGTAGTATTTTTTTTCTTTTTATAATTAAAAAACACATTTCATAAGTAAAATAAAATAAAGATGAAGAATATTAAAGATAGTTGTTTGGAAATGAATAACTTCTAACCATTTCACTACTAGAAATTTCCTATGTCTTAAAGATCAACAAACTATTCTTGCCTATGATTTTTGGTAACCCACTTTTGATATTTCTTGACCATGATAAATAATTAATTAAAAATTTCATTTCATATTCTAATTATTTATATGAAACAATAGTTAATGTAATTGAAATTGCTCCATATCCAAAAGAGTAGATATAAAATTGGTTTGTAGTTATATATTTAACTTGAAGTTTAAATATAAATTTCACACAAACTATTGTTTTGTATCAAATTTTCATTTGTCTTGAGAGTTTTGTGTAATTAACATTTTTACTAACTAAAAAATATTATTATTATTATTATTATTATTATTATTATTATTATTATTATTATTATTATTATTATTATTATTATTTAAGACTTTTGAGCCTCAAGAAATTTCTATTTTGTTTTATAGTGTTTTTTTTTCATATATCTATCAGCTATATTTTCATACGCAAATAATTGTTGCAATATTTTGAATACTATTATAAACATTATTTTTAACAAACTACTACGCATGAATGAATGATATAGTACACACAAGAAAACACATTGTTATGGATTGACAAAATTACGGATCTACATAGTTTTTAACAAAAAAAATACTCTTTAAAGGCTAAACAAATTATGGTGAATTTTTCCAATTCACCACCGGTTCAAACATACACTTATACACAATATTAGTTTTTCAAAAGTTTACATTTCATTTTTACAACTTAGAGTTTATCGGCAAAGTTTTCTTTATTAAAATTTATCCATCTTTACATACTTAAAATTTATTAATTTTTTGAGTTACAATGACAAGTCGTTCTACTAATAAGTAATTCTTGTGTAAGACATAAGAATTTGGTCACATTATTTGGTCACGCACACACAAAAATTATATTTCTTTTAATTATTTTTAAAACTATACATTATTTAATTATTATTTTTCTACTTTTTTTCTTTTATTTATGTGTCTAAATTATTGTGTCCACATAAGAATTATTCTAAGTTAATATGCGCTCTTAATTATATAAAGAAAACTTTGAAGGACATGTGAAGTTGTTCATTTTTTACTGTCAAGCTGAACAATTCACTTTCAGGTTGGTGTATACATCGTTATATTGTATTGTCAATTAAGACGACATTAACTATTGCTTGACTAAAACTTAGGGGGTATAATCTTTATACTAAGAAGTCTTTGGTATACACTCATATCTAACTACTTATGAGGGCTAGATACCTCTTTGTGAATGTTTATGAATTTGTATTCACATTTTTATTGAAATTGACTATCCTATTTAACTATACACGTGATTTATCTGATGTTAACCAATTTTTTACATAAAATAATTTTCATGATTAATTTGTAAAATTGAAATTGTCAAAAAGTACATAAATTTAAAAAATATAATGTTTCCAAGCTAATATAAATAATATAAAATGAAGAACATATTATAGTTAAATATACAACTTTTATGATAAAGAAATTTTGAACTTTAACAAATATATCATTCGAATGAACACTTCAAAGAAAACAAAAAGCTTGAATAAATCAATTCTAAGTAGAAAAAAATGTTAAAGAGAAAGACTACATTACTAAAGTTATAAAATCTTATCAATAGTATCATATTTTAATATATGTTGTATGGATTGTATTAATCAACAAGATTTTACATTTTCCTTTTAATTAAAGCAAGATATAGTTATTCAAAAATATATTTATCTCTTAACACATAAATGTTTTAATATATTTTACTCTAAAACAAAAACATTACTTTTAACTTTCATATTATAATTTTATATTGAATAATATATTAAATTCTACCGCACAACGCGTGGGTTAATAGTTATCATTTATTTGATAATAATTTGAGAAGAAGTGCATATGTTAAAATCTATCGACATTTAGTTTGACTCTAAGATGGTAGAGAATTTTATTAAAAATAATCAGTGTTTAGACATCATTCTTCTTTTGTGTTGTTAGTTATATTCTTGATATCTTATGTAAATTGAACCACTATTTAATGACACACATTTATCGTGAAATCAATCAAATTGCACACGCTTTCGTCAAGATTAGATTGAATATATTTGATTCTAGTAGAACTTCTAATTTTGTTTATTTTGCATTGCTGACCAGTAGGAGTATTGTTGCATTTTTTTATATGTTTTTAATTCTTTAGCTTTTACAAATGTTTTTTTTGTTGGGTTAAGACTTTTTTCTTCGTAAAAAAGGTTAAAAAAAGTAAAGTTTTACTGAGTTTTTTTTCTTTCTATTTCATGTCTTTTTAATAGCCTCTAATCTTTGTGTGGATTAATTAATTCGGATATGTATTTTATTCGCATAGATCATCAATTTGAATATATATTTGAACATATAAGAGGGATAAGAACAAAATACTAAAATTTTATTCTCATCTTTGATTAAAATATATCATTTAACTCATTTTAGTCCTTTAGAAAAAACACAATTTTTAATTTCTAACATAAATAAGTCAAAACAAATTACTCATTAAGTCAAAATTCATTCATAGATCATTGGTTATGCATTTATGTATATTGTTAAAATAACGATGTGATACTAATGTCGTTTGTTGTAAGACAATACCGCAGATTATACATCTAAAGAGAAGAGTTAGTCCTTTGAGTAATTTTGTAAAGAGAAAGTGTGGCTTCTCTTCCTTTTTCATTTGCATAGAAACACTAACTTTCAACATGCATGCTCAGTAGAAATACTTTTTTTATCGGAGCTTTCATAGTAATCATATTCATATCAAGTTTATTAATTTTATCCTTTCACTTCCTTTCTCCATTTGAATTTTCATAACTTATATATCCCTCTTTAACAGAATTTTTGTCTCAATCATATCCACTCACATGAAAAAATTACAATGCGACCTATTCTTTTGCGGCAATAGACAAAAAAGTTTAGTCTGTAACAAATATTATTTATGAGATCTAATTTGGTCCATATTCAATATACTATGCAATATAAAATGGTCGTCCACAAAATGATAAAAATGCAAATGATTTAGGTGAATATTACTGATATAGGCATCAACCCTTTGAAAAACATAGTGACTAAAAATTATTTCAAAATAGAATCACCTAAAGAAGGTTTATTGGAACTTTTGTATATTTGCTATGTATAAATATGATTTTATCTCACATTTAAATCACATTTACATCAGAAGCAACAACGTTTCTCAAAATAGAGACATTTGAAGAAATTAAACTTCAACTCATTTTATGTTTGGAAGGTGATGGAATGCATGTGATTTAATACGCAACATCGTGCTTTTTTTTAGAGATGTTAACTAAGGAAACTCTAAATATAAAAATGTAGATATATTTTTTTTCAAATAAAATTATCTTAAAGTATTTATTTACTTTAAAACAAAATAATAACTTTATTTACATCTTAGCTACTTATAACTCTGAACGTTTGAGTAAAACTAAGTGTGACGCCATATCAAATGTAAGGTAATCTCAAAGTAATAAACACATAACAAATAAACATGTATATATTTTTTTAATAGCAGAAAATATAAATAAATAATATACTATATTTAACACTTGTCATCACATAACACCAAAATACAATTCAATCAAATGTAGAAGTTCTATTTGTTAGTCTATATATCAATGTATATGATTCTAGAATATCACTACCCTATAGGACAAAAAGTCCCACCATTGAATAAATATTCCTCAAAGTTTCATCTTCAATACTCCATTATTTAATATTTTTCTAAATTAGATTGCCTTTTCGAAGATACTAAAATATGTTGATATATATTCTAATTTGTTTTTAGAAAAAAGGGGCAAAAGTCTAAAAAATAGAAACTACACCAAGATTAAACTGAGGGGTGGCAACCCCAACAAGATTAGCTAACCAAACACGACAAATTGAACTGGGACAAACCTCTAAGAAAACACCTTTTGTACGGTTCCATCACTACACAAGTTGACTTAGAGCATATGCACAACAATTTGGCTCATGTATGTTGAAATCTTCCCTCCTAACTCAAGAAGTCTTCTAATACGATTCACTAAGCTATCACCATAGAGTCAACATGAAATTCAATTAGAGTGAACTTTAGGACAATCTCATAACACATGCAACTCGGTCTCGATGAGATCATTGCAATAATCACAATATGAACTACCCAACGCCATCCTGCTCTTCCTATAATTTTCCAGAAGCCTCTCATGCCACAACAACCAAATAAAGGAACAAAATCTCTCAGGAAAACATATGCAGAGACAACAGGGAACTTCCCATGCTTTTGCTTAATTCAAATATTTCATACTTGAATCTGTTATTAATGACCCTTTTTGCTGCTTTGCACAACACTATCCACAACAACTGATATTCTTGTTGCATATATATATATACTAGCCTTCCACCATGGATAGGCATATGTAAGAAACAATAAATCAAATAAAAATAATTATGATTGTTGTGGCATATAATATTCTGATTATTTATTCATCAAAATAAAAATATATCAACTATATCCTCATCCAAAAATCAAAAATAAAAATATGACATCAAATAAAACTAAAATTCAGAAACATAAAGACATAAACACTCTCCATCTTCCATTGTCCTTAAGAGGTATAAAAGATGGGTATAATAAATGAAATTAAAGTCGGGGTTCCTCTGGCCTCTTGCTATTCAAATGCTATAAACAAAAATAATGTGGTCCATGGAAAGGAGAGGCAACGTATAGCATAGGAACGAAGGCAACATAGATTGATGGAATGAAAAAGGCAACATAAACCGAAAAGAAGGCAACAAAGAAAATCCGTGGGTTTATCCAAGAGGAAGGTGAAACAAAAAAGAAGGCAAGGAATGTAAAAAGTAAGCAAACATAAAACAAGAAATTGCATCACACACGTAGCCTGAAGAAATGAAAGAAAATTAAGTCACATGAGTCACTATATAATATTTGATCTTACTAACAATTGTTATCATTTTTAATAAAGACTTAGTAAATAATAATGTGTTTAGAACACTCATTAACACTTATATATATATATATATATA
>JBBPBP010000001.1:12560832-12580634 GCA_037974735.1 Cicer chorassanicum | reverse complement strand
ATTGACTAAACCAAAATCATGAGTGAGCACAAGAATAAATATTGTATATTTACAATTTACAAAAGAGTAATTTTTTTATAAGAACTAAACACTAATTCTGTATTTGCAAGAAAAAAATATTCAAATTTAAAATTCAAATAAAAAGTATTATTATTAGCTTTATTGAGAAAATATTATTATTAATTTTTGAAAACCTTTCTTAATTTTTACTTTATACTTTTTAATACGTTGGATCAACCCAATTATGTTGGAAATAATCTTTTTCACTATACAAAAATATCAGTTAAGGACGCATTAAAATTTTCACCAGATTTGCTATTTTTGAGTTATTTAATTTAGTCAAAAAAAAAGTTCTTTAAATAATTTAAGTAATCAAAAGTTGTTAATTTGTTTGTTATTTTTTAGCACAACCTATCTTATATTTTTTGGTGAATACAAGTTGTATTCCAAAAATTAGTGCATTTTTATTAAATAATGTCAGTTGGATTCATTCTGCTTTTGATTTTGAAAAGACAGAACAATAACAAAGCAAAAACCAAAAGAGGTTTTTCGTTTCGGCCAAAGCCACGGTCTCCGGGGTCCACGGGAGCCCAGCCACTTCTCCGACGGACTCATTCTCTCTTCTTCCTCTCACACAACCAGGTCCCTCTCCCTCTCTCTCTCCTTGCCTTTTTTTTTTTTTTTATAATTATTATTATTTTTAAATAATTTGAAGTTCCTCTTTTTTGGCAACTAACTATTGAGATTTCTAGGTTTTTTTGGATCTGGGGTTGTTTAGTTTCGGTTGAATTTTGATGGGTTTGTTCCCTTTTCACTTGTTTTCTTTGTTTATTAAGGACCGTAGTTCATTTCTCTGTTGATACTTCTGGTTGGAATTTTTGGCTAGGTGTCTCTTTCTTCTGCTAAAGAAGTTCTTTTTTTTAGCTTTAGCTTTAGCTTTTAATTTCTTAAAAGGGTTTTCTAGAAGCTGTTCTTAGTTATTTTGTCAAGTTTAAGTTTGGGAAGCTTAAATCATCAATGATAGTAACTGTTGACCTTAACTCATGCTATTTTTTCATATACCTTAAGTATCCATAGCCATTATGCAGTGTTTGAATAATGTGATTTTGATTGCCAATGTTTTTGCAGATTAGCTGATTTAGAAGGGGGGGGAAGGGGAGTGTCTAAGTTTAACTTTTGTATTCCGAGTTTTGTGCCGTTTGCTTCTCTCCTATTCTTCGTGGATTTGACCCGATGTGTGGCTTTTGATGGACAGCAGTGTGAAGAAGATCAAGTTTTACAATTGTTTTAGTAGTCTTGTTTTGTCAAAGTGATTGTCCCTATCACCCGAATAAGATTTTTAAGAAAGAGAATTTTTAAGGTAAATTGCTTGTTACTAGGTTTGTTGAGTGATAACAAAATTGTTATGGCTGTTGTTGCTGAGCGCGACAGCAGCAGTGAACGATCAACTTCATTCAATTGTTACAAAGTAGCAAGCTTGGTTGAAACCATATTGGATGCGAAGCAAACTTCTAATTTGAAAGATCGATACATTCTTGGGGAGCAGTTGGGTTGGGGACAGTTTGGTGTCATTAGAACATGCTCTGACAAAATGACAGGAGAGGTTTTGGCGTGCAAATCGATTGCGAAAGATAGGTTGGTTACTTCAGATGATATGCAAAGTGTTAAACTTGAGATTGAGATCATGGCAAAGTTATCTGGGCACCCTAATGTTGTAGATCTCAAGGCAGTTTATGAAGAAGAAGATTTCGTTCATTTGGTGATGGAGCTTTGTGCCGGAGGGGAGCTGTTTCACCTGTTAGAGAAGCATGGACGGTTTTCTGAATCTGAAGGCAGGGTTCTCTTTAGGCATCTCATGAAGATGGTTTTGTATTGTCATGAAAATGGTGTTGTTCACCGAGATTTGAAGCCTGAAAACATTCTCTTAGCAACTAAATCCTTCTCATCTCCAATTAAATTGGCTGACTTTGGACTTGCAACCTACATCAAGCCTGGTACTTTCTTTATTTGCTTCCTTTGCAAATATTATTCTTGTTTGCAATTACATTGCTCCAATGAAAAATACACCATTTTTCATCTTCGAATATTTGGGTTTGTTTAAACAGGACAGAGTTTACATGGGTTAGTCGGGAGTCCATTTTATATAGCTCCGGAGGTATTGGCAGGTGCGTATAACCAAGCTGCCGATATATGGAGTGCTGGCGTTATTCTTTACATTCTACTGAGTGGAATGCCGCCGTTTTGGGGGAAGACGAAGTCGCGGATATTTGAAGCTGTTAAGGCTGCTGATTTGAGGTTCCCTTCTGGACCGTGGGATCGCATCTCTGTATCTGCTAAGGATTTAATTAGGCGAATGCTCTGCGTAGAACCTTCTCAAAGGCTCACTGCTCAGGAGGTTTTAGGTAAGTTATTCTTGTTTTTCTTTTCCTGTTCGTGCCTATGTACTGAAGCGAATTGATTCATATTCATGACTGTAGGTGTTCATGGAATAAAAATATATATTGGAGCTGTTGAGACATTGCAATGACAGTTCTATATATATATTATTACTCAACAATTGAATATTATAAAGAATATTGCTTTACTATTGATTACAAAAATAATTTATTTAAAGCAACAAGTATATTGTCATTCGGCTTCGCTAATCTGTAGGCCAGAAAATGCTGTTAGTTTTTATTATGGACAATGGTTCACCCATGAATTTATGCTGTAACACTAAAATGGGATGTCTTATAGTATTAAATTTATTCTACATATATAGTATGCACTATGCAGTATACTAGATTGTTTCTATGATCTTATTTTACTTAATTCCTTTATTCTCATCACCTGGTGCATTTGCTAACTCAGAATATTTTGTGGGCATACACTATGTTTTTTTTGCCATGTTTCCTCGCTTTACATCCCTTTTATATGAGAACCTTATTGAAATAGGTTCATAATAGCTTATAGGTAGGTCATAAGATACTTTCTAAGGTTAACCAAAGACCTGCTATATGTTATACAACAAACACATAAATTCTAGAAAATCTCTTCCAAATTCCCTGCATTCGGTGCCTTTTTTCTTCCGTGCTTGTTCTAAGTGGTTTCAAAGCTGTCAATTAAGCTGATCTAATTGTTGCTATGGCAATTGCATAAATAAATCAGATGGAGAGTGGTTTTAATCTAAACTATCTGATAACTCCCATGCATAATAAAGCACCAAACAAGAAAGAAAAAAAGATAAACCCAAAATTTTAACTTCTAATATCTATCTCAACTTTTCCTATGTAGATCATTACTGGATGGATAGCAATCCAACAGATATGGAACAACAAAGTGAACATAAAATCGAAAGTTGTGGAGAGTGGCATCTTGGTGGCGACTCATTCTCTGAGTCATTTATGTCCAGGAATAAGGATATCAGCTTTGGCGCTGGGTCACCTACATGTGACGCTCAATCACCTACATTCACATGCAAATCGTCATTTTCCTCCATTTTTGTGGAGCCAGTGACACCTTTATCTGCTTCTGGTGGGTTTTCATTTCGAAGCTCAGGTGGTTCCACATGTATGGAATTTTCTTCACCTGTTCCCTCGATGCCTAGCTTTGCATTTCTCAGCCCTACTTCTGTTGTTGAGCAAAAGAGTATTATATTCGAGTTCTCATCTAACACGTCAGAAGTAAATGCAATTGTTGGAGGTATGTATATAGAGTTTTTCATTTTATAGGATATTTGTTGTTGATTATCTTTTTAAGCTTATTATGTAATATATATTATTGCTTCTACTACCAGATTCTCCTCTTTGCTTTGGAAATGATGTTAAAGAAAGGGATCACAAGCCTGTAGAGACTAAAAGGGCAAGTGTAACAAATTGTAACAGGACATTGGGATTCCACAGCAAGAGAAACCGGACGATTGGACTTGGTGAGTGTGAACAACTTGATCTTGTGGTAACTGAATCCGTCATTCGTTGGTTATCATGCACGCAACTTCCTACATCACCAAAATCGTCTCTTGTCTGTTGAAAAGGATAAATTTCTGGACAGATCAATTGAATAGCTTGATAAGGGTGATGCAAATTTTGCCTATCTAACACATTGTACATCTTTCTCGAATTTGCATTGTTGTTGTCTTCTGGTTTGTCCGAGTTGCGGATTTTGCAGCTTAATGATGGTGTGTTTCTTCTAATCACGCTGTGCTTCTAATTGGTCACTTTTATTGTGTTCTTTTCATCTTCCTTTGTTTTCTCGTGTTTATAATTACTACGAGTCTGTAACGGGAAATCTCCCTGGTTTGTAAAGGAAGTTGTATCTTGATGGTAATCCAATGTTATCTTGGTGTAATTGTAATGCTTGGAAATGGACTGTAAATTCATGTGTTAAATTATTTTAGTATGATGATTCAATTGGGAGAAAGTGATTTTTGGTAATTGGACTAATTGCAGCAGAAGTTATATGAAAATGTTTATGCAGTAAATATAAGATGCATATTTACTGGGCGTGTTGAACCATTCTCAGAGAGAATAAATCAATAATGCATGTCTATGTGACTTTTATTTTTTTGCATGAATCTTTGTGCACCTAGAACAGAGTCACAAAATATTCAAGGTTTTTCAAAAAGTGATTTTGATTTTTAAACTTATATGAAAAAGTATAATTTAAAATTAGTTTTTATTTGGTTATAATGCTATATATATGTTTGTGTGTCTGATTTTTTGGAAGACACATTCTCCCATTATACCCATGTGATTTTCCTTCCACAGTCCATGCCTCCAACATAACAGTTCTCTCAATCTGAACCAACTCTTTCACCACTCTCTTTGAGACTTTAAAGAAAGAAAGTACACAGACAACGGGGTCAACACTGAGTTGATAATAGTCGGATCAATGAAAACAAATGACTCTTAGCATAAAGATTTCGTTTTTTAAAATGATTTACATATTTTTTTTTCTTGAAATTTTTTATTCCAGAAAAAAAAATCAATTATTTTTTTTAAAAAAAATTTGATTCTTCTCACAATTTTTTTTAAAAAAATGATTAAAATTCCTTTTTGATTTTTTCAATAAAAAATTGTTTTAGATTTTTTTCAAAAAAAATAAATTTTAAAAAAAATTTTAAAAAAATTTCAATTAACAGAACATTAAATCCATAAATCTCTTCACTTGAGCCAAAAAAGAAAATAAAACAAAGAATCGTCACTTTAAAAGATTATTTTAATAAAGAGCTAATATTAAGAATTTAATAAAAAAAATTTAAAAAAACGAACTTAATTAACAATTCTTGGTATGAACCGTATGATTATAATTTATAGACGGTGCGAAAGTTTTTACACCACATTGTATTACAAATATTTTTTATTTTTTTTAAATATATGAATTTGATAGATTTGAAACAAACAAAAAAATCCTTCGGTAAAAAAAAATCTTAAAACATTATTCGTTACTCATAAAAAAAAAAAAACAGTATGCATTACTTAAATAAAACCACACTGTCCAAACTCGAAAGGAAAATGAAGATACCCGACCCGTTTTTACAGGGGTTTTATTACCCAGCTAAAGTAAGCAAGTTGTAGTAGTGAGTTTAACTAGGTTTTCTCTCTTATGCGTTTTGCTTTCTGACACTGTTTACTATTATCTTCCATTTTGCTAGAGCCGTTATTTCATTTCCCTTCTCCGCAGACTCCACACGCATCCCAATCCTCCTCACTCTTCACCGATGAAATCTTCCGAACCTAAGAAAGAGCAAACCCCACCCGCCGCACCCGAAGACCCCGAAAAGAAGAAGAAAAAAGAAGAAAAGGTTTTCCCTCTCCATAATCATCATCTCAATCCAGATTCGATTTGCATTGATGCGATTTAAATTAAGTTCATGATTTTTCAATCCTATTTTTGTTTTAGCTAATTATTACTATTGCAATGGTTTATGATTTTTGTTTTTTTTTTTTTTTTATGTGTGACAATTTTATGGATTTGTATCAGGCTAGAGAGAAGCAATTGAAGAAAGAGAAATTTCTTCAAAAGCAAGCTCAGGTGAGTAGTGTTTTTTATTTCTCTTATGTGTCATTGTTACATTTATTTGCTATGTTTGAGTCGAATGATACGGTGGACCCCTTGATAGGTAGTTCATCGTGGACCGGTGTTTGAAATGCACTTGAAACTCTATCTAAGATAACACCGATCGATAATGGTCCTCCTAGTCTTTATTGCTGAGACAATGACTTGATCGATGTTGATTCAATATAAATAAGGGAAAAAAATGTGTCACCCAATACTATGCTCGCTGAATCGACATCAACCAGGCCACTTCGGATTATACTCCCGAGGAGTGTTGTTGACTATTTTAGAATTTTGAGTGACTTTTAAGCCACAGTAGAAATTTTCCTTTTTCAATGTATATTCTTTATCAATTTGATCTTGTAAATAAAGTTGGTGTTTTTTGATTTTGTTGTTTTTGGTTTTAGCAACAACAAGCGCAACAATCATCCAATGCCTCTAAAAAGAGTGAAAAGAAAACTGTGAAGCGTGGCGCTGAGGATGACAATCCTGCTGACTACATTGATCCTGAGACTCCATTGGGTGATAAGAAACAAATGTCACGACAATTGGCGAAACAGTATAACCCAACTGCTGTGGAGAAATCGTGAGTGTTAATTCAGTCATTGTGGTTGTTTGTTAGCCTTCAACTATATGAAATGCTTATCTTTTATGTTTGATGCAATTTAGGTGGTACGAGTGGTGGGAGAAATCAAAGTATTTTGTGGCAGATGCAAGCAGCTCCAAACCACCTTTTGTTATTGTGAGTATCCTGTTGAACTTATTCCGATGTGGAAGTTAATGTTGTTTCAGTTTTGCTACCTTAGAGTAAAAACCATTTCAATTTTTCATGTATGCACTAGAGACAAATTTGTCTGATTGGAGTGTGAAGTGACCTTTTGCTGTATATGGTGGAAATGATTCTTCTAATGAAACAAGAAATTGTTTTACCCTGTAGGTTAAGAAGTTTCAGAAATCAATTGTATCACTATAGGTTATCGGTGGCATCAGATGAAATGCCGCAAGTAGATTCTCAAATTTTGTGCTATTGATCAATGGCTATTTTTGTTTCATTTTAAATGGAATATATTCTCTTGCTCTTGCTGTAATTTGAGAAGATTTTGGCTATATTTTTTTTATCTTTGCTTCCTAAGTACATGCAAAATGGCTGAACAAACTCAAATGATACGGAAAAGTTATGTTTTTGTTTGCTCCCTTATGTATTTAGAAACTGATTGTGCTATAATTTTAGGTTTTGCCTCCACCAAATGTGACTGGTGCTCTCCATATAGGTCATGCTCTAACAGCTGCAATAGAGGTATCTTATATTCCCCGTTTTCACAGTTCAATTTTGCTGTTTAAAACAGTTAATGACAATGTGATTTATTGTTTGCAGGATACAATGATTCGTTGGCGTAGAATGTCTGGATACAATACTTTGTGGGTGCCTGGGATGGATCATGCTGGAATTGCCACACAGGTTCTATTTCCAAATTAAGAAAATGTTGTTGTTCTTAGCTCTCTTGTAGCTTATCATCTGTTGTGAATTTTGTTGTCGGGCGGTCGGGGAAGGACCACTTATTTGGCCCGGACTTGCATTCTGGGCTTACGTTTGATGACCATAAATGATGTTATTAACTTATTATTATTATTATTATTCTTATGTACAGGTAGTTGTGGAGAAAAAGTTAATGCGTGAAAATCAACTAACCAGACATGATTTGGGCCGTGAAAAATTTGTCGCAGAGGCATGTTTTGTAAATAACCTTTGCAGTCAAAGTTCTTAATAATTTGATGTTTGATATTTTCTTCGTTTGTTCCAACTCGTATGCTTACTTTGGTGAACATTGGTAAAATTAGGTTTGGGAGTGGAAAAACAAGTTTGGGGGCACAATTTTGCAACAATTACGCCGATTAGGAGCCTCTCTGGACTGGTCTCGTGAGGTAAATATGTAACCTGTTTAGTGTTTATACCGTGGGTTAAGATGGAAAGAAAATAAGCTCAAAAAAAGTAAAGAACAATCCATTGTGCTGCGTGTCTATCATAGTTACACCCTTATAAAAACCCTTGAGCGAGAATCTATGATGAAGTTAAGATAACTGTAACAAAGCCTGTACAATGGGAGTGAAATAGCAATTTTTCATGCAATTTCAATTTCACTGTTGTAGTGTGATAATTAGCTTTCATATGTATCTGCATTCTACATCTCACTTTTTCTTTCCAGTGCTTCACAATGGATGAGAAAAGATCTAAGGCTGTGACAGAGGCTTTTGTGAGGCTTCACAAGCAAGGCCTTATCTATAGGTGAGGTGGATATTAGCAATATGTGTTGTCTTTATGTAATGCTTTTATTCATATTTTTCTGATGTACAGGATCTTCATTGGTGCTGATTCCAATTTTAAAATTTGCACTCAAGCATGATATTATATAGATCCTTGATTGTATCAGGACAAGGTTTAGTCAATGCATATTGGAAACATGATATGATCGAATCTTTGGTGTAGACTAAAATATATTTATCTATGAAGCATGAATGCTGACACGGACGCGGCATTGACACTGATAATAATTTGAGAAAATGAATCAATTAAATGTAATTAATGTATCACGCTTTCTATCAGAAGTGTTGGTGCTATAGAGATATTTAGTGTACCAGCACAGCAAGTGCCAAAATCATATCATAAATTTATGTAGATTAAGTCAAATTAAAGTATCATGCTGATGTGATTCTGTTTATTGAGCTGCGTGCTCTCTCAAGTTTTTGAACTTCTTTTATGACTCTAAATGTCTCTTTTGCAGATATACTACTTTTTTGTAATTGTTTCGTTTGTATTGTATTTAGTTTTGGTTTTTTATATGCCTGTCATATGACTCTAAAGTGGCTTTTCTTTGGATATATTACTCTTTTTTTTATTTTTTTTATTTTTTTTTATTTTTTATTGTTACAGGGACATTCGCTTAGTAAATTGGGATTGTGTGTTACGAACTGCAATATCTGATATTGAGGTATGTCATGGATATACTAAGCCCGCTTCATTTGATGCTAGGTAGTCAATCGCGCCGGTTCAAGGCGACATCACGCCAGAGTGGCGGGGTGCAGTGCCTGGCTGCAGAAGCATGGTGCGGTGCACCCCGAAACACAAAAGCGGCCGTTCTGGCCGTGATCGCGGCGTGTTTCTCGTGGCCCAGAAAACGTGAATGTGTTTTTTTCAGGAAAAACCAAGATTGCTCTAAAATTTTAAAAACTTATGGGGGTATTTTAGGATTTTTGCTCTTAACCCTAATTCCAATGTCCTTCTCTCTCCTTCAAACACACCCTTCCACTCAGTTTTTTGCAAACACTCTCCCCTTTTCTGCAAGATCCAGCAGCGCCACCCACCTTCTAGCGACCGTCGTCCATCACCCAAGTTCTTCTTTCTTCCTCTCCTTTGTTTCCTTCCTTCTTTCTCTGTTTTCTTTCTACTTTCTTACTCCTTCCTCTGTTTTTATATTCATCTTTATTGCCTTAACTTTTGTTGGTATTTAAATGTATCTTTTGATTAAGAGTTGTGGGTTTTTATTGGAATTTATGAATATTTCAGAGTTTGAGTCATTGTTTAATTTTACATA
This sequence comes from Cicer chorassanicum, assembly GCA_037974735.1. NCBI lineage: Eukaryota > Viridiplantae > Streptophyta > Magnoliopsida > Fabales > Fabaceae > Cicer > Cicer chorassanicum. The sequence continues at coordinate 12,571,008 of JBBPBP010000001.1, read as the reverse complement.
AAAATTTATGTTTATATTGTATTATTTAATTTTTCCAAAAAAGTAGTGGCTATCTTGGTATCCTACAACACGCTATCCCATTTTTCGGGGTTGGCCGCGACACGCCTCTATCTGAGATTAACTACCTAGATTTGATGTGTTGAATATGCAATGTATTAATCTAATTGCTTGTTGTATGCAGGTGGAATATATTGATGTAAAAGAAAAGACCCTAATAAAGGTTCCCGGATACGACAAACCTGTTGAATTTGGAGCTTTGAGAAAATTTGCATACATTGTGGAAGGGGGTCTAGGTGAAATTGTTGTTGCCACAACTAGAATAGAAACTATGCTTGGCGACACTGCTATTGCTGTTCATCCTGCTGATGACCGATACAGCCAATTTCATGGAAAATATGCTGTTCACCCATTTAATGGCAAAAAACTTCCTATAATTTGTGATGCTGAGCTTGTTGATCCAAATTTCGGGACAGGTGCTGTTAAGGTATTCTCTATATTATTTGAGATTAAAAGTTCCATCAGAATTTTCTTTCAAGTGATTTTGTACATGTTATGATGCTTTCTTTATTATTGCTTGCAGATTACACCAGCCCATGATCCCAATGATTTTAACGTTGGAAAACGTCACAACCTTGAATTTATTAATGTTCTTACTGACGATGGAAGAATAAATGCCAATGGTGGCTCCGAATTTTTGAACATGCCACGATTTATAGCCCGGGAAGCAATAACAGAAGCATTGCAAAAGAAGGTATTGTTATAGAAATCAGTGTTTCCTATGAAACCTCTGGTGCTTAGGCAACAAATATAACCATCTTTTCATATCAAACCTTTGGTGCTTAGGAAAGAAATGTTACATGGAAAAACTTTTGTTGGGATGTACGACATGACGGGGTATTATGATTTAAATTATGTTATTAAAATGCTGCATGCATCCAATATTCTTCTTTTGGCCCCTATTTATCTATTAGTATGTTTCTGCTAGAGGTGCTAGTAATGCTGTCAAACATGTATCTTGAACTAGGATGGGGAGGAGGGTGAAAGATCGTACCATGGATCATTAGATCCTACCAAAACTGCAAATTATACTTATACATGCATAAAAACTTAACTTAGATAGAGATACTAAAGACAATTAGAATACAAAAAAACATAAAAATGTGAATGGTTCAAATGATAGTAAACAAAAACAAGGGAAAAAAGGCTTAAGCCCAAACAATCAAAAACACTAACAGGAAATAAAAATGAAAAGATTTGAGGGTTCCTAGCTTCAACAGAAGCTGTGTGAGGCAGCAAGTAAAGACAGGTGAGGGTTGTACTTGCCACTGTATTAGTGTTTATCTCTATTGTCCGTGTATTGAAAAGTTGAATCACAATAATTGGGCATTCAATGTTTCATTTGCTTCTTTAGTAAAAAAAAAGTTTCATTTGGTTCCTTTCATGTAGGGCCTTTATCGAGGTTCTGAAAACAATGAGATGCGCCTTGCCGTATGTTCAAGAAGCAATGATGTTATAGAGCCCATGATAAAGCCACAGTGGTATGTCAATTGCACTGATATGGCTAAGGAAGCTCTTCATGCGGTCACGGATGAGGAAAACAAAACAGTGGAGATTATTCCGAAACAATATGTGGCTGATTGGAAGAGGTGATTTTTATACTGACCAGTTACAAAACTTATTTTTCAGAGTACTCCTTTGAAATGTGGTCTAGGATTTAAACCATAATGCATGAGTTCCACCCCTTAGTTATATTTTAGCTTCTCTAGATTCTGTTCAATAGTAGTATCATTATATTTGTAATTTTTAGTGAGAAGTGTTTATAGTTTGACTGGTAGAGCTGAAGACTGAAATTGAGGCCGAAGAAGTATTGACATATATATAATCAATTCAATTGACTGTCACTGTTTTCCTTATGCCAAAAGATATAGAAAATATCTCTACATCATATTATTAAGTCGGAGATATTTTAGACTATCTTAAATAATCTCTTGGGAGTAGTTTTGTGACGGTTATTATCATAAATAGAGGTTAGTGAATTGTATTTTGTAATATTGTTGTACACAATATATGATATATCACTATTAACATTACATTTTATACAATTGAAAGTATGTTCTCTTGTTCCTTCTTCCTATTCTCATAATAGCAAATTGTTGAAGGATGTTGTTATTGGAGTGAAGTCAATTTTATTTATTGGCAAATGCTAACAAGTGCCTCAAGGGCACTTGATAAGTAACTAAATGTGGAAATAAAATCTTGGAAGTTGTGCATTTAACACCTTGAAATTTTAAAAATTGACTTTTTCCACACAGAACTTCTCTTATATTTCCTCTTTTGATTCCTTAACTAGTGCCCTTAGGGCATAACATGACCCTTATTTGTATTAAATTACACTAATGACACAATCTCGTGGTGGCCAACTGGACATGCTCTCGCTCTAGTTATTTTCTACGTGCCTTTATTTGTATGTCTTAATTGAGGTGTTAAGTTTTGCAGATGGCTAGAAAACATCCGTGATTGGTGCATTTCGCGGCAGCTATGGTGGGGTCACCAAGTTCCTGCATGGTATGTCACTTTAGAGGATGATTTACTGCAGGACTTGGGTGCTTACGATGATCATTGGATAGTGGCAAGAAATGAAGAGATGGCTCAAGATGAGGCTAGCCAAAAGTATAATGGAAAGAAGTTTCATCTAACCCGGGACCCTGACGTTCTTGATACGTGGTTTTCTTCTGGTCTGTTTCCGTTAACTGTGCTGGGATGGCCTGATGACTCAGAAGACCTAAAGGCATTCTATCCGACTTCTGTTTTGGAAACTGGTCACGATATCCTCTTTTTCTGGGTTGCCCGTATGGTTATGTTAGGAATGAAGTTGGGTGGTGATGTGCCTTTTAGTAAGGTGAGGTTACTATCTTTTGCTGATCATTTGGGGAGAGCTCTATCTTATATATGCATAATGAATTTTGTGTGATAATGTTTTTTTGTCATTTATGACTGAGTCTTTATCTTTTCTGTTTTATAAAATAATTAATTCATTAAGGCAGAAAAGAAGATTCAAAAAGTATGTGGATTAGAGATCCTCTGTAAAGAACGCATAAAGAGAGTACATAGAAAACATCAATGGAGCAAAGCTAACCAATCTCATTCATGCCAATAAATTTTTATCAATGGCCTTCTGACATAAGTACTTATAATTATATGCAGATTTATTTGCACCCCATGATTCGTGATGCACATGGGCGCAAGATGTCTAAGTCTTTGGGGAATGTTATTGATCCCATTGAGGTGATAAATGGGATATCACTGGAAGGCCTAAATAAGAGGTTAGAAGGCGGTAACCTTGACCCTAAAGAACTAGCCGTTGCCATTGAGGGTCAGAAGAAGGACTTTCCAAACGGTATTGATGAATGTGGTGCTGATGCCCTCCGTTTTGCCCTGGTCTCATACACAGCTCAGGTGTCCATCTCTTACCAATGTTTACATAATTTTTTTGCACCAATTTATTTAACTTTTGTGACGTAACATACTCACATTGCTGTTTTCATTCATTTCAGTCTGACAAAATTAACCTAGATATTCAAAGGGTGGTTGGGTATCGCCAATGGTGTAATAAGTTATGGAATGCAGTACGATTTGCTATGAGCAAGCTGGGAGATGATTATATCCCTCCTGCAAATTTAACTCCAGATGCTCTCCCATTTAGCTGCCAGTGGATACTATCTGTGTTGAACAAGACCATATCCAAAATAATCCAGTCTCTAGAATCATCTGAATTCTCGCAAGCTACCACTGCTGTGTATTCATGGTGGCAGTATCAATTGTGTGATGTGTTCATTGAAGTGATCAAGCCTTACTTTGCCGGCAATGATCCCAAGTATGCTTCCGAAAGACGGTTTGCTCAAGATACTTTGTGGTTTTGTCTGGACAATGGCCTGCGATTGCTTCATCCTTTTATGCCTTTTGTCACGGAAGAATTGTGGCAACGCCTTCCTGCGCCCAGGGAATCTAAGAGATCAGAATCTATCATGATATCTGATTATCCATCAGCTATAGAGGTTAGTTTGTTTGAATCTTTTGTTCTACATTCGCATTAATTTACTCTTTTGATATTATTAAGGAATATGGATGTAATAGAATTGTGGTATCCCTGTCCCCTCTGTTTTTGTCTGTTCTGGGTGTCAAGCATTGCTGTGGAACGCATGCCAATAGAAAAATTGTCCTTAGCATACAGTGATTGACTATTAACTAATAGAAAATTATTTGTTTGATTGTATCTTTAATTGTTTATTTTATTATTTTTTAAATTAAATTTCAGAGCTGGAATAATGAAAGGGTAGAGAATGAGATGGACCTCATTGAGTCTACTGTTAAGTCTCTCAGGTCACTGGCAAAAGAGAGACGTGACAGGTATGTGGGAGGCGATGACCTTAGCATAGTACTTTGTATTTGTTAATGTCAAATATAGTTTATCTACCAAGTAGATTATTATTCAGTCTAATATGCTTTGAGGATATAAAAAATGACAACTGTGTTGCCAGGCGACCTGCTTTTGTTCTCTGCCGAACACAGGTGGTTGCAGAGATTATTAACAGCCATCAACTAGAGATTGCAACACTAGCTAATCTATCCTCTTTGACTGTAAGTTGCACAAAGTTGCTGTATTGTGTTCTCATCTCATCCATTCCTTGTATTCTGTAATTTATGTTGTGATTTTGTCATTAATCATGTATCTCATGTTCATTTCACCAATAATGCTAATGATATGATTCACAGGTAATCACTGAAAATGAAGCTGTTCCATCTGGATATGCTGATGCTGTCGTAAATGAAAGCATTTCTGTTTATCTAGAGTTTCAAGGAATTAATTCTGCAGAAGCTGAGCTTGCAAGGATGAAGAAGATAGATGAGCTAAAGAAGTATGTTAATCTCACATTGGTTTTTAGAATACCTTTTAACATAGCTAGTCATAAATACAAAAAGACTGCAAATTGTAAGTCTTTTGCATTTCGACTTAAATCAACTTATGTCAATATAATAGTTGAGCATGCTTACAATTTGTTGCAAAAACATTTTGAATGCACTTTATTTTCTTCTATAAAAAGAATGGATACTCTTTTACAGCTTATAATATTGTTTTTCTTTCTGTGTGGTTTTCAACACAACTTGAACTTATAGACTGGAGGCTTTATTATGCAGGCAAATAGAAAGATTAGAAAAGATTATGAACGCTCCAGGTTATGAAGAGAAGGTTTCGCCACAAATTCGAGCCAAGAATGATGAGAAGCTAGAATCCCTAAAGGAGCGATTATTACTCGAGGAAACAGCTGGATTGAGTCTCTAGCTTCCAAGTTTTGAGAACTTGATTGATAATTGATTTTTCCTTGCATGAGGTAGAAAGTTCAATCAGTAGTATTAAGTTTCACTTACAGTTTGAACTTCACATTTTAATGGCCTAATATTTGGCTGTCGTATACTACTATATCCTCTTTTTTTAGTAAATGCAAATTTTGGTAACCTAATAACATGAGGTTTGAGTTATCGTGTGTTCACCCTTAAGATGTACATGTTTTGTTAATTTTTTCATCGTTTGAGGTTGACAATGCACATTTGTAAGTGTAGTGGCTAATGTAATCACATAAGAAAAGAATTTGAGTTCGATTTGTTGAGTCACATATTTGAAAGTTAGTTCAACTCGGAGGATAAAATACTTGTAATGGATATCCAACTGCCTGATAATTAGTGTCGTGGAATTGATAAATATCTTGAGAAGATGCATCACAAATGCATCAAAAATGTATTTTATTGGCTAGTCAAATTCTTGATCCATCCTGATTTATACCAAATACAGAAATTAATTATTTTCTATTATTTTATAAATAAAACAGTAAATTTTGCGGCATTGCTCATTAGTCTCATGGTAGGCATGGTGAAGGTGAACACCACGGATATCTTCGGTGTTGTATAGCATAGCATCCCCTACAATTAGAGGCATATTATAGTGAATGTTAGGAGAAGATGCAGCACAGCACTATAGTGATGTTCGTGCTGTTCCCCGACAAAGTCTAATTATAGTGAATTAAAAGTTTGCTAATCACTACCTTCAGTACTCATAAAACATGAACAGTCAAAACTTACTTTTATTAATATGAATAATATTAAATATTATGATTTTCAGCCAAATATTGTGTGAACTTACTTACACTCAAAAAAGAAATATTTTCTCCCTCTATCATCAATAATATCCGTACTGGTAAAAAAAAAATCATAAGTACGGTGACTAAACTACAATCTCCTACCCAAACAATTACAACGTCTTATTCCTAAATTTCGTAGTACTAATGTTTCGTATTTTAATTATTTAGTCAAAAAAGCACTGTTCTTAATTAAATTGAATAACTCCACAATGAAACTTCAGTATCATAAAATTCCACGTCAGCAACACCATAGTCGCTCCCCCAGCAATGTGCCGGTGACATCAGCGCCATGTTTCTCAGATACTCCGGCACCGTCTCTTCTTCTTCTACTACTAGTTGCTCCATCGCCACTTCCGCCACCTTCGACTCACTCTCCTTCCTCTCAAACTCACTCTCCTCCCGGAAAGCCTCCGCAGCCTCAGCTGCCGCCTTTTGAATATCCCTTGCATCCGCCGTAGCCGGAACCGGCAACCTCGAAGCAGAATCAGCAAAATTAAGACAAGCAGACTTTCCCCTGAGCGCAATCGCAGCGACGTCATGCGCACGCGCTGCCATCTCGGGATTAGGAAATGTCCCGAGCCAAATTCTTGTCTTCTTGTTAGGTTCCCTGACTTCACACACCCACTTGCCGGAGTCCCTCTTTCTTACACCACGGTACACCGGGTGCCGTGTTTCCCTAAACTTCTTCCTCCCTGCTCTCTTCTTCGGCACGCTCGCCGCAAGAAACCTCTTCGAAGAAGAAGAAGAAGAAGCAGATTCATGTGACTCTGAAATATGATTCATAGTAAACATGTTTTTGTGTTGGAAAAAAATAAACAGAGTGTGTTGTGGAATATTGGATAAGAGTTAGTTAATGGTAGTTGTTTTATGAGAGTGAATTGAAAATGGTATATATAAAGAGTGAAAATGATGATGTGTTTGAAGGAAAGAGGCATGGTGAAGTTGTAGAGTGTTCTGTCAATGAGGAGAAGACAGCTAAGTGTTTTCCCGCGGTATGGACGATGGTTAAGGAATTGAAAAAATTGAAATTTGTCAGAAAGTGACACGTGCTGCATTGTTTCCCAAGATGGGTACTTCTAGATTTTTGAAATTGGTTGAGAAAAAGGTTTTGTTTGACTGAAAGTGATGGAAAGGAAAAGGAGAAGGTCACTAGAACAAGGGGAGTGTTTGTGTGTGCTGTGTGTTGTGCTGTGCAGTGCAGGTCACTCTAATGTGTCTCTCTCTCTATTATTTAAATAAATGTTACTACCATTTTTTATTTTAAATTAATTTAAATAATTTATTAAAATAACAGCTCTTATATTAGTTAATCTCAAATTTTTAAACACTTATTCATAATTTCATTTACTCTCTATTTATGTTCATATTATATCACCAACATATTATATATACTACATCACTATTTTTATTTCTTTTTCTCTCAAGCAATCAAATAAGTGTGAGTCTATACTAAACTTTTATATTTGTCATTTATGCTTTTCATTATTTGTTATACAAAAATATTTGTTAAATTTTATTTTTGGGTGATTATTTGTTAATAATTTAATATCTTTTTCTAAAATATTTATAGTTATATGATTTAATTTCTTCTTTAAAAAAAATATATCCCACTGTTCATTGGGAACTTGTGTCCTTCAAGAGGGGAGGCTAAATATCTACAAAATGCACTCTAATTTTTAAGTTACTGAAAACATTATATAAGAGCAAAATAGAGAGTATTTATAATTAATATAATTATAAAGTTATTGAGCTTAATTATAATTAATATATTTATAATTAAAATTATAATTTTAATGTATGTATATTTTCAGCTTAATTATAATTAATATAATTATAAAGTTATTGAGCTTTTAAAACAATGAGACTTAATGTTGGCTCAAAAATCACCCACATTAAATTAAGAGTAACTATATAAGTAAATTAAATAGTACATCTCAATTTAATTTTTTTAGATAATTAGCTTTTATTTTTTTAACTATGTAAAACTTCTCAACTCACACCTGACCTAATGACAAAAGTAAATCTATACACGTGTGTGTCAAAAGTCAAAGGGTTGGCCAGAGATTAATTTGGGTGGTATGGCTCAATGTGACGTAAATAAAGAAAGGAGGAAAATATTGGTACCGAGGGAAGACAACTCTCCCCACATGACCGTAATTGAGAATATTATAACTACATATTATTATTATTATTGTTATTATGACACAACTACACAAGCTGGATTTGCGTGGGGGATGCAACTCATGTTTGGTGTTCAAACTTCGTAAGCATTTGTTACAGAAGAGTGAAAAATCTATTTTCTTTATTGATATTTCGATTACCCCATGCACGCAAGTATTTCTTTATTGGTGTGGTATTTCAATTTGTTTCCTATTTATTGGTATTTGAACCTTTTTTTTTCTATTAGTATATTTTCGTTTTTTGAGTCAAATCGTACAATTTCTTTTGAATTCTAGATTCTCACTTTTATTTATTGGGGGTGTAAAATTTTAGGTTCTTAGTTGGATTTAGTACGTCTGCTATGGATTGGCCGAATTGAAGCCCAAATAATCGAAGATTGTTATTTTTTTTTATTTTTTTATTATACCGTATTAATTAAACAATGTGATGGCGGTGGATATATCATATTACAGATAATTATGTCAATTGACTGAAGTTTGTTTGACTTGAGTTTCTTTTGTTTTTCTTTGACAGCTATGACTGAACTGAACATTAAAGGCAACATGTCTGAGTGACAATGTGACATTCCTCACTCACTTTCCAAAACATGGTTGACAGTTGATAACCGTCCTTTCAATTTTTTAAGATTTAAATGAAATCCTATCAAAGTTTATTATTATTATTATAAAAAACTATAAATTGTCATAAATCACAATTATTCAAATTTAGAGATAAAAATTAAATATATTGAATAATTTAACTGTCGTAATTGATAAATAATGTAAATTTTTTATATTAACATTGTATTTAAATTAAATTTTATTTCATATCTACATATTAAAAAAATACATAAAATAATAATTTTATGTGTGTTTTATTCTTTTAAATTTACTCTTCATTTACAACTTTATCTTTCTATATTCAATTAAATAACTAAAAGTTCTAAAAAATATATGCATTTATACCTTTATATAAAAAAAAAAATACTATGTTTTGGTATAGTTTTTCAAAGAATTATAGTTTTATAACAAAATTAATATCACAAAAAGACAATATTAGAAAAGAAGAAAGTACTAATACTTTATAATAAATGTTAAAACTTATAAACTAATAGATTTTTTCTGTTAGATATTTTTTGATAACTTTTTTAAGTTAAATTTAAAACTAACTTGTTGGACCTGGAGGAATTCATATTGATTACGGAAAGATAACTAATAGTGCAATAAATAAACCAATAGGGCAAGTAGAGTGGATATTCTCTTGTATTGGTTTTGGATTCTAGCTGCGCAACGGTATCCGTAATATCCCGTTACGCGGAAACGCGTATATTACGTGGATTTTATTTTTTCTTATCCAACTCCGAAGCAAGCCAGGCGAAATGGGCTCCACAAGATTCAACCTCATAGTGCAGTTTCTCTTCACTCTCCTTATATTTTTAAATCTCTTTTAATTTTTAATTTATTTTTATAATTTTAACTCTCTTCAGATTAATCAGATAAGATTTTTCTGGAATGAATTTAAAAGTTTCAGTACTAATATGTAATTTTTAAAATTTTTTAATAGTTTTAAATTCTCTAATCTAGAGTAGTAAAATATAAATTTAATAATTTTTGTATATCTCTTAATTAATTTGAAGGTATAAAAAATTAAAAATAAATTAATTAATATTTACATTTTTTAATTTATCAACACAGATAATTTTTTTCTAAGTTAATTAGTACGAAGAGTTAACATAAATATAAAATAGATTTTAAAGAGAGTTTTTTAAAATGTATCGAGGTAGAAAAAAAAATTCTCCTTGTATCATGGGCCGGTATTTAGA
>JBBPBP010000001.1:12530148-12541082 GCA_037974735.1 Cicer chorassanicum | reverse complement strand
TAAACTTATTTTACATACAAATTAATTTGAACAATCAACTTGTTGCAATATTTCAATTAGATCTTAACATTTTATGATAATAATTAGAAACAAATTTCAAATTTGTATGCGTAATTTAGTAGACATTAAAAGTTAATGATACAAATGAATGTAACTTAAATAGTTAAATAAAAAAAACTCAAATATCTTAAACAAAAATTAAATTAAATTTAAAGAACTAAAATTACATATGTCATACATTTGAAACCAAAAAGTGCAATTACAAACAATTAATCAAAAATTTATCTTATTGAGAACGGTTGTTTTGACTATATTTATGCTGAAAAAGACTGGTGAATAAAATATGGAGTTTTAATAATAATAAAAATATGGAGTTTTAATAATAATAAAAATTATTTTTATAGGAATAAAATAAAAATAAAATATGTAGCATTAATTAAAGTAATAGTATAAAAACTTTAAATTTTTATGTGGACATGAATCAATTGGAAGGTATTATGGAGGCGCAAGATCACTTCATGATTTCAGCACTTCATCCATTGGAAACGCAAGTATATATGTAAAAAAAATACAAAAAAAGCTACACTGGTCGTGGCCCCTCTAGCTTACCACATAGGTTTCCCCTCCTTAAGTAGTTATTAGTAAGTTCTGATCCATTATTAATGTTTACATAGATAATATACAGTCTTAAATCTATTTTATTTAATATTCTTTATTATTTTAAAGTTTGTTATAAATTTTTTAAAATGAAAATCTAAAGTAAATAGTAAAATTTAAATATTACTTTAAATAAAAAATTGTTTTGACTAACTTTATGAATCATTTAAAAAAATTATCTTTTACCATAATAAACAAACATTTAATAATTTATGGTTTTCTTAAATATCTTTAAAAAATAATTTTGAATAATTGAATGCAAAAATGAATTTTTAAATTTTGAAATATCAAACACAAATAGACGTAAAAAATCAAACATATGTTAATTTTAGAGATTAATTTGATTAATAAAATATTAAATTAAATAAATTTTTAATGTTTATAATTTTTTATTGTCATTTTAATTTCAAAAAGTTTTTCATTTTTATTTTTAATATTTACTTTTAAGTCAAACTATTCAATTCCTTTAAATATTTAACGTAGTCACTTTTAAGACATTTAAATATTTTTTTAAAAAAAAATTAAATATAAAATTTAAGTCTTTACCGTTTAAAAATTAATATTTAATTTATCTTTTGTTTTAAAAAAATTTGTGAGAGAATTTTATAATGATCCAACAAAAGGACTTTCACGCAAAGTAGAAGGGCATCTGAGCAAAATCAGAAAAGTTTAATCTCGTCCGTCCATCCATCACTATATATTGTTATACATTTCTCTGAGATCCGCTCATTTCACTTGTGTTGGTCAAACGACTCAAAAATCTCAACAACAAAAAAAAAAAAAATCCAGTGAAATTTCTCTTCTCTGCCTAGGGTTCCGACCCAACTCTCTTCCAAGGTTAGACAACCATCCATCTCTACCCCGATTCCATCACAAATCTTATGCATCCTTCCTTTTTCATTCAACATTGTTTTCATCATATCTTTCCAATTCGCACCAAAAATCCAGATCTGAATTTCTGACTAGTGATATTTTTTTTGTTCTATGTTAGAATATTTTTTTTTTAGTTGTTATTGTTGGTTTTTTATTTGCAGCGTGTAAATGCAATGGTCAATTTTCTCAGAAATGATGAATGGTAGTTGTATTAGTTTAATTTAATTCGCTCTTTTGTAGTTGATAAAATGTGTAAAAGCTTCAAGGGTTAAAGACTCTTAATTAATTTCCTCAGTTTGATAATTATGCAGCTATAATTATGATTATCATGCATGCTTGGTCAGGTGTTAAATTTTGAATGTTTGTCAACTTTTGTGTTCAGGGAAAATGAAACCTATTTTCTGTGGAAATGTTGAATATGATGCACGGGAGTCTGAGCTGGAACGGCTTTTTAGACGATACGGGAAGGTTGATAGGGTGGATTTGAAGTCTGGTAAAGTTTTGTTTGTTATTTTCCGATTTGCTAATTATGTATTTGAAAATTTTAAGGTGGACGCTTAATAGTATTTCAATATCTCAGTTCTCTTTTAGTTAAGGTAAATTAGCACGACCAGATATTTGAGGTTGAACTTTGGTTTTTACTGCATGGTTGTACATTAGTTATTTTTACCCGTGGAAAATAGAGCCTATAAAAGGTTGAGTTTTAATAACTTATAATCTGTTATTCTTGAATTGGGTAGATTATATAATTTCATTACAGACAAGTTTATAGTGTGTGTATAATATTAATTAATAGTTCTACATTAGTTTTACACCAGATTGCTGTTGGGTTTGATTCAATCCAGTTGAGAAAGGAACACTGAGTTTTGTTACTTGGGAAATGTGGACTGAATCAATTTCCATATTATTGAATTCAGTAGATAAATTGAAACTATATATTACTTATCTGCTCCAGGGGGTTTCATGATGATTTATGGTAGGACAAGGTCTCTTGTGAGAACTGTCCTTGTAACACAACATGAATGTTTAAAAAATAAATTGGTTGATTTAAAATTTAAGTGTTTCACCATAAATCACGAGAACTGGGAACACTTGACAATAGATGTACCTTTATCTCTATGTTTTGTCACCCCAAACAGTACGTATTAGATGGGAGTGAGAAATACACATTAACATATGTTGCACATCTGCGATCATCCTTTAAGACATCCAACAGAGTGGAGCAGCATGAGAGTCTTTATCCGACATATGGCATCATCCTCCTGCGGGTCAGCAACTACATAGTATCTTCCAAGATTGGTGATTCAGTTACAAGAGTTGGACCTTGGTGTATAGCACCTTGTTGAGCACTTGTGGGGGGGTTCAAGATATCTTTAAGTCAAAATCATGTATTTTTGAAGCATCAACCCCCATACTCAACATTTTCTTTGGCGCAGGATTATCTTTGCATATCCATTTACTCCCAAGCTAATGGATGGGATTTTCAGAAATCCGTTTCCTGCCCGCGATGCACATCTTCAAATCATTCAATTTGATCCACAATGGCACAATTCCATGTATTCCTCAGTCACAATTGCCTTTCAATTTTCGTGCCTTTTGCCAGCCTTCACTTTTGGACATGTTTCAAGGTTGAAATATTGCCAACCTCACAGCAGTGGCAGCAGAATGAATGGAGAAGGCACTCACTTTCCGTTGACCCACCATGAGACCTACACTTTTGGATTCTTGTTCTTGACACAAATTTGTTTATTACGCAAGGTCTGTTACTAATTCTGTTGGTCAAATTAGTTAATACAAAAAAGGAGGTTTACCTAAATTTTAATTTCCAAGTTGTTAGTATTGAGTTCGTGCTTAGCAGAGGGGTCAGTTGCCGCATCACAAGTGAAGTTTTGTTGATTGGACTGTTTGTCTGAATTATCTTTTCTCAGTTTTATGATAAATGTTAATGCAAACCTGATAAAACTTTTTGTGTGCGCAGGATTTGCTTTTATCTATATGGAAGATGAGAGAGATGCTGAGGCTGCAATTCGTGCCCTTGATCGGATAGAATTTGGCCGAAAAGGGCGCAGACTTCGCGTAGAATGGACAAAGGTAACACATTATTGGTATTTTTTTTTACTACAGTGCTGATGCTAGAATATTGTTTTTGCCAATTATGTTTTCATCATCATTGGATGTATTGTGCTGCAGCAAGAGCGTGGCATCCGAAGACCTGCTGAACGTCCAAGAAGATCTTCAGCTAATGCAAGACCATCAAAGACCTTATTTGTCATTAATTTTGATACATACCATACCAGAACAAGGGACTTGGAGAGGCACTTTGAGCCATATGGTAAGATAGTTAATGTGAGGATCAGAAGAAATTTTGCATTTGTTCAGTATGAATCAGAAGATGATGCTTGCAAAGCACTGGAAGCTACAAATATGAGGTAATTCAGTTATTTGTATATTGGTCAAGATTTTTCCCTCTTTCAAAACTGTCATTGGCTTATAGTTATTACTTTATTATTGTAAATTTCTGGAGGATATGGGGTGTGGTTTGGTAATACCTGTTTCCTTTAGTCTGGATGCTTGGCCAAATATTATGCTATCATGATGGATGCCTATAATTTTAAGTTCTAGGCAGTTTTATCTTCCCATTATGGTTTTGTATTTTTTTAAATGATAACCTGAGTTCTTTTCAAATCCTGATTTGCAGCAAGTTGTTGGATCGAGTTATTTCAGTTGAATTTGCCGCTAAAGATGATGATATTAGGCGAAATGGACATAGCCCTGAGAGAGGCCGTGATCGTCAACGTGACAGAAGCCGTGATGGAAGGCGATCACCCAGTCCTTATCGTAGAGAAAGGGGCAGTCCTGATTATGGCCGTGGCCCCAGTCCATATAAGAGGGAGAGGAGCAGCCCTGACTATGGGCGTGGCGGAAGCCGTAGTAGAAGCCCCCATCGGAGAGAGCGAGGTAGCCCTGCTTATGGGCGTAGAAGCATTAGTCCTTATAGAAGGGACAGGGATGGTTCTGAGCCTGTTCGTGACACCAGCCGCAGTCCTTATCAGAAAGAGCGGGAGAGAATTGACAGGTCTCTCTCCCATAGTCCCGAAGAAGGAGAGAGGATAGACCTTAAAAAAGGTCATAGATCTGGTGATAGCCCTTATGATACTGTGAAGGATAGCCCTGAAAATGGCCATGGCCCTAGACATAGTCCTGATGCAAAAGGGAACCCCAGCCCATACAATGATTATAGAGGGAGCCCTAGTCCTGATGCAAAAGGGAACCCCAGATCATACAATGATGATGGAGGGAGCCCAAATACTATGCCTGAACCCAGGGACAGTCCCAATTATGGTGGTCCTGAAAGTCCCGTGCATGAACAATACCGCAGGTTTGCAGACATTTATTCATTGCTTGGAATTTTTGTTTATTTTTTCTCCAGCCTTCTTTACATCCGCTTGATATGTTTGTTGTTTTAATTATTTGCATTCATGTTGTTGCAGCCAGAGCCAGTCACCCCCTGCAGAAGAATGATTTCAGTCCTTAATGAACAAAATCCTGAAGAGCCAACAGAATGTATAACTAGGTCATTACTGGACTAAATTTAGTTTTCAGCAAATAGCTGTAGTGTAGTTGCGATAAAGCTTTGAAACTTTTGGTGGTTTTGACAATTTTTGTGTCCTTTATTCATTTAGATAAGATTCATACTTCAATGTCAGTCTAATGTTGTAGAATCTTTGTTTAAAAGTCAAATAGTGGTACTAAATATTTGATAAATATTATCGAACTTATGTGGCCTTATTGAAGTTTTTGTGTCGTCAAATTCTTGTGTACCTTGGAGCATTCAAGGTAATTCGATTGCCATTTTACTTTTATGAGTTTAATAAATGAATATGGAGAAAAAGTGTCCTGATTTAATATGACAAGGCATTACACACATGAGATGTCCATGATCATAGGTACAAAAGTGTCCTAAATTTTCGTAGGAATAAGAGAGATTATGAGGACAAAAGTGTCTTATATCAACAAAATATTACTTTTTTATAGTCTAGACCATAAAAACTCATCAGTTAAGTGCATTTGACTTGTGTGATGGGAGACCTTATGATAAATTTTCCAGAAAGTATGAGGACAAAATATGTTTGAAATGATTTGTGTTTTATTTTGAAGTGACAATCAACAATACTAAAAGCAATTAGAGATACTAATGAGACAACTACCTTACTATATTTATTCTTTTGTTAGTAATTATTGAATAAATCATTTTGGTCTGTACTAAAAATTAAATGTCATCCAACTAAATTAGTGTTCTTTTAAAAATATTGGTAGAAACTATAAAACATATTAGGTACTTACTTTCGATGTTAGCTTTGACTCTTGCATGCGACAACTGCACTGGTTCAAACAATTTCTTTATAATGAATTTTGTTAAGAATCAAATGTGTGATTGTACGAGAGGAGAATTGTTAAATGTTTATTTGGTCACATGTATTAAAGTGTTGAAAATAAAATAAAAAATCATTAAAAAATTCCAATTGTGAAGAATGCATAGAGCAGTTATGTATAACTCGAGTTTCTTCAATTTTTTGAGTATATAATAGTAGTCAAATGCTATGGTAAACTACTTTCATAGGTATTGCACCGTAGATCAGTACTTAAAAGTCACTTAACACTCTAATGGCGATCGAATTCACTAGTTCTCATTTGAATTATAAGCCAATGATTCTCTTGGTCTTTACGATTTATACGATGAGTCGATCAATGAAAATTTGATAAAAATAACAAAAAACAATGAAAAGTATGAGGTTTTTTTTCAATGAAATTTATCAATTATAAAAAAAGAGGAAAAATAGATGTGTTTTTTAAAATTCAATTCGTGGAACCAACCCCAATTATGTCATTGTCTCAACCATAAAGATGAGGAGAATCGTTACCTTATACTTTCGAGAAATGTCATCGATCATCATTAGAGATTTAAGTGACTTTAAAGTATCTGTCTACAGTTTATAACCTAACAAGGTGTTCTACTTTTTTTTTAAAAAAACTAGGTGTCCCACTTTTGAACTTGTCTTTCCATATAACAAATTTTAAGATGAATCACTTTGATAAATGGTCCACTGTATACTAGTACTTGAAAATGAGAGAGTTGTCTTCTAGAAATCGAAGTTCATTGTTCTTCTCATGATTGAAAAAGTGACTTGATTGATGGTTGTTTTATTAAAAACAAAAGATAACAAATGTGTATCTCAAAAATGAATTTGTTAAACTAACGCCTAGTATGTTATCGTCTCAATCGTAAGGACGAAGATGGCGTGAATCTCTATTTCTCACGAGTGTTGATAATTCTCATTAGAATTTTTAATGATTTTTAAGCATTGATCTACAATAAACATAAATTTTGATTCATCGAAACATTCATCCATATATTAAAATAATAAAAAGACCACGAGGTCAACTCTATTACTAATAAAGCAACAACTAACATTTGTTAATAATAAAATGGTGTTACGTAAGTTGCCTAAGTGCAATTCAAATAATAAAAAATGGTAAAAAAAATTGATACATTGTAGTGTAGATTCAAATTTACAATACTACATTTTTCTATATTTACTGTGGGAGTTTCATAATTAAAAACGTCTAATGTGTTAATGACATGCTAAGACTTTTTTTTGTTATTATTATTTTATTTAAGCAATGACATGCTAAGGCTAAACCCATAAATTTACGGCGCATGTCTCAATTAATTAATTTTGGATTCTTAAGCAGGTGTCGACCTATTATTTGCCACTGCAATATTTTATGTATGAGTGGCACTTAAGGGAATTCATATATTGTCATTTAACACGTTAGAGATACAAATTTGAATTCAGAATACTCCTTTTTTTCTTCTTATATTTAGTGTTTGATAGTATCATTGTAAGGCTCTTAAAAGAAGAGACTGACATATACATATTTCAAAAATATAAAATACTAAAATAAATCTTAAAATAAAAGACTAAAAGAAATATTAAATTTAAGATAAAAGACTAAAATAAATATTAAATTAAAGAGATCATTAAAAATTATATTTTAATTCGTTTTATTTATCTTATAAATAAGTAAACATACAAAATCGATTAATTTGTGACTAATTGCTTTAAAATATCATATTTTTGCATATGTCAAATATCAAACGGTTAAACCTTTGACTTCCCGTTAATTTTTAAAATCAAGAGAAAGTAATAACAATTTTCTTTAAACTAACTAGTCTCAACGACAGAGTAACCATAATTCATAACTGACTCTTTAGATTCAATGAACAAAAACAATTGACATGATTAAATCTAGTTACTATATTAATAGCCAAATTAATAGACAGCACACATTGACAATGAAACACATGCCTTTTTGTTATCATCTGTTGTATATGTGATGTAAAAAACAACACAATACACTGGAATCTCTTGATGGACCCTACTTAGTTGAACAAACCGTTAAGTGTGGCCTTGTCCCATCTATGAACCAAACAAATTTATTTTGACACAAGGTCTCTAATAATGATGAATAATTTCTTATAAATCAAGGTTGAACATTGAAGGACTCTAATGGGCTTTTTGGCTTTTGGTCTGCTTACAAAACCTAATCCTTATATAACTGTCCAAGGACAACCTTGTCTATAGCACTGACCCTTAATACTATACAAACTGTGACTATTGTCTAAAATATCACTTTTGGATTATCCTTTCCCCCTCGTGTCTTTTAGCATATGCGTATAAGTTAAAATTTTGAAACCATTTTAATTTTAGATTACTAAGAACAAAAGAAAAAACAACAAATTTCTAACGCCTAAATAATATTCCAAACTTGATTTGGCCCCTCGTCATGAAATCATATAATTTGTATATATTTGAATATTTTTGTCAATTCAATAAAGATATTAATGAAAATTGATATATTTGAAATCATATATATATATATATATATATATCAACCTTCCAAAGTGTTATATGGCCCCTCATCAATCAAAAATAACACCTTATCGAAAAAAAATTAATAATTAAACGATAATAATTTAAAATAAAAATCTTTCTAAAGATACATAATTTACTAATTAAATAAAAAAGGACATATGATATATCTCATACTTTAGGCCGGTCGATGCTAAATGTTTTTAGCCCTCCAAAAGTGCCTAAGGACATTACACATTCAAAGGCTATAAAACGCAACACACAACAATTTGTACAACCCCCCTTCAACTCTATTCTCCTAATTCGTTGACTCTTTCTATGTTTCAATTTTCAAATCTTCTCTAAACATAAAATTATTAGAGAAACTATGTGTCATCTAACTTCTCAACTCTCTTGCAAATGCAATTCAAATCCTGAATTTCTAGTAGTTCCAATCAAAGACTCAAATGAACCAAACAACAACATGATGACCAATCCACTTATCCAAAAAGACACAAACATAGCAATATACCAAAAACAACAAAAGAATCCAACAACAGTACAAATCCAAAAAACCCATCTTAGAGCTACCTTCAAAGAAATAATTTCTATAGCCAAAATTGCCCTTCCTATGATCCTAACCGGTCTCTTACTATATTGTCGTTCAATGATCTCCATGCTCTTTCTTGGTCACCTCGGCGAACTTGCCTTAGCAGGCGGTTCGCTAGCGATCGGTTTCGCTAACATTACCGGTTACTCAATCCTCTCCGGTCTAGCGATCGGAATGGAGCCTATTTGTGGACAAGCCTTTGGTGCCAAAAGATACACTCTCCTTGGTCTTTGCTTACAAAGAACCATTCTCTTGTTACTCTTAACTTCTATTCCTATATCAATTCTTTGGTTTTACACAAAAAAAATCCTTCTTTTATGTGGCCAAGAAGAATCTATAGCTACACAAGCTCAATTATATCTTATCTATTCCATTCCTGATCTCTTTGCTCAATCTATTTTACACCCTTTAAGAATCTACCTTAGAAGCCAATCCATTACTCTCCCTTTAACCCTTTGTGCTACTTTAGCCATTTTTCTTCATGTCCCTATAAACTACTTTCTTGTTTCTCACCTCAATATGGGAATCAAAGGTGTTGCTTTAAGTGGGGTGTGGACAAATTTCAACCTTGTTGCTTCTTTGATTCTCTACATAGTTTTCTCTGGCACACATAAAAAAACATGGGGTGGTTTCTCTTCACAATGTTTCAAACAATGGAAATCACTTCTCAATTTAGCTATACCAAGTTGTGTTTCTGTTTGCCTTGAATGGTGGTGGTATGAAATCATGATTCTGTTGTGTGGTTTGTTGATAAATCCAAGAGCAACTGTTGCTTCTATGGGAATTTTGATTCAAACAACTTCTTTACTTTATATTTTTCCATCATCAATAAGTTTTAGTGTTTCAACTAGAGTTGGTAATAAACTAGGTGCTCAAAAACCATCAAAAGCTAAAATTTCAGCTATTGTAGGACTCTCTTGTAGCTTCATTTTAGGTGTTTTTTCTTTGATTTTTGCTGTAATGGTTAGGAAGATTTGGGCTAGTATGTTCACTGAAGATAAAGAGATAATAAAGATTACATCTTTGGTTTTACCTTTAATAGGACTTTGTGAACTTGGAAATTGTCCACAAACAACAGGTTGTGGGGTGCTAAGAGGAACTGCAAGACCAAAAGTAGGTGCAAATATCAACTTTGGATGTTTTTACATTATTGGAATGCCTGTGGCAATTTGGTTAGCATTTTTTGTTGGGTTTGATTTTCAAGGACTTTGGCTTGGTTTGCTTGTGGCTCAAGGTTCTTGTGCAGTGACTATGTTGGTTGTTTTGAGTCAAACGGATTGGGATGGTGAAGCATTAAGAGCTAGGAAATTAACTGGATTGGGTACAATTACAACAGCTAGTACTGTTAATGTTGATGAGAGCAAAGAAATTGATGCAGAGAAGCCACTTAAAGCTGAAATTAAGGAAGATTCGTAATCATTAGCTGACTCAGATTAAGATAAACATAAATCAAGGGTCTAACTTTGATTAACTCGTTTTTTTTAACCAATAAAACAAGAGAGAGATATAAATATATATCTTTGAGGAATTTGTCTTTATTGTAAGGGGAAGAGAGGGTAGAGATAGAGGAATAGGATGACCTTTTTTCTAATTTTTTAGATCAAAAGTACTGTGGAATGTGGATCAAGGAATTTAACTACGCTTCTGTATATATTATTAAAATAACTCACGTAATCCATTCACAAATGCACGTAATGTACAATTATTATTACTACTATTTCTTATTTTAGTTATAATTTTGTTTTCTTAGCAATGTCAACTTAGTGACAGTAAAATATTTTCATAAATTCTTAACCTAACTACCCGCTCACATATCTAGTCTACCAGTTTGTTTTTCATCTATTATAGAGGTGGTTTAACACCATTTGTTTTTTTTTTTT
>JBBPBP010000001.1:12519591-12530138 GCA_037974735.1 Cicer chorassanicum | reverse complement strand
TTTTAGAATTGTTTTTGAAGTCATTATGTCTTATCTTTTTATTTAAATAAAAGGTTTCCATACATATTTGTTTTTCTTTCAAGTTTTATATTTCATTTGAGTGCGATGATGTATTGTCTACCGTTTTAGTGTAACTTTATGTTTACTTTCTTGTTTTGGTGCGGTGTTTTAGAGTCAAATATAATTATTATTATTATGACAAATTTTATAGTACTCTTAAAAAAGAAGAGTATATTGATACTCTTAATTTTTTAACCAATAAATATGTTACTTTTTCTCACATCAGCATCTATATATTATATATTAAATAAACTAAATTATTTGTACAATACATTTATCTTTTGAGTTTAATCCCTTTAAATTTAATAAATTATTTTTCTAATTTATTTATTTTAATACCGCGAGAAGATCCCTCGTGTGTCTCACTTTCAATTTGCTCGTGTTTGCATTGTTGTCTCGTCTTGGTGTTATTGATCATGAGTCATCGTTTTCAAGTTCGTCTTTAATTCTTAACGAACTTTTCGTCTTTGATACTTAATGCAGAACAGAGGAGAGAGACGGTGAAAAACGACAGAGCTCTGAAGAATGACGGAGAGAAAAAATTGGTTATTAAATATTCATTATTTTAAAATATAACAAAAATGTAAATCTTAAAAATTTGGTGGTGTTAAATTTAAAATATAGTCAAACTTATTCAAAGATAACATGTCATTGAGCTATTGATGATTTAATTTGATAATATCAAAAAAACATGTTAATTTTCAATTGTACTGGTCCTCGCTATTATTAGCATTTTCTTCATTCCTCAATAAAATATCAGGCTTATTAGAGCACTTTGGATGGCGAAGACGATGAGCGGAGAATTTTAAAGAGTCAATTCTTGAGAAAAAGTATAGAACACCACACTTTAAATTAATTATAAACTTTTCAAAAAATATAATGGTTATGAAACCAAATCCTATACCCGAACAACATACCCCACAACTTCATCCATTTGTTGATAATGACAAAGGAAATCTAGTTAACATATAACTTTTTTGCTTCATGAATCACAACTCAACTATAATTTGTTTCGGGTTTCTCCATTTTGTTATGTAGAACACAAGTGAGTTGATAAAATGAGAGGGTGTTGAAATAAAGTTGATACCATAAAGAACTGCACACCCTATGTAATTCTTAAAATCATAACTCAGTTGGGGTAGTTTATCAATGGAAGATTAGCAACAATTACACAATTATACATTTATCTTGTGGTTTCAATGGAGAGAACCTCGTGAGGAGGGTGAATCGTCGCAGGTGACTGTGAATCTTCTCCCATAATGGGGGAAACGTGATTGTGAAGACAAAGGAGATGATAAGAAAAAACAAGTTGAAGACAAATTTTATTAAATACTAAAAAAAATTTAGAAGTTTTTTTTATTAAGTAATTAAAAATTAAATTTTGTATGAAAGACGAGAATAATGGTGATTGTTCATCTACCGTCAATGTTTATTTAAAATATACAAAAAAAAAAGACAGTATATAATTAAAGCTTTCGATAAATTATTAATTTCATTTTTTTACTATAAAATTCTTGAATTATTCATTTCATTTTTTCACTATTGAATTCTTGAATTGGGTAAGATACCGAAAATTGTGGGGTTGAAAAAGCATCCACCAAAAATAATATTTTTGAGTTGAACAACATATAAACAACATACTATCCAATTCCGTAAGATTTCAAATTAAAATTGTAGTATCCAATTCATTTATATGATTCTCTTTGATTTTTCATAGACTATGTGAACTAAGCCATTTTTTTTTAAAATCGAGTATCTTAGACAATTACGAAGATTAATTAATGGATAGATCGAGTCGAGTAGAATCATATGGCATGGGCAACAAAGCTGGAAGTTCTTTAAAAATAATTTAAAGTTGTTAATTATATTCTTAGAATTTTTATACTTTATTTTATTAATTATATTCTTAGAACTTGAATTCGAAACTTTGTAAGTTTTTTAAAAAAATTATGTAAGTCAACCTAATTCGTCCAAAAAAAAGTCAACCTAAACTAATTACATAAGATATAATATTTTTAATAGATACAAACGACAAAGGGAAATGATTATTGGAATGGTTGAAAATTTACAAATTGACCTTCATGTTGCTTCTTGTTTATAATAACACAGGCCACAGCATATTATTATTCATTTATTTGGTATACATGGAATTAAAGATTGAAATTAGGAATATTGGCTGTTCGATGAATACCGCTTTTTGATGAACGTACTTCATGGTACTAAAACAGAGGAAGAAACGTAATTAAGTTGAAATACCATTCAGGTGTAATATGATTAGACTCTCTGCACATGGCCTAACTATGATTATGATTCCTTAAAAGAAAAACTATGACATGCGCTTGAGGTCAGAAAAAACACAATATCATACATTTTAAAAAATTAATAAATGTTTATAAAAAAGTGAACAACAAGCTGTAATCTTATCATTATTAAATTATTATTGTTATTACTAACAGCTTATAGTCTCATTCATTATTTCAGGTTATGTATTTGCTAGAAGGAAGAAATAAGCAAATGCATAGGTTGACTTTGTTTTTTGTAATAATATTGACATACACACACGCATGTTATAATACTTAATAAATAGTAAAGCTAGCTTTTGTTCGCCGAATAAATTGATGTAGCACATTTTAATATTTTTAGAATTGGTATGATGATTAAGATGGAAAAGAGAGAAATGAGATAAGCCAACAAGGCTTCGTTCTATTTGCATCCAAAGACTCCCCCAATTTTTTACACAATACACTTTGTGTATTATTAACATATTCGTATTTTTTTTAACAAAAATGGTGTAACTTTTTGTAGGGATGTATTCTATTAACTACTTAAACATCTTTCATTTATCATTAAAATGTAACTCATTAGTTATTCATTGAATATAATTATAAAATAATCGAACTATATTGATAATTTATTAACCACTTAAAATACTTCATTAACCAGTAAATTACAAGTCAAACATTTAAAAAATCCGCAACGGTAGATTTTTATTTGGGTAGTGGGTGGATTCCATGGTACATAACACCCATTTATTAGTTTTTGATATTAATACATTTTTTTTTAATTATAAACAAAAACTTATTAAAAGAAGTCTAAAAGGATACTCCACCCCTTAATAATAAATATGGTCCAAACTCAACAATGTAGTAAAAAATATCTACTTAACTTTTGAAAAAGATTGCAGAGCTCTCACTTAATAATGTGCTCGACAATCATACAAAATTGAATACAACAATATCCCTACATATATGTTTCAATATAATATAAAGGTATATGCTATTATAACATTAGCAGCAATCTCATACATCAAACATGTTAGCTTATTGTAAGTATGATTTCTCATTTGTTTATTTCAATTAGAGTCTTTTACTATGATAGTTTGGAGTTAGTTACTTTTGTTATCATTTTCTTTATTTTTAGCTTTAATTTATTTCATTCCCTCTATATAAATAGGATCCTACTTTCATTTGTTGCGATCTAAAAACAATTGTACACATTCTTTTTTATTGTTATTGAATAAGATCGAGAGCTATTCCAGTTTAACATGGTATCAGAGTAAATACTCGTTTTTTTCCTCTTTTTCTTTTCTCTATCGATCATTATGGATTTCGATTCTAAAAATGTTAGATCGTCCATTATGACTTTTGAAACTCCAATCATTTCTCCTCCATCTCTGGTAATAGCCAATTGCACCTACCAACATGATATACTTGATCCATACTTCATGCATCCAAGAGACAATCCTAGTGTTGTGTTCGTTTCTCCGCCTCATACGACCATTTATGGTCACGTTCAATAATCA
This sequence comes from Cicer chorassanicum, assembly GCA_037974735.1. Taxonomy (NCBI): domain Eukaryota; kingdom Viridiplantae; phylum Streptophyta; class Magnoliopsida; order Fabales; family Fabaceae; genus Cicer; species Cicer chorassanicum. The sequence goes on along the minus strand of JBBPBP010000001.1, from coordinate 12,526,276 downwards.
TTGCCCTTCGTTTCAAAGAACAAATTAGGATTTGTAAATGGTTCTCTTCCTCGCCCTTATGATATTAATCGTCTCTTTATCGTGTGGGATCATTGTAATACTATGTTGATGTCTTGGATGCAAATTCTTTGGAGTCGGATATTGCTCAAAGCGTGATGTGGATGGATTTTGTGGCTGAAATTTGGTTTGAACTACACGAACAATATCATCAATGAGATATGTTTCGTATCTCAGATTTGCAAGAAGATATTTACAGCCTCCGTCGAGGTGATTCTTCGATTACTTTTTATTAAACACGATTATAGAAACTTTGGCAAGTGCTTGAGAATTTTCGTCCCCTACCTTCTTGTACCTATGAAATCAAATGCTCTTGTGCCCTAATTACGAAATTTGTGAGTACTGAGATGAGAATTATGTGATTCAATTTCTTAAAGGACTTAATGATCAATATTTTAGTGTTCGTTCCCAAGTCATGCTTATGAATCCCCTCCCCAATATAACCAAAGTGTTTTCATTGTTAGTGCAACAAGAATGTCATATTTTTCCTAATTCTAAAGAAATTCCAAATATTGCTAATGTCTCCAACTCTACCCGTGCTAATACAAAAAGGGTATGGTGATACTGGTGGTCTTTCCTTTGGTGGTTCAAGATATTCCACCCATTGCAACCGTCCATATCACACTATTGATGTTTGTTTCCACAAATATGGTTTTCCTCCTTATTTTTGCAAGAATAGAAATTCTTCTCCCAATAATTGGCTTCATCTGATGTTGATGATGAAGATCACAAATCCAATTGTGTTAATGATTCTCATGGTGATTTTTCTCATTCTGGTTTTACCACTGAGCAACATAAGGCTTTATTGATGTTATTACACACATCTTAGACCAGCTCTTCTCCTATCGTGAATCATCTCTTTAATTTACCCCACAGGTTCTTTTTCTTTTTCTCATATTTCTAATGTCACAAATTCCCAATCTTGGATTTTAGATACTAGTGCTACAAATTATGTGTGTTATTCTGATTCTCTTTTCCAATCTTTGAAACGCATTAAATTTGTTCGTATATGTTTGCCTAATGGCTGTACCATCATAACTGAACTTGCTAGAACTATATTCTTTAATTTTGACTTTTACTTATGTGATGTTTTTTTTATTCCAGAATTTTCTTGTAATTTGATTTCAATTTTTTTCTAACTATGTCTTTAAACTAAAATTTAATTTTTAATGCATATAATTGTTGTATATAGGACAACATTTCCCAGAAGAGGATTGGTACAACTGATTTAATTCATGGATTATACTTGTTTTCTGATCCGTGTTTACCTATTATTTTTCCTCTTGTTGCCAATTGTATTTTTAATTCTTGTTTAGCAAATGTTATAGGGCCACCTCTTTGTAATGTTTGACATACTTGCCTTGGACATGCTTCTTTTGATGTTTTGCATCATATGAATAAAAATTTCCCATTGTTAGAGTTTCTAAATCTATTTCTCAATGTGATGTTTGTTTTCATGCTAAGCATAAATGTTCGTCTTTCACTAATAGTAATACTATTGCTGATTGTTGTTTTGATTTGATTCACATGGATATATGGGGCCCTTTTATATGCCTTCCATTTTGGGTTACAAATATTTTTTTAACTGTTATTCATGACAAATCTCGTTTTTGTTGGGTATATCTCATGAAATTAAAATAAAAAACTTCTTCTCTAGTTAAATATTTTGTTTTCGTGGTCCAGACTCAATTTCATAAAACCATTAATTGTATTCGTTCGGACAATGGAAATGATTTTTGACTCAAAGATTTTTTTTTTCAAACCAACGAGATTTTTCATCAAACATCTTGTGTGGACACGCCTCAACAAAATGGCATTGTTGAGTGTAAACATCGACATATTTAAATGTTGTCCGTGCTTTAATGTTTCAATCACATTTATCAATTAAATTTTGGGCACATGCTGTCATACATTATGTTTCCTTAATTAATAGGTTGTCATCCAAGTTTTATGTTACAAGTCTTCTTTTCATGTTTTATATGGTTCTTTACGTGATATTTCTGAAATAAAGGTTTTTGGTTGTTTATGTTATGATCCTCGATCTCGTAAATGCATGTATTTGGACCATAAATTTGGAACTAAAGGACATATTCTATTTGATTTACATAATCGAGAAATTTTTGCTTCTCGCGATACTTTTTTCTTTGAAAATATGTTCCCTTTTAGTGGTTCCCAACATGATCAAATGTCTTTATCCATTCCTTCCAACAACCCTACTTCAATTCCTTTTATTTTTTATTTTTTATTTTCTATCAACTCTTATAGACAATTCTCCTGCCACTAGTTTTTCACCAGAGCTCCCACTTTCAAAATTTACCACTCCTTCTTCTTCACCCATTACCACCACAACACACCCAATTCCTACTTTTTTTTCCCTCAATCTTCCCCTCACTCCCCTCCACCCCTTGTTTCTCACCATTCCCTTCACATTCCTACCAAACAGTCTACCTGAAAAGTTAATTATCCATCCTATCTTAAGGACTATCACTATGAACTTTTGACCGATAAAAATCATAATCCGAATGTTTCCATTTTGCAAGGTTCAGATATTCCCTATCCTCTTTCTCAATTTTTTTCTTATGATGATTTATCTCATTCTCATAGAGCTATCAAATTAAATATTTCAACTGTTAAAGAACCATTTAGCTATACAACTGCTATTAAAGATAAAAATTGGAGGCAAGCTATTCAAAATGAGTTGGATGCTTTTGCTCATAATAAATCTAGGGAATTAACTACCTTGCCTCCAACTAAATCTGTTATAGGTTGTAAATGGGTTTTTAAACTCAAGTTTCATGTTGATGGTTCTATTGAGTGTTATAAAACGTCTCGTGGCTAAGGGTTTCAGTCAAACCAAAGGACTTGATTATCTAGAAACTTTTAATTAAGCTTTAAAAATGACTATTTTTCGCTTACTTTATATATTGTTGCTTCTAAAAACTGGATTTTATTTCAATTAGACATTAACACAACGTTTTTACATGACGGTCTAGTTGAGGATGTTTATATGAAACTATCTCATGGTCTTTCGGTTTCTAATAGGAATCTGGTTTGTAAACTTAAAAAATCACTTAATGGATTGAAACAAGCTAGTTGTTAGTGGAATTTTAAACTTTGCTCCACTCTGCTTGATATTGGTTGTATTCAATCCAAATCAGACTATCCATTGTTTGCAAAACGGACTTCCATTGATTTTACCATCATACTAATTTATGTGGATGATTTGCTAATTGGAGGTGATGACTTGGTTGAAGTAAATATTGTTAAGGAAGTCTTGCATTCTAAATTCAGTATCAAGGATCTAGTCCCCCTTAAATACTTTCTTGGGTTTGAGGTTTCCAAGAGTTCCAAGGGTATTTCAATTTGTCAACATAAGTACTCCATGGTTCTCCTTGAGGACATGTGACTTTTAGCATGCAAACCGATTTCTACTCCTATAGACCTTAGCTTGAAGCTTCATCTTACTTCTGGCCACCTTATTTCTAATCTTATTGTTTTTTGTCGATTGATTGGCAAATTACTATACTTGACTCACACTTGTCCTGATATCTCTTTTGTTGTTTGTAGGTTGAGTCAATTCTTATATGCTCAAACTGATTTACACCTTTAGACTACCCTCCGCATCCTTCAATACATTAAATCCAGTCATGGTCGTGGCTTATTCTATAATAGCAGTTCAACCTTCAGTTTAATGGGCTTTTTGTGATTCTGGCTGGGGCATTTTCTTAGACACGCGACGCTCTACTTCTGGCTTCTATTTTTATCTTGGCTCATATTTGGTCTCTTGGAAAAGCAAGAAACAGTCCACCGTTTCACGCTTTTCCTCTGAAGTGGAGTATCGTGTTCTTGCTCACACCGCATACGAAGCTCAGTGGTTGTTATATTTGTTAGCTGATTTCCAGATTTCTCATTCAACATATGTGCATATTTTTTTGTGACAATAAATCAGCGATGCATATCGCCTCCAATCCAATGTTTCACGAACACACCAAACATATTGGGATGAATTGCCACATTGTTCGCGACAAAATTCAAGCTAGGGTCATTCATGTGCTGCCAATTTCAACTTCAAATCAGATTGCAGATCTACTAACAAAGTCACTACACTTTGGTCCTTTCACATATTTAACCTCTAAACTTGATTTTCTTGATATACATTCAAGTTTGAGGGGATGTTAGATTATCATAATTATCATTTCTCATTTGTTTATCTCAGTTATTAAGATAGTTTAGAATTAATTACTTTTGCTATCATTTTCCCTTATTTTTAACTTTAAGTTTTATTCCCTCAATATAAATAGGATCCTACTTTTATTTGTTGAGATCTAAGAAAAATTGTACACAATATTTTGCTTTATTGTTATTGAATAAAATCAAGATCTTTCCACTTTAATAAAACACATCCCAACTTTCAAATTTTAATATTATATATTATTAATATTGAATAAACCCTCGCTTCCTTCAATTAGAACATCTTAAAAAAAAAATAACAAACGTCTTAAAAAAAATATTAAAGAGGTCAACTAATATCTACATTTTAACATCTTAAGAGAGAAAATGCTTAGTAAAACACATATTCTACGAAATAATCAATCCCACTCAAATCCTTCTCTTTCCACCGAAACCATTTTTTCCTCCCAATCTGGGACAAAACCTGAGTTCCAAGCAAAACATTGTATTTTCTCTATTGTATTGTGAGAGGTACCTCTTCGTGGCAATGAGAGGGCAAAAAAGTGCGAATCTATTGCCAGGCTAGCAAGTCTCTTGATCTCTTTCGTTTTCGTCTATCACAAATGAGTATAAATTATTCAAGACATATAAATTAGTCTAATGATCATATATTAACTATGTAAAATATTCGTCGTCCAATAAAATTTATATTAAAAATAACTATTCATTCTGTCAATATAAATTAAGTTTAAACTAATTTATCCTAGTGGCTATATTCTTTTTTCTTTATAATTTATAAGATATTTAAAACTTAACAAGGCGTGTAAGAAAATACTTTTTGATTAATGGGTGCTGATAATATATGAAATAATCATAACACATGTTTATCCAAACGAGATTTTTTGACGTGACTTGTAAAAAGAAAATTATTTTCTATTTCAGGTATAGATAATATCATAATCGAATTCACACATTGGATTGCATTTGCATGCGTGTGGTTTGTGAATTTACTATTTATGATTTTAAAAAGTTGTTTTCTCTTTCATAAAAAAAAAATGTTTTCTCTTTAGTACCCTTGAGTTTTTTATTTTTCTTTTCATCGATGCATGAAGACAAAATTAATTTTAATTTTAAATAATAAAATATAAAAAATTATATATTATTAAATAATTGGATGTTGTGTACCTCTTGGTTTTCAAGTCTTTTCGATTTATATTTTATAAAATATTATTTTCTTTGTTTTAAAATGATTTTTATTGAAAAAATTATTTTAAAAAAATGTGATTTCTAATTTTTAATGTAATTTGAATTTTAAGATAAATATTCTAAATTAAAATATAAACAAAAGAGTATTGAAAATTTGATTTATTTAATTTTAATTTTTAATTAAATATATTAAATCTTTTTAATATTATTTTCGATTATATTTGATTTGTAGAGGGAGAATTTGTGGAATACTTCCACACTCATCTCTCACCTTATTAGGTGTGAATAAAATTAGCATTACGGGATAAGTGGCAGTAGCATAGAGAGTGGCTCCCTCTCACTCAGACAAAAGTAGGCCACCGCATGCATATATTTTGTTTGAAATAAAATATAAACAAAATAAAAAATAAAAAATTAATGTATCAAAGTTAAAAAAATAAAATAAAATAAATTACTTTTATATATTTTATTTCATAGTAATATATGAAAGAAACATCCGTAAACCAAAGAATTATATGTGAACTATGAAATGCGAGAATAGAGATAAGTAGCTTACTTTATAGGGGTTTTATTTGGTAGCCCACGAATTCCGTATCAAATTGGTGTGTAGTGTTGCCGCTGAAAGTGATGCATACAAATGCTTTTTCTAGGCACACACTTCTTGGCTGATTGGTTTGCCTTATACATTTAATTTCAAGTGCAACCTTTTATGTACCAAATACTTGCGCTTTCCTTAAAAGTATCCAACTCTTTCAACAAAAGTGGTTTAGGTTCCTCACCCACATGTATCCACTTAAATTTATTTTTACTTAGATGGACTAATGAAAAATATTGAGCATTTAAAATATATTTTTTAAATAATATAACTGAAATATTTAATATTGATTATATTCAAGTGTTATTACATCATTATAAATTATTATTTAAGATTATAAACTTTTTCGGTTAATGATAAATAACATATGCATCTAATTAATACTATATTTATCACTCAAATAGTTTTAAAATTTTATAAAAATTTATTAAATTGATCTACTAAATAATTTTTTTTTATTTGACAGTCGAATTAGTAAAATTTATCGTTTATAAGTAGAGTAACTCATCACAAAGTTACTCCTAAAGTCAAGATTATATTAATTGATGTAAGTTTGATGTTTATACTCATTTAATTAAGTAAGAAACACAATTATATTAGTTATGTTATTTGTTACTTCATCTGTGTTGCATAGTAATTAGTGATATTTTAACAACT
>JBBPBP010000001.1:12506690-12519432 GCA_037974735.1 Cicer chorassanicum | reverse complement strand
TTAATATTACTTGCATAATTTTTAACTTATCTCTCATTATACATTTATAACATTGATAACAAATCAATATCTAACAAAAATAATTTAATAAAAGTAGTATTTTTTTGTCTTTCATTTATACAATTTTTTTAATCTGTGTGAAATGAACAAATAATTCTATTATTTTGAGATGAAAAAAATATTAAATAACATTTTCATATTTGTCATTGAAATAAAAAAGAATTTGAGTTCATTCTTGCCTATACAATGTGCATCATTCCGTAATATTATACTGTTTTATGACAATAAAAAATATATGAATTGTTAATTATATACATGCGTGTTTCTTCTAAAGGCAATATATAAAAGCAAATGAATATAAGAAATACTTAAACAGAACGAAAAGTAGCAAAAAGAAAACAAGAAAACTACACCTGCCAATGAGGGAAACAAATAGAATTGCCATGGATAACTAAATAAACTTGGGTGAGAAGAGAAAAAGCCGGTCAATATTCATAGAGAAATAGCCACTGCATTAATTAACCCAAAACCACCTAAGTAGGGATGTCATACTATATCCACTCATAAAAAGTATATCAGATTCTCAAAGATTTAACTAACAATTACTTATAAAATATTCATTCGTTTCACAATAAATATTATTTTTAATAAATAAAAAAATTATTTTAGAATAAATATTATTTACTTTTAATATAACTTATTAATTTTTTTTATTATCATTCAATAATATATATATAACTTTCAAATTATTATTATATTTTAAAAAATACACTAATAAATAAGAAATACCGTATCACTTATTGAAGAGTTACATTTTTAATTCTGAGCCACTCCACTTGGGTTTTTTTTTATCACTATCCAATTCGTTTATTTACATGAAATAGGAAATAATTAAGCTAAAATTGTGAAGCGATCCAATAGATCTGCATACCCACCTCTACTCTAGGCACACTCATAATTTAAACTCCAACTGTAGAGTTGCTGATTTAAAGCTTGCCAATCAAATATTAAATCTATTTTAAAGATTGTGAAATCTCACCAGAATATGCTGAGTGTTCCCGCACAATGTAGCAGCGCAGCGAACGGAATCTTAATTAACCTATTAATCACCACCTTAATTACTGTCGGCTCGACACGATGCACGTACCCTTTACAGCCTACTATGTACACCAAAATATTCTAGAAGAAGCAAATATCGACTTCGAAGCATAGAGTTATCCATTCATACATTTACATGTCCGCAGCAACAGGGAAATAAAAGCATATAATTGCTACCAGAGGGAAAGTAAGAGACATTGTGGTAATCGAATTGACACATATCAACTGTTTTAAAAGTAATTTAAGTTGGACATTAAGGTGGACCACGGGGTATATCGTAGATTAGTAATTAAAATTAATTCGATTTGACATTTCAATTATAATCAATGATATTTTTGAAAGTATAAATTGAAGTTCTTTTGATATTTACTATTGAGAAAAAATCTAAATTTATGTGAGTTTGATGAAATAAAAAATATGTCTTTCAAAATTTAACTTGTGAAACCGACGCCAATTAAATTATTATTTTAACTATATGATTCTTAACTTACCCTAATTTAAAGACCTAAATTTATTTCCTACATGAAAAAATGCATGAATCTCCATTATGCATTGCGCATGAATCTCCATTAAAACACCTATATCATGGTTGGAATTAAAACATTGTATTAAATTAGTTCTCAAGTTATCGATATTCTAAAATGACTTATTGAATTGCAAAATACTAATCAATTTTGTTTTCCTATTGGTAATCGCATAAACTATCATGACAATATAAGTTTGTAATGTCATAAATAAACTTTAAATTAAATAAACAATGTTAGTGATTTATTTTAAAATAAATTAAGACAGAAACATTTTCAATTCACAATTTATAATTTTAACAATTATTTTAAAATAATATAAAGTGGATATTAACTTGGTTGATACACTCTTATAATTTTGTTAATAATTTAAATGGCCAACTTAAATATTATATAAAAAATAAAATATCTAAACCATTATAATAAGAATGGTTATTTTGGTTCTACATAGCTTCACGCAATTTAAAAATTTGTATTCATGATGTTTAAATTAAATTGGAAGAATCTTATTGGGACTTCTCCACCTAATTTTGTACTTGTTTATTTTTCTTTAATTCCACTCATGTCTCTCATATTTATAAAAATACATTCCCATTTCTTTTTTAAAATTCTATTTTTAAAACAAATAGGAGTATAATTTGAATTTTTTTTAATTTTTAACATCTAGTCACTTTTTAACCATGACTAAACCTTTTTTTTACTAGATGACTAAATCTTTTTTAAAAAACTATTAACCGAATTTTCATGAAACATTCTGGAATCAAATTTGAAAAAAGGTATTGAAATAATTGACACTTATTTAATATTGTTAAATGTAGCTACAGTTTAAGCAGGGTCAAATTTCTAAAATCCACATTTTTCATTTTTGAAAAACTCAGAAGAGATAAAATTGCAGTCACTTCCCTTATTTTTGTTTGAACAACGTAAACACTTTCCTCTGATTTTTAACCAAACATCCACCTTCCTTATTTATTTTTAAACATGCACTCATCACCCCTCTCACATTTCATATTTCTGAAATTGCAAACAATTTTTATTAAAACATATGGATGTGTAGCAGAGATAGTCTATAACATCAACCATAAAGGTCATCTTCTACTTTACCCAAAATCCAGACCTACAAATAGAAACTCCAAATAATTAGAGATAAATTTTAAGAACAGTGCAATACTATTGAGACGACATAAGGTGTTAAAGTACTATGTTGGTGTTGGTTTCATTATAAATGAAATATTTTTGACTATGACTTTAATAATGGTGGTTTAATCAATGGTGGTGTAATCTGATCCATTGCATGATGTAGTTTTTTGTGGTTTTTTTGGATTATTTTTTGCGCGTAGATGTCTTTATTCTCTAAACTTTGTATGTTTTGTTGATTGAGTTTTGTTAACTCTTTTATCTTTGTATATTCTTATTCTTTGCATGCTTTGTGCTTGGAATTTTATTATTTTAATATATTATTTGATTGTTTAAAAAAAATTAGAATTGACCTAGATAATGTAATTGAAAACAATAATGAAATTTTGGAAATTAGACCTTTGATTGCTTTAGTAAAATGAAAGGATAGAAGATGATAATCATGCATGGGAGAAAAGAATTGTTGGGCCGGTAAATGTATCTAATGGATTATTTGATGGGCCTAAAAACAAAAAATGTGGAGGAGTTTCTTTTCCCACACTTTTTTTTAATCTAACTCCTCTGTAGTGAACAAGTGATTTCAAAGAGAAAAATGAGTAATATCAAATTGAATAATAAATTAAAAGTAGATATTATGTGTAAATCATTACTAATCAAAAATTTATTACAATAACAACCATTAACTTTTTCACTTTACACTTTCTTCACTTTAGAAAAATTGAATCCACTTTACTTATACTTCAAAAATATACTTCCCAAAAAAAAAATACACTTTTTATGATTTCTAAAAATATACTTTTGAAAAAATATCATTATTTTCTAAACGGAAAGTATACTTCAAGATAAAGTGTGGATTGTGTTTCGTAGGCTGTGTTTTTTTATAGATATTTTAAAATGGCACTATATTTTGTGTTTGAATGATCTTTTTCTACAAAACAATGTTGCAATGAGACAAACAAATTATGTTTAGATATATATGGTACAATTTTGGTACTCGCACTCCCTGGCTTTTCTAGTTACATCCTCTGTCATTGTTGAAAAGATTAAATTGTCCTTATCATTAAATCAAATTTGTCAAACTGTCTTCTCCTTTCTTCTTTCATCATGAAACTCACAACATTCTTTCATTTTCAAACTCTCTTCTTCAACATTTTGCTGCTAGAACTTAATTTACAAACACTACGTGAACTGAATTCACATACGTATACGTGTTCATAGTTCATGCACACACTTCCTCTACTCACTACAAAATTTTACATGTACGTGAACTTAGTCGACATACATGTACGTAAACTATGTTCAAGTACACATTTTCCCTACTCACTACAAAATTTTACTTGTGCTTGAACTCAGTTTACGTACATGTACGTGAACTCAATTTACGTGAACTAAGTTCAAGTACGCACTTCTCCTACTCGTTGTAAAATTTTACATTTACGTGAATTCAGTTTATGTAGTTTTATGTGAGTTGGGTTCAAGTACGCATTCCCCATACTTATTGCTAAATTTTACATGTACTTGTACTCAATTTACATACATTTATGTGAACATAAAATACGTAAACGTATATGGTTTAATTTTGTATACATTGTATAATTTACCACTACATGAACTGATATCACATAATATTCCTAGATTTTGGAAGGAAAAAAATACAAACTCCATAGATCAGTAATCATACCATATTGGTGGCTTTCAACATAATAAGAAGATGATAGTTATGGGGTGTAAGTTTTGAGTGAAGGGTGTAAGTTATGAATGGTTATGCGTTATGAGGTGTGACTTATGAGTATGTTATATGGATGTGAAATATTATGAGGTGAGTGATGGTGGTAAAGAGAGAAAAAGAGAAAATAGAGTTTAAGAATGAGTGAAACAGTAAAGGGTATTTTGAATATTCTAATTTTATGAAAATTTGATGGATGTCGATAGCAAAATGTTGGGTGTAAATAACAAAATTGTATATAGTATCTAGCTCATTCTATTTTTTTTCCTGTGTGAGAATCTTGTGATACCGAATGTTTTGGGCTTGGGCTTTTTTGGGCCTTTGCATTTGTAATGGCTTGTTTTATTTAAGAAGCTTGTAGACGAATCTACTATTCACTCCCATCCTCCAAAAATGCATAAAAGAAAATACTACTTTGTACTTTTTTACTCCCTTCCACTTGATAAAGTAAAAACTTTTAACATTTTAACAATTTCAAAATTTCCAACTTTTTGTAAAAATTACATTTTAGAAATTTCATGTTGAACCAAATTTTTGACTTTTTTTTTTTAAATTCTAGAAAAATTGCATTTTGAAAGTTTCATATTCAACCAAATTTTTGAAATTGTTAAAAATTCTGGAAAAATTGCACTTCGAAAGTTTCACATTCAACTAAATTTTTGAAGATGCAGAGAAATCATTTACATATATTTCGCAAACCTTGCAAATAGTTAAAAATGACAAAAATGTATTTGCATATACTTTAGGGGGTGAGAGATGCACATGAGATTCCTCAAAATTGTAATATAAATTTAATCAAAATATCAATGGGCCAAAAAAAGTATAAGATATTTGTATAGCCCAATAATAATATAATGTTAGCATCTATAAGACTTAATTCAACTGACAGATTTCAATATTGTTAGACTGCATATCATATCTCCAATTTAATTCTGATACTCCGCAGTTGTTTGAGAATTTATATATCATTCCATCTATAAAGAAAAAAAATTATTAACAAGATACATTTTTTTAATTTTTTGCTCTATTTTCTGTATAATAAAGAGATTTTTTCAATACACTCTTTTATTATTTAAAGTTGGTATAGATAATAGGTCATTAAATTTATGCATAGAATCCATATAAATTAGTGACACTTTTGAATTTTATCTACTAGGAGAGAATGTATATATTGGAAAAAGTTTTGTGCTAGCACTCATCAATTGTTGCAAATTCATACCAATCAGACGAGTAACTCAAATATTGCTCGTAATATTTGTCTTTTAGAAATATTATAGACCAACAATAATGATAACAAGAGTAATCTTTATCATAATCAAAATTTTATTGAAATTGTATCCATATCTCGATAAAACTTCTAAAAATCTAAAACATTCATGTGCTTATTATACTCCATAAAATATCAAAAAATCTAAAGCTTCGAATGTTTACAAATGACATAAACTTTTACAATTTTTAAATAATATTACTTTCAATTCTTTTCATAAAAGACGAATGAAATATAAAGTTATAAACAAATCAACAAAAATTAATAAAATTAATATATTTGAAGTATACTTTGTCTTACAATATCCTTTGAGAAGGCCCAAAGAAGGTTAAAATTGATCCTTTATATTTTATTTTTGTTACATATTAAAAATATATTATTTTATTTTGAATTCTTAACTCAAAAAATAATGCATGTGTAATATGTAACAAAGTTTTATATTACTTCAGTGTAGTAAATAAAAGTTATAAACTGCTTTAACAAATAGATGCCTTTCTTTTTGTCAGTTTGTAGCCCCCACTAGAAGCAAGGTACCAAAAAAATATAATAATATTTCATCAAGCACTTCTACTGCCCCTAGAACAAGTATGTAACAATGATTGACATCCTCTTCTTTCACCTGAAGGGATGGAAATTCATGACCAAAAGCAACTATTTAATAAAGAATATGAAAATCAGTGAGGGAGGTGCCACTATTATATACTATATCACTATATGTAGTAAACGGATATTAGTAATTATAATATTGTCATATAATATATACAATTTAATTTATATATTATGATATAATATATGTACCATAAATTGCAAAATGAATTTGAAGGACAGCAAGAAAAATAAAAAGGAACTATTTTATGACAATAATAATCACTATCATAGCATCCCCGTTTATTGCCGACGAAGTAAATGAGAGACTAATTAAGGGGGTTGCTAATTAACAAATCTAAATACAGAAAAGAATGTATAATTAAGAAAATATAATAACACTCCAAGTGGAAAAACAAACACAAAAGACATCCACACAATTACAAACAAGTGGTGTACACTATTTAGTCAAAGAATTCCCAATTGAACTTTGGATGAACTGAATTATTGGTGGATGAGCTGGATGATGATGTTGAATTGACAGGAATTAATGGTGGTAGAGAATCAAATGTCTCCCATTTTGTAGTAACTACAACTTCTGAGGTAGAAGAATTTCTAGAAGGTTTGTGTTGAAGCTGCTCAAATACTAAAGAATTCCCATTTGAGTTCCTTTGAGGTTGTTGTTCCAAATTTGGTTGTAATCTATGATGCCCATTTGACATTTCTTGTGGTTGTTCTTGAATTGGAGCTAGTCTTTTTCCATTTTGTTGAGGCTTCTTCGTTGCAGCATGACTTCCATTGCAATTCTTAATTTTCAACATATCCAAAGTTTCAACATACTTTTGAACTCTTTTTACCTTCAAAATTATTTCACTACCATCAGAACAAATAATGTACATAACCAATTAAATCAATGTGAGAGAAATTCTATAAGGCACAATTTTTGTTTTTGTAGTTATTAAAATCTTACCTGCATTTTCCTCTGCAATTTAACATCCCCATCAACCATTATACCATCCAATTTAATCAATTGATTCATCAATTTCTCAATCAAGCTAAGCACATCTGTCTCTACAACTTTCCCACCTTTACTAATTATTGTCTCAAGAGCAATCACCTAATTATGCAATTCAAAATCAGATTAAATAAAACAATTCCAACCTTATGATAAAAAATAAAAATAAAAATAAAAACATAATAAAATATACCTGCCCTGCAAGCCTATCTACTTCCAAGCTAATTTGTGAAATTGATCTTGCAGCTTTTTCCATGATTGCATTTTTTCTCATTTCCAAGTACCTCTTCTCTTGACTAATAGGGTCCTCCATTAACACTAACTTGGATTTATCTTTGACTCCTACTATGTCGAGAAATGCCTTTGAATCCCTTTCTTTGTCTTTATAAAATAGCTTTTGGTCTTGGTGGTGTAAACCGGTTGGACCAGTTAGCATTTTCTTCAATTCCCCTATAACCCATAAGCACCAAACACCAATGAGAAAAATAAAATAAAATAATTTAAAATAAATAAATAAACAACAAAAAGGGTTTGTAACAACTAGTACCAAATGTAGCTTGTGAACCAATGTTGACTTCGTGATAGGTTGAACCATATTTAACTCGAACTCTAATTGTCGGTGGAGGAACCGGGTTTGGATCCGAGTCTACGGTTCGGCGCTGAACCAACATCCCACCTGGTCTCATCTCCCATTCCATACTTCTTGGTTCGGTTCCCGAACCTCCGTTATTAGTCATGTTCCTCATCTTCATCATCTTGTAATTTCTCTTTCACACAACTATACAACAAAATTTAAAAGCTTATCTCTTTGATAGATCTCAAATAACTTCGATTCTGTCACAAACAAATCTCAGCCATCCAAAATCTACTCTTATAAAAATCACTCACTCATGCATTACACGAGTCCAATCCCCACGGACACACACAAAATCAAAAACCAAAGTAAAAGGATAAAACAAAAACTTTATTCAGTTTCAACTTTTTTTTGTTGAAAAAAAAAATCAAACCCAATAACAACCCTCCAAATCTTAGTCTTCACGTGAACCCCGGAAAATAAAAAGATCGCCGGCAGGTGACCGGTGACGGAAAATTTTTGGTTTTGCAACCCTCAGGTGAATAGAGAAAAAAAATTAATTAAAATAAAAAAAAAAAAAAAAAAAAAACAAAAATGAACCTGCAGAAGGTAAAAGAAGTGATTTGTACAGAAAAATGTGGATTTATGCGTGAGTGTGAGGATTTTGTGGCGTAATATGAGATATAGAGAACAAAAGGGGAAAAGAATCAGAAGTTGAGAGGGTATATGAATGTGAAGTAAAAATATAGAGAGAAAAAACAATTCCAATAATGAGGAATTGATTTATTTTTTTTCTCTTCTCTCTCTGGCTCTTGCAGTCGTGGAGGAATCGGTGAAGTAAAGAAGAAAAAGTACAGAAAATCAAAATGGAAATGAATATAAAAACGTGTGGCCAGCTAACTATGCTGGCAGCCTGTGACTTTGATTTTGATATATACTATGCTGATAATTATTATTCATTTATAATCATTAATCATTAACCATTTCTCAATAATTGTCCACAACATTTCTCAAAACTAAATAATTATTGTCCACAACATAACACGTACAATTAATCTACATAAATCATTATTCATTATTACTTAAACCTAAATATTATCAAATTCCAGATATCCTTCTCTTTTATATTAATGAGACTGAATTTTGATGTTAAATTCTTTTGAAATAAATAACAAATTATTAAAAAATAAATAAAAAATATTTAAATTTAATATTCTTTTTAATGATATATATATACATATATATATACTCCAATATATATTAGTTTTATAAAAAATCAATTTTATTTAATATAGAATATTTTCTAAATTCCATACATGTACAGTATGATATAACACAACTATGTCATTTTATACACAAGTGTCACAATTGTCCTCTAAAAGGTTTACACAATTATTATAAGTAATGTATTAATGATTTTTTCCAAGTTATTTTGAAGACACATGTTAATAATTAAATTCACGTAATTCTTTTAACTTGACATGTGGTGGATAACATTTTAAAGTAAGTTATTATCGAAAAATATTTGTTTCTTGTATAATTTATTATACTGTATTATCATTTTTTTCAAAAATTTATTTTTAGTTAGCATTTCAATGATACAATACTAATAAAATTTATATTTTATTTTTACATAATTGATTTTTGAAAATTTGTCTTATGACTAATTGACAAGTGACAAAAATTGGACGAATGTGATTTATATAAAAAATTATAATTATTATTTTATATATTTTTTTTCAATTTTTTAATCTATAAGACATCCGAGAGAATTTTTTTTAATGACAAACATATTTATCTTGTTATTTTTCATGTGTAGATTATACAAAAGCCGCCAAAGGCCAAACATTCTTATAGTGAAAGATTTAAATTGTATAAATATTTGTATTCATATATTCAATCAAATCACACTAGGTACGTTTTATGGATATTTTTTAATAACTAACTTAAAAAATGACACTATGGTGTATTTGTTTTTTTAGTTTTTTAAACAATAAAAAAAAAATTAAATTAACGACTATTCATCGCACAAAGTGTGTCATGAACATAAAAAAGATACAAACATAGTTCAATCCACTAATAAAAAATAAAATACATCAAAATTAACTAAAATAATCTCATAAGCAAATTAATAAATTCGAGCTCCATTGTTGAATATCATTAGATGATTGGCTGCCTTAGATGTAACAAAAGACCAAGACATTAACTTAACCACTTCAAAAGAAGGTCTCTCAATCCTTTTAATTTAACCATTTCAATACAAAGTCTCTCAATCCTTTTTGTTCGACGAAAATTCTATTATTTCTTTGCTTCCAAATCGTCTAAATGCACACTAGTCAAATAGTATTGAAACATTGATGAACAAAGTTATCTCTTGATCACAACCCAATAAAGTGACGGACATGAGCCAAAATATGGTTATGCAAAATACAACTGATATCTAACCATTATAAAAAAGTTTTGCACTCACAAAACGTAAAAATAAATCTCTTTTTCGAAATGGTTAAAAAAACTTGCAATGAAAATCCAAGCATGTATGTTGGTGCATCAAGCATTAGGTTAACAATATTGAGTCCTAGGTTTTTGGACGGCACATGTATGTGTAGAGGTAGTTTAAAAATTACTATCTCTTGTCATAAATATAAACAAATATCAAATATGTTTGACCCAAATCATGATTCAAATGTATTTTAATTTTTGTTTTTATTTGGTAACAATGATGTTTGACTAATCACAACTAACTAAGGCGCGTGTAGCAAATTAACAACAATTATTTTAGAGTGTATTTGGATGGAGTAATTAGAAATTCTAGGGAAATAAGAATTTTAGGAAATTTATATGCTTCAATTTCCTTTCATTTCTAAATTTTGTTGTGTAGATAAAGAAATTATTCTTTTAAAATTTAGCTATTTTTATAAATTTCAAAAGTTTTGGTGCATAAATGAAAATTAAAGTTGGGCCAAAATTAAAATATTGGCAAAGTTGAAGAACTATTTTACATATTTTAAGGGACCAATTTACAAAAAAATAAAAAATATAGAGACTAATATACAAAATTTGAAACATATAAAGGCAAAATTGTAGATTTGAAAAAATTATAGGGATCATTTCATGATTATAACTAAAGAGAAAATTTGAAATTATTAGATTTTATGTGATATTTAAAATTTAGCTTTTACAAAATATCTCATAAAATTCATTCATTTTGAATTCCTCTAAAATATTTCATTTCCTCAAAACATTCCCTCATCCAAGCACATTCTTAAGGTGACAAATTATTGACGTTGTGGCTCATCCAGTCGCCACCAACTTGAACTTTTTTTGTTCAAAAACAAATATAAATAATAACAATAGTGTGTTACTGACATTTTTCTTGACCAAAACATCACAAACACACCATCTGCTAGCAAGCAAAAACCATTCAATAAGTAGACTACTGGTTAGTTGATTCTAAAATAAAAAGGTATACATTATTGGATATCTAGTATATTTTTATATTTAACCACTTCAAATAAGTTTATCTATAAAATAATTATAAAAACAAAACAGTTAAAAAATATTTAAATTGTGTTAATTATTTAAATTTTTTTTTTTATCTTAAAATCATAAGTCAATGTTTTAGTCCTGAAAATATTTTAAATTAGATAAGTTAACCGTAACTCAAAATAGTAAATTGAAATAGTGAAATCTATTAAAAAAAGACACATAAAATTTATTGTTTTACTTTATAACTTTTCATCATAATATTTAATATTTTTATTTTAAAATCGTACGAATTAAATCATAATATGCATTTAGAGTTTTAAACACATGTAGTGCATCCTTGCAACGGATGCATCAAGCAAGGTTCTAAATTCTAACGAAAAAGCACAGACAAACTTTTCTTTCTTTCTTGTTTCTACACTCTTCAACGTCTGACTCTTACCATCCACCGACACTCTGGCTCTCCCGAGTTGGGCCGCACGTGACACTCTTTACCGTGAGAAACTGCTTCTGTTGGTGGGATCCATTATAAGATACAGTAAATTATTGGTTGTCTTTTGAAAAATTGTAGGCAAAACTAATTAAAGTCATATATGCGTAATTGTGTATTGTATTACCATTTTCCATTTTCGTCCATAAATATAATAATAATTGGTAAACCAAATTATGAAAAATTAAGAAAGTAGTTTAGTGTTACTAAATTTGTTAAGAATTTATATTGCTTTTATATACTATTATTTACTTAATTAGTCAATGTCTAATTATTGTATTTATTATTGACAAATAAAATTTAAAGAAAATCTTATAAAAAGGGAGAAAAATATTTTCATGAACGTCTTATATGTCTTATATTTAGAGACAAATGTAGTATATTTTTTTGAATTCTAAGTTTGATATTCTAAATAGAGTACACCGTCTAATTTTAATTAGTTGTGAGTAACCTAACTACATTTTCTTAAAGACAATTTAGACTCTGATTTTATATAATACTTCCTTCGACCGTATTTATAAACAAAAGTAGATCAATAAAAGTTGATATGTATCTAATCCAAAATTTTAATTAAATACATCAACTTTTAGTGACTCACTTTTACTTATAAATAAAGATAAGAAATGCAATTTTAATTATACATAAAAACTTGTTTATATACAATTTATAAAACATATATGTGCATTTAGTTATATTATTAAGAAATTCTCTTGATCTTACAAAACATATATGTGCATTTTCAATTGTGTCCTTTATAAAAACTTGCTTTATGAGAATTAAAGATTTCTTGAAAAATAAAATTAATTGAGAGGTATTTTGAAACAGAAATTAATTGAGAGGTAT
>JBBPBP010000001.1:12489889-12506680 GCA_037974735.1 Cicer chorassanicum | reverse complement strand
AATTTAACGGTTGTGATTGAATGGCAATGTATATTTTTTTTTTTACATTAATTGTATATATAAATTAATTTTTTGGGTATATAAATGTATAATTAAATAGAGTGAAAATTAGATATATTGTCTATATTTGAGAAAAAAAATATGAGTACCTTTTTGTTTATAATCAAATTAAATCAAAGAGTGTACACTGTAATAATTGAAAACTTAAGATATTTTTAAATATAATCTTTTAGGGGGATAATTATTAATCAAGCAAGATTTTATAAGATTGTCAAATGATTCTTCATAGAAGATTTACTCTAGGTACGAAATTAATTAAGATGGTATATTTGAAGGATAAGATTCTCAAGATTTGGAGAGCAACGACATCATAGTTGATGTTGTCATTAGACAAATATTATTATGAGTTTGACCTTTCTTCATTTGAGAATGTTAGAGTGGTGAGATCAATAGGTTTTTGAAATTAGACTATGATTGTTCTTCATATCTTTACTTAAACGACGTATCATAATCAAAATTTAATTGATCAAATTTATTTTCATACTTGGATTAGGTTGCATAGTATTGCTAGGGATTATTGGAGATCATAGTCTTTTTGAATTGTTAGTAAAATAGGTGTTCATTTGGCTCTAGATAAGATAAAAATGAGGGAGACTTTTGGTCACTTTACTAGAATATTGATATTGGTGGTGGTGGTAGATTTAAATTCTAAATTGGGTGTTCTTGTTGAAAGAAACGAGTTTGCTTTTTGACATTGACGTCGAATATTGAAAAATCTCATTGTTTTGTTCATCTTATTAAGCAATTGGTCATTCTTTTGAGGATTGCAAACATAATAGGATGTCACCATGCACAAATGGTTAAAAAACAAGAGAAAATAGTTCAAATATATATTCGTATAACAATCAAGGTTGTGGACGAATTAGTCCACATAGAGACACATTTAGATGCTCGCTCATTTTTGAATGATATGATGAAAATCAAATAATTGATAATTTGAAGAATTGTTAAATATATTTTTAATTTCTATAGAATTGTTAATTATTATTTTTAGTGACCTTAAAAAGTTATATTTTTAATCTATTCAAAATTAGTATTTTCGTTTAAGTAATTAAAAATCTGTATAATCTCTTTATAAGGAACAAAGACATTTGATTAGTTCATAAATAAAATAGATATTATGGTTTAGTTTAATTAATAAAAATGTCGATACTATTATATTATATATTATATTTTGAATTTGAATTTAAATTTAAAATTTTCTATATTTGTATAAATTTTTAGTGGTAATTATATATTTATATATTTATAAACCGTACACATAATTAAAATACGACATGTTTGATTAGATACAAAGTACCGGTTCATAAAAAAAGGTACAAACTACAAAGTACCGACCGACCAAATGAGATTTTAATTAAACAATGTTCAATTGGTTCCTTACATTTTTTTAATGATGATATTATACTTGAAGCTAAGAAATATTTTAGCATTCAAATTCTTTGTAGTTGTTTAATAACACAGTTACAAGTAGTAATTAATTTTGGTCATCAATGTAAGATCAAATGTTTAGATTGCAAGTACACTAAAGCAATCTCAATCATTTCATGAGATCGGACAATTGTGAATTGTAATTGCGTCGCACTAGTCACAATAAAAATATGTATCCTTTAGATGATGATGTTTAGTGAACACTTATTTATATTTGTCTATTTTTAAAAAAGTTAGCGAATCTCAAACCTAAGTTCTTTAATTTTTCATTACAACTAAATCACTTTTTTTTTTTGCATTTTATTTATTTTTTATTAGTATATTCTAACGTTGCTCATAAGTAAATTACATATGTGGTCTTATAAGTTTTACTCATTTTCTGAATTGGTTCTTTATTTTTTTTTCCTTTTTGAGTTGACGCTTTAAGTTACATTCTATTTGCACAATTAATTTTTTGTCTCACTTTCATTAACGATTAGTACAATTGAAAACATTCGCTAGAAACCCTACTAAATACTACAGAAATACGTCTCTCATATTAATCCTTCAAAAAACATTCAACAAACATTCGCTACTAAATACGTCTCTCATATTAATCCTTCAAAAAACATTCAACAAATCTCATAAACAATTTACATTTCTTGATTTTCTCTATTACTATCTAAACAAATGTTTAGATCTATTGAGACAATCGATGTTACTAAGTATTGTGGTTAAGGTATATATATATAATATGTGCCTATCACCATAGATGGACTATTGTTTTTTTTACCGATATTATTGTTTTCTTAGTTGTTGAACACGCTATTAGGCTCTTTTCAGACGCTAAAAAAATAACAAAGATTAATTATTTTGGTGACAAAATAGAGTGAATAATGATTATCAAATATAAGGAAAGTTTGTTAAACATGGAAATTTCCTTTTTTTCATGAAAATTAGGTTCTAGATGTATATACATTTGTGAACAAATAGATGCACAACCAAAACCAGCTGCATCGAAAATGACATAGCACCATATGTGTTCTTGCAACTGCAGAAGGAAGATACTTCACAACGCAATGGCTCGACAAAGCATGTTATCATGAGCAGACGCAATTGGCATCATGCCCTCATCATATAATAAAATTAGAAATACATGGTCAAACATCAACCGAATTTGATACTCACTTTCAATTTGTTAAATAAATAAATAAAAACATATATGGAAGTGGATTTTGACGTCTGACTATAAGTAGCTAACCCCATCAAATTTTAGGTACCATAAACAAATCAAAGGTACAACATATTATGCACCAAATCTTTTCCTTCTTATACATGCGTTATTTTCAGAGCCTTTTAACTACTTTAGCGCCTCTTTCGAACTAAGTCCGAATTCCATTTCTTGTGTTCCAAAGCATTTTTGTTGTCTAATATGATATATTTACAAATACTCCCTCCAGTAATTTCCTTTTTATAAGAAACAATTTATTTTAATTTGGTCAATAAAAGTTGATCAAATTATAACTTAACTCTCTCTTATAAAAATGATCAAAGATAATAATATTTATGTAAAGACATAACGACTTAGGTTAAACATAACGACCAACTAAATTGTGCTTTAATCAACATTTTTAGGTTAAACTTGTATAATCGTGTGTGAGATCATGGCTTGCTACTGCTTGTCTAGCATTTTCATATTCTACGGTTGTTCCCGTTGTATCCATGCATTTCTTCTCTTTCGTGATAGTGTCTTCTAAAAAATAGTGATCGATTCTAATCTCATTTTTCTTAAATTAGACATTAAGGTGGAATTATCTGTGTGATACAATTTTGAATCAAGTTTGACGCTTAAATGATTGAATGAACCTCTTGCTCTTGAGAAAGATTCGGCTATACTGACTTCGACTACCCTAAATTCGACTGTAAACTATGTTTTGACTAAAAATTTAGAATATTTTTGTTGTAAATAATATATAAATGTAAAAGCATAATGCATATTTTTATCTAAATTGTTAAGATACATATATTTGTTGGAAGCAATTAAGGTACATATTTAATGGCATGTTATGACAATAGGGATAGGACGCATTGCAAAGGTTTGCAAAACTGAAGTGGTTAATTCATGTGCCATGATCTCAAGAGTATAGTTCATACTTTGATGCAATGATCTCTCTTAATAGTGTATTTTTTAAGGAGTTGCATATTTTGTTCGCTTACTTCATAGTAATATTTTAATAATTCAATTGTTAACAATGAAATGAGACAGAAGATTTATGTCCATTTTTTCTGTTTTTGGTCGAGTACCTTGGCACTATTTGGATTTGTTTACTCACGTCCCCTTTTCCCCCTGCAGAAGCAGGGACCATGAACATTGCTGTCTCATTGGTTTATTTCCCAAAAATTTGTACATAAAACAAGTCACTCACATATGCTGGAATTCCTACCACAGTCTATTATCTATAGGACAAGCAATCAAAATTTTAGGATAATGTTTAATAAATAATTTTTTTAATTTAGAATTATGTTGTCTCTACCCTACTATAAATTTTCTAATATATATATTTAATTTTTAATTGACTATATGTAAAGGCACATCTAATAAATTATAAATTACTCAAAATATTACCTTATTTATAAAAAATATTACCCAACTCAAGCTATGTGTGTGGTCACAGAATATAAAGCTTATCTTCTATTGGACACAGAGACTTCCTAAGCAGCTATGGCAGCCTTAAGCTGCCATTTCCATCCCATCAACTACTTGAATTCTCATAAGTTCAACAGAAGAATCAAGCATTCCATTTCCTGCTCAGCTCAACCTATACAAAGCAATATAAAGGTACCAACTTGAAGAGCCTTTTTCAAAATTCAACTCTTTTGATTCATTTCACATGAGCATTTATTCAATTTTCAATACCCTTTTGGAATAGGTTGTGATAAATGGAGCAGCCAAGGAAATAGGAAGAGCAGCAATAGTTGCTGTGACAAATGCTAGAGGAATGGAAGTAGCTGGAGCTGTTGATACTTGTCATGTTGGAGAAGATATTGGACAGGTTTTTGTTTTTAGTGTCATTTCAGTTTGCATTAAAGCAAAACTAATTAACCAAGTAGTTGTTTTCAAGTGGTTAATTAACTTTAGTTAAGTTCAAATCGTTTGGGAGAATCTAAGTTCGAATTCTGGCTGAAACAATTCTTAGTCAGACTTTACTTATCTCCTAGTCGATTCCGGATATTAAACAGAACTAACTTGTGTAGTCTTGTCTTTAATCTTTTTTAGATTTTCTTATAGGTATGTGGCATGGAAGAACCTCTTGAAATACCAATACTAAATGACCTTACTATGGTTTTGGGCTCTATTTCTCAGGTAATGTGAATTACAATAGCAAACTTGGTAGTATTCAATTAGCATTTTTTTTTAATCTTTTTGTATCTAGAATGACTTTTTGAATTTCAATTTGCAGTCCAAGGCTACTGCAGTTGTAGTTGATTTCACCGACCCTTCATCAGTATATGATAATGTAAAACAGGTTTGAATTCTGGTAACCAACGTAACTATAGTTGGCTAAATATGCAATTATGTAAATTGAAGTATAAATTAAATGGCTCTTGGCTAAGACTGAGAATTTAATTAGTTGAATTCTTAATTAAGTTGCAATAGCATTAGTATGTAGTTTTATCAGCACATATGGATGAATTAGATGTTGAGATAAGTGTGTATCTTTTATCCATTGAATTAGTAATTGATTAGTATTTTTAAAACAATGTTTCATATCTAAAGAAACAACTTCAAGTACTAGGACAATAAGACTAAAGTGAATCTTGAGAACCTCTCAAATTATAGTTGTAGCATTAGACTGTATTTTGATTAAACTTGTACATTGATTCATTCTTCTTCACTAGGCAACAGCATTTGGCATGAAAAGCGTCGTTTACGTGCCGCGAATCAAATTAGATACAGTTGCAGCATTATCTGCATTCTGTGAGAAGGCAAGCATGGTGAGCAAGGGGTGAGACACATATATAAGAACAAATACATAGTCTACTTGAACTTAATTATGTTCATTTTTCTATATACTCTATTGTCTATTCAGTTATTTCACACTCTATAATCCACATCATTTTGAATAGCAATGAATGCAGCTTTAGACTAAACCTGCTACTAAGCCATTTGTTCTCTTTTGTTAGGGTGTTTTGGTTGCACCAACCCTTTCCATAGGATCAATATTATTGCAGCAGGCTGCAATTTCAGCCTCTTTCCATTACCGCAACGTCGAAATTGTGGAATCCAAGCCTAATGCAAATGTAAATTTTTATGTTCTTCTTTATAGTTGCATCACTGTTTTTGTTTGTATGTTCTCATACTGAAAAAGCCTTGTTGAATAGGATCTTCCATCAGCAGAAGCAAATCAAATTGCCAACAATCTATCTAACCTTGGTCAAATCTATAACAGAGAAGATTCTTCAACAGATGTATTGGTAAGGACAAAAACAAAAACAATTACAGGACATAAAAATGCACACAAAAACAATTACTATGAATATGTTTAGTCTTTATGTCTAGTGAGATATTATAAAAATATAACATGGTATCAGAATCTATTCGTTCGGACTAACTTAATTCTTTCATTTATTTATCACACGACTAGGCAAGGGGTCAAGTTTTGGGAGACGGAATTCGTGTGCATAGCTTGGTCTTACCTGGGCTTCCCTCTAGTACAACTGTTCACTTTTCTGGTCTAGGAGAGGTATGAACTAATGAACACATTTTACACATATGAACCACCAATTTAGTCACAATATTGCAAGTGTCCAAACATTTTAGTCTCAGAAATTGACGAAATTTTAAAATGATTCGTGATATTAAAAATCATTGATTACATTAGTCCTTATGAGACAATTTTCGAAACTATATTAATCGACTCTAAAGAAAGACTAATGTTAAAAAATAGAGTTTTTATTTCATTGATGACATTAAAGTTTGGTTAATTTGAGAGACCAAATTAATGTCCTACCTTAGGGAAATGAATTCAATTGGTGCAGATTTACTCTATCAAGCATGATATCACAGATGTACAATGTCTCATGCCAGGCTTGTTGTTAGCCATTAGAAAAGTAGTGCGCCTAAAGGTACCTTTTAAGTATTTGAATTCTAAAGCTCTTTAGCTTCTTTTATATCATTCTACTTGGTCTAATTCAATCTTTTCATTTCCCCTTTATTTATCATTCTTGAAGAACTTGGTATATGGCTTGGAGAAGTTTTTGTAACCATATGCTACATTTTCAATCTCCTGACCAGCCTGTTGACAAATATCATCATAGAGAAAGTTTGTTTGAAAATCAATATAAAAAGAACCTCCAAATTGCTCTCTAGCGGGCTGTTAACATATATTCTGAACTGTGGATTCGATGATTTTGTAAGGACATTTTTGGATTTGGGACATGTATTAAAGTCACTCAATTTAGACATGAGCTGAAGTTAGGAATGTTAGTACAATCTAATGTCATCAATGTGCATTTCAGCAAAATAAAATGACGGGCACATTAACCATGTGTGTCAAATGCGTTAACCTTTTCCCTTTAAAAAATTGTAGAATTAGGTGTCACAAATTGATGTTCAAATAATAATTTTTTGAAATAAATCCTTTGTGTGGATTGTGATTCTGTAAAGATATCAATCATAAAGCTAAGAAACAAAAGACAGTTTTGAAATGTGTGGTTTTTTTAAAAGGACAAAAACTATGTTCTTGAAACATGAAAAAGCGTAAAATACAAGATCTTCAACTTGATACACTATAATTGATTTGAACACAATTTTAAAAGTAAATAAAAAACATAATGCATCCAAAAATAACAGATCAGCAATTAACATTTTTTTTAATAGCTCAGAGTTTAACATTTCAAGTTTGTAAAGTACACTGCATATAACTGATATAAGTTACAAAAGAACGCTCAAACCCACCTAAAATAAAGGGCTAATTGAGTAATTTTCAGCTCCCACAAACACCAAATAATCTGTTATAAAAGAAACCGTTCTTTAATTTTCTCTAATACAATTACGTAATTAAACGAAAAATGTTTAATAACCAGCTAAAACTGTTTGAGTTTTTCTCTAAACTCAGTTGGGCAAATGATGGCACTATCTATGCATAAGCCACCTTTGGTATGAGTACAATCAATTTGGGCCAAAGAAAACTTAATCTTTATGGGCTCATTGGGCTTTACGACCACGAAATCTCCTACATGGTAATAGACCCAATCCCCTGGCCCTTGTAAGTAACACTCCGAGATTGAACGCTGACCGTCTGATGTGGAGAGTTGGAACCTGACGGGTTTGATGTCCCAGCCATGCACTTGATCAACGTTGCAAACACGCCGACCCAATCTTTTGTATGCTTTGCCCAATTGGAGTTTAAAACTTATGCTGTAACTTCCCACAGGGAATACAAACTCTACCTCCCCTACTACTTCAACCCACCACATTTGCTGAAGATATGCCACATTCTTAAACCTGTAGATACAAAAAAATAATTGATACTTTAATTACTCTTTGTATTTCACATGTTTCGAAGATAATAATATTTGAGGTTTATCAGATATTTAATATAAAATTCTATTTTAAATAAGATGTAGACTTTTTCACTGGAATCAATCATTATAGATAAAAGTAGTACTACTTTATTAGTACAGATTTGCATATATTCTTTTGTCAACCACTGGACCACCAAATTAAAACTTCTTACCACTAATTAGATTATATGTGTGTGACCACTATTTTAATAATTTAAGGAGAGAAAAAAATGCAAGTAGCATTTTAATTTGTAACTTTATTTGTTTATAGCTGGATAAATAATAAAATTGTTCAATAATATGTAAACACAACTATTCTATCATAAAATTATAATGTAATATTATTGATTTTGAAATACTACATTTTATGTTTAAATTAGAGTTTATATTTTAATTAAGTCTCATTTGACAGTGGTTTAAAAGTTAAAGTATTTTAACTTATTTCAAGTGTTTATAAAAGAATTTCTAATATTTATAAAGTTTCAATTGAAAATTTAAATTTCACCCGCGTTATTTAAAAAAAAAAATCTCAATAATCATAATTAAATTTTAGGAATTACATTTTTGATATCTTTCAAAGAATATTAAACCATCTTCTAAATGTCGTTTTTAGATCAAATGCATTTATTTTTTAAATATTATTTTTGTGTTTTTATCTTATTTTATTCTATTCTATTTCAGATAAAATATGTTTTTGATGGGGTCACCGGCCAAAGGGCGTGAAAAGAGGTATTTAAATTTTTTTCCCGGATAGTTGTGTCTTTCTACAAACGAATTGGATATATTCCAATAAATAAAAGCTGTAATAACGGCTGAGAATCGCATATTATAATGGGAGGGGGTATCTTTATGGCAATTAAAATGCGCATAATAATAAAGCATGCATATATACCAAAGTTTAATATAAATAATTTAAGACAAAAGGCACTTCAAGTAGCAAATAATTGGCCAAAGAAGCTCTTGTGGCAAGCAAAACACAACTAATCACAAACCCAACGAATAGAATATTACATGACATTGCTTCTCTACTTTAGACATAATGGATAGATATTTATTTACATTAATTTGCTAAAACAGGGGTCCTTTTCATGCTGTTTCAATAGTTTTTCTTGGAGCAGATTGCTTGCACTCTTCTTTCTTTGCTTAAATTATCTATATTGACCACAAATTAAAACACTACCAGAATTTGGCAAAGCCAATGGCATTGCCCATTGGCTTTTAAAATCAATGCCCCCTCGTTAAGAAACCGTAGTGTGTGAAAGCTTCCATCGCAATTTCAGGAAAATATCATGTTCTACTATAATGAATTTTAATAAAATCATCAAGCAGAACGGTTCCTTGTTTTTTTTTGGGTTAAATGTCCACATAAGTCTTTCAAAAAATAATAATTTAGATATTGCAGTTTTCTTCAACGAAAATAATGTAAATGATATTTTAGTCCATGGAACGTTGTTCAGATTATTCTTTATATTACTATTTTTTTTTTTCAAAGGGATTATTCTTACTATTTATACCATTTTAACTTGTCTAACCATATTTTGGTGATTTATTTAATATGCATGAAGCATTATTATTATAATTATTATTTTGAAGAAGTCTTGTGGCTAAATTTATCCACGTTAAACGTAGAGAAGAAGGTAGTGTGATTCGAACTCGCAAGTCGCGCCTCTAACATATGTCAAATGTTTCGGCATCCTTTTAACATTTCAACTGGTATTACATAATGAATCAGTCTTTTCTTTTCATATTCTTTTGCACCATATTCCCATTAATTGAATTTTCCACTATTTGTTTCCTACAGCTACAAGTTACACTCAAAAGCTGTTTTTTTAACCATACAAACTTTTTAATTAGAAAGTTTTCACAAGGTTTGTTTTTATATTTGTTCAAAAACGATTTTCATTTCTTTAAAACAGACTCTTATACCTCAGTTACAACACAGAAAAATAATCAACAAACAGCATATTTTTAATTAAATTTCTACACAAAACCCAGAAAATTATTTTTCAATGAGCTACTAGTAGTAATTTTTTATAAACACAACCATCAAGGAACCACATTCAACACATCAGTAATCGTCAGATCGAATACATCGGACAGTTCTGAAAAATGAAATTTTTTTATTTTATTTTAAAATTATAAATTTAAATCCGGACGTTTGATTTCAATGGAGCAACCATAATGTTGCTGCCACATGAATGTGGGGGAATTCCCGATTGTCGCGGAAAGAGACAAATAATTGAAAATGTTTTGGAGTCAAAGCACATGATTTTGACCAGAAACATAACGTTCAAGACATGGTCAAAAAAAAAAAATCATATATAGAAGGAAAATAATTTCATTAAACATAACTATAGTATATCACTCACCTGGACTCCTCAGTTGGAATATAAATCCAATATCTTCTATCATCTATTCCTGTTATCTTTAAGGACTTTGATGAAATAAAGAAACAAACTTGTCCACTACATTTGTCCAATCTAACTTCCTATAACCACAAAAGGACCAAGATCACAAATTAATAGTTGAATAAAAAAAATAACAATAAAAAATTGAACTATTAAAGATAAGGGCCTTAATTAATTCGATGGAGCAACTTACTTTAGTACCATGATCAAAGCGATTAGGTAGACAAAGTTTTGCATAGATCTCTTTCTTAGTCATAATGGAAATATTTTCTTCACCAAGAATTTTATTAGCAAGAAACTTATAATTTTGTGGCAACTTTGATTCCCAAACAAAATCAGCTGAAGAAGCTCTATGAAAAGCACGGTTGACTCTAGCCAATTTACATATATCAGGTGGATCAAGATTCATAAGAATGGAGGAGATGCAACTCTCTGGAATATCACCAAGACCAGTTCTTGATGATGAAGAATTAGACCCTTCACCTTTTTCTTTTATGGTTGTTGTTGAAGAAATACTAGCCCCCATGAATGAATTAATTGAAAAAAATGAAATGATAAGAGACTTGGGAGAAAAGGGTTTGGTTCAAAGATGAAAAAGGAGGAGGGTATAAAGTAGGTAAAAGATTGGACGAGAAAATGAAAATGAAGAAAGTGCTTCCATTTTGATTTTCTAGGCTTGGTGTGGAATTAAGGAAATGGTATAGTGGTGGCAGAGGAAACATTTTTATTTTTTTATTATTATAGCTTTTCAATATAAAAAAAAATGAGCATGTGAGTGGTGTGCGTTTGTGAGATGGGAAAAGGCATAAAGTGAAAATTCTTTTATTTCAATTTAATCTTCAAATTCCAATACAACAATGATATATATGTATATATATATCTATTATTTTTATACATTCCTTTAATATTTTTTTTCTATCTCTTTTATTTTATTATAGGATGAATTTATCATAGTTATGACATCCTTTTCTTTATTTATTTCTCCCTCAATGTGTGGTTGATGTGTTTTGATGTCTATTGATAATGTTTCATTCCAATAAGAGGAAAAATTTGTATGTGAAGGGGACGTGTACATGAGTGCATGGAATTTGGTAGTACCTAATTCTTGCCACAAATATACATATTTCATATACCTCTTCGTGGTATGTGGAGATTATATGCGTCTATTTACTTTTCGTGCACACATCAATTTTTCAATTTTATGAAATAAGATTCAAAACTTAACAAGTTCAGAAAAGTATACCTGTGCAGTAAAACGTCAATTAAAAAGAAAAAAAAAGTTTAAATTACATTCTAGGAATTAATCAATGAGAATAAAAAAATAGTTTAAATCACATTCTAGAAATTAATTAATGAAAATAAAAACTATAGATCATCGGTATAAAATTATTTACATTGACCACTAATCATAACTTATCACCATATTTTTTGACGTAAACTTGTCACCCTATTGAAGAATTCCTTTGTTTAGTTTTTATTTAAGACTATGACATATTGTAATTGATTTTTGATATAAAATAATTATACAAATTACACCGCCTTTCTTCAATTAATCAACTATACAAAGGTTCATGTAATATTGTAGCATATACTAGTATAGGATTATAGGGTGAAATGAATTAAGTGTAATGAAATAGAATGAGATTTATAATATCAATTTTTTTAAAAAATTAACTAACAATCGTAGTCGCACCTAAGTCTTTTGACATATTTGTTTCCTTTGCCGTGACAGTAGAACAAATTGGAATGTTGAACGACTATAAGTTAGTGAAAGGAAAATTATCCATAAGCAGCCTTGATATGTTGAACGATTTACCAAGACTTTAAAAGCCCAATACCACAACCTAATTGGTTTTTTTTTTTTTATCAGTAGCTAGTCGTTTTGAGATTTAACTGTTTTACGTATATGATTTCTTTTTTACGTGGATGAAATGAATAAAAAATTTGAACATTTTGAATTAAAATTCGATCTAAACATACTATTCAGCCTTCTTTTATTTATTTATTTATTTATTTATTTAATATTATTGATACGAGGCAGACAAATACTCTTGTATATATTATGTACGTAGTTGACACTTTATTTTTTTTGACAAAGACATATAGTTCACACTTCACGCTAGACTCTTGAGCAATACACATGTGACATGTCTATCAGTCTATATCTATTCATTTTAATCACCACGTGGTTTTTTTTTTTCCTTCAAACTATTTGCCATTGTATATTTATTTTTTATTTATCAGCATGCTTTTGGGCCCCAGAAATCTTTAAAGCCAGTTATTATTATCAATATTTTTTAGGGACATCGGAGAATGGAGAGACTGAAAAGAAGATATATTTTTTAGGGTCATTGAGAGAATGTTTCTTTACAATATTGATTAGATCGTGAAGTTATATATGTAGCCAGCCAAGAAAAACAAACAATACAAATGTGTTTGTTTTTTTGCCTTTACACATAAATCATATTTTCTAACTAATTATAAAACAAAATCATATTATCAGGGAGTTATTGGATTGTGCATTCCGCCTAATAGTACAGACCATTGATGATAGATTCAATTTTTTTAATAATATAATAAAATGAAAATGATTTATTTTTTTGTTAAAATGTTTTTACTCTTTACAAAATTATGACACTTCAAGTCTTTAAAAATAATTTATTTTCTTTTATCTCTATTTTGATTTTTTTAGGCACTACATATATCAATTTTTTGCAAAAATAAAAATTAAAATAAAGATTAAAATTGAATAAAAAGTTTTAAAGATTAAAAAGTTGAAAATTTATTTATAAAAATTAAAAATAAAATTTTATAAAAACTAAAATTTATTTTACTTTATTTTCAATTATTAAAATTGCACTTATTTTTATGGCTCAACTTTTAATATTAAAACAGAACTTTCAAATATTTAATGTACCCACATTAACTTAAGCTTAGTGTTTGAAGTTTCAACAAATATTTGATACTCCCTAATATTTTATTATATTCAATATCTGTTTGGTTTGAATATTTGTTTGTTTTTTTTTTTTTTTTTTTTGAAAAATCAGTTCAAGTGTCTAATTGATTCTACTTGAAGCCGCAGATCACATTTTTGAAAAATCAGTTCAAGTGTCTAATTGATTCTACTTGAAGCCGCAAATTAATGTGATGTAATTCAAACTAAATGTAAAAACTAACTCTACTAAGAGTTAGTTATGGGTTGTTATGAATTTATAGTAGTTAGAAACTTAGTTAGTAAGCTACAACTAACTAATATATAAGATAAACTACACTAATAATTAATGTACTTGCAATCATAGTCATATTCAATAAAATTTGATTGCTTGTCATTTTTTCTTGTGTATCAAAAAACATTCAAAGAGAGTGTGTGTGAGTTCTATAATTGAGAGTCTTGTAAATTCATCAAGTTTATCACTTTGAACAAATAAAATCCGATGTGCATTATTGAGTTTTTCACCAACAAATTGGCATTAAGAGCCAGGTTTAAGAGGGACAGTGGTTGCATCAACAAGTTAAGGGAGCAATGGAAATTTTCCAACAAATTTACTAGTATTGAAGTTCAAGAACTACAATAGATGGGTGGTTCAAATGAAAGTCATATTCAAATTTGTAGATGTTCTCGAAATTGTGAAAGATGGTGTTCCTACATTGAAGGAAGGTGTTATTGAAGCTCAAAGAACAACCGGGAAAGATCATAAAAAGAAGGAATGTAAGACCTTATTTCTAATTCATCAATGTGTAGATGAGGAGATCTTCGAAAAGATTGTAGAGTGTGAAACTGCTATAAATGCTTGGAATACATTAGCAAAGGCTTATGTTGGTAATGATAAGTTGAATGAGGTGAATTATAGACACTTAGGAGACAATATGAGCTGTTGCAGATGGGAGATCAAGAAACAATTGTTGAGTACTTCATGAGGTTAGTGATACTTCAGTTGGGAGATCAAGAAATAGTTGTTGAGTACTTCAGTTGAAAGTGAAAAAGGTGTTAAGGTAGTAGCTGCACTTGAAGAATCCAAGAATATGTCTTATATGAAGTTAAAATCATTACAAGGGTCTCTTGAAGCATATGAGCTAAGTCTCAAAGAAAGATAAGATGGCAAAGCTGAAAAGAAAGTTGAGCAAGCTTTATTTGCTAAAGCTCACAAGAAGGGGGGCATGATAATTGGAAGAACAAGAAAGGTAAAGGCAAATGGAAGAAATACAAGAACAAGAACTGCAACAAGGAAAAAGAAGATCAATCTGATCATGAGAAAGACAATAAGAAGGAAGGTTGCATTCATAAAAAAAAAAATCAATAAAGACAAAATTCAATGCTACAACTGTCAAAAGTGGAGACATTTAGCAAATGAGTACAAGAATAGCAAAGGGCCAATAAAGAAGAATGATGAGGCTCAATTTGTTCATGATAGTAGTTCATATTTTGATGTTGTGATGTTGATGGCCATTACAAAATCAAAACCACATCCTGTTGAATGTTGGTATCTTGATACAGGATGTTCTGACCACATGACATGACATATAAGTTGGTTTTGTTAGCTTGATGAAAAGGTGGAGAGAAATGTCAGATTTCTCGCAACAGGGTTGTTGTTGCAGAAGGAATTGGTAAAGTTACAATTCAAATAAGAGACGGGAAAACAATAATCATAAGTGATTTGTTATATGTTCCTAACATGAAGAGTAATTTTTTGAGCTTAGGATAATTACTTGAAAGAGGCTACTCTATTGAATTGAAAATGAATCAAATGGAGCTTTTTTATGAAAGAAATAACTTGATATTGAAAGTTCCCGTGTCAAAGGATAGAACTTTCAAGGTTGGTATTAATGTGCTTGAACAAAAGTGTTTCCATGCAAAAGTTGAAAGAGTAATGTGGAAATGGCATAAAAGGTTTGGACATCTTAATTTTAAGAGTTTCAACCTATTGTAGAAGAAAGAGATGGTGAAAGGATTTCCTTGAATTCAATTTCCAAGTCAAGTTTGTGGAGGCTAATGTGAAGCTAAACAACATAGAGAGTCTTATAAGTCCACAATTCCCACAAGAGATTGCATGAAGTTGCAGATCATACATATGAAACTCAAGACCTGATATCACATATAGTGTTGGACTTATAATTAGATTTTTAAAAGAACCTAGAAGATCACACATAATAGCATCTAAGAAGGTGCTGAGATATGTCAAGAGGACAATTGAGTTTGGAATTATGTTTCCAAGAGTTGAAAGCATGGGCGATGAGAGGTTGATAGGCTACACTAACTCTAATTAAAGTGGTGATGTTGAGGATAGAAAAAGTACCTCAGGTTACAACTTTATGAGAGGTTGATAGGTTACACTACCTTGTTGAGGTATTTATGCAACTCAATACCTCATATTTCTTATAGTGTTAGACTTATAATTAGATTTACGGAAGAACCTAGAAGATCATACATAATAGCAACTAAGAGGGTGCTGAGATATGTCAAGGGAACAATTGAGTTTGAAATTATGTTTCAAAAAGAGCTGAAAGCATGGCTGATGAGAGGCTGATAGGCTACACTAACTGTGATTGGAGTGGTGATGCTAATGATAGAAAAGTACCTCATGTTACATCTTTATGCAAGGCAAAGTACCAATCTCATGGTGTTCAGAAAAGCAAAATGTTGTTGCATTGTCTAGCTGTGAGGTTGAATACATCTCAACTACTAATGGAGCAAGTCAGGCTCAATGGCTTAAGATGTTAATGGAAGAACTGAAGATGAAAGAAGAACAAGTGTTGAAACTCATAGTTGAAGAACTAAGGAAAAAATTAGGAATGTGTAGTTTAGTAAGTTTGAATAAAGAAGGTTAATGTGATGTAAAAACTAACTCTACTAAGAGTTAGTTATGAATTATTAGTAGTTAGAAAGTTAGTAAGTTACAACTAACTAGTATATAAGAGAAGCTAACTAATAATCCATGTATTTGCAATCACAATTATATTCAATAAAATTTGATAATTTGTCATTTTTTCTTGTGTATCAAGAAACATTTAAAGAGAGTGTGCTAGTTCTATAATGGAGAGTTTTGTAAATTCATCAAATTTATCACTTTGTGCATTTCAAATCCGGTGTGCATTATTGAGTTTTTCACCGACACAAATAGTAACTTATTAGGCAATTAAATCGATTTTGCATATTGTATATTGTCCTTTTCTTGATTGCACCTATTTTACTTTCCTTAAGTTTCTTTTCGGTTAGAACTTTTTCACATGCTTACGTTTTATAAATGTTAAGATGTACTAATATATTTAATAAATTAGTACAACTTTAATCAAATAAATAAATAAGTTAGTACACCAACATTCAGCCATAATTTTTTCAATTGACGTT
>JBBPBP010000001.1:12446934-12469245 GCA_037974735.1 Cicer chorassanicum | reverse complement strand
GATAGTAAATTTAATTTTTTAATAGGGACAATGAATTACTATTCGATATATCTTCAAATATCTTTAAGTATAAGTATTTTTTGAAAATGGATTCTTTAACATTGGTATCGGGTAATTTTAATGTATTTAATAGATATTTTAATGGTCAAAATAAGTTAATAGAAAAATAATTATTTAGATAAAAAAACAATTTAATAAATATTATTTTGATAAAAGAGAATAAATAATTACGAGAAATAGAAATAAAGTTATCAAAAACAGTGGATTAGAAGGTAGTCAATTTTAACTGCTTTTAAAAGAAATTAGAGAAGTAATTTTTTTATATCAAAATAGCACCATTTTACGAGTGGGAGGAAATTTGAAGTCAATATCTTAACATCAGAAGCTATACCCTTCTTTCAAAAAGAGTAAGAGTATTTTCTAAAATAGGAAAATAGCCTGTATAAATGCTACCTGTATTCCTATTTATAGTAACATTCTGGAAAGTGTTTGTTTTCTCTGTCGTCTGGAATTGTGTACGTGCGTACTAATGCTGAGTGCTCACAATTTGCTTTATTTGTCATCTCTTCAAACTTGAGATTTTATTTTTATTTCGGATTTGATTAACAAATTAAACAAGTGAGCCCAACTTGTTTGAGATGTGGAAGAAGAAAAATGATCAGGTGGATAACAATATTGAACTATATATAAGAACTTAAGGGTCTTTGAATTCAAATAAATAAAATTAGACAATGTTTGAATAGTACAAGAGAGCCCCACTATTTGGTTATATGTGAGGTGAATTTAAGAGTGTAAGAGCAAATCGTGTATCAACAAATTTGACCATAAATGTATTATAATATTTTATTAATTAAGATAAGGAAATGTGATAGTCTTGTGAGAGAGATCGACCCCTAGACAAAGAGTTATGATGGTAACCTTTACATGAGGCAAAGTAGAATGGCCCTTAGTGTCCCTATGCCAACCCATCATCAACCACGTTTGAGGTAATATCCCCAAGTACTAGTAGGTAAGGTTGCTATTACTAAATGTTATGTAATGTAATAATAGGACTATATGAGAGTGACGAGAAACCACTAATTTCGTTTTTGGCTGCGTATGGGGGAGTTTTTGTGTTCAAGTCGTTTTCTTTACTTTGCCAATTCAAAAGGTAAAAACCATTCCTTTGTGGGAAAAAGTGGCTTTACAACTTACTTTTACTTAAACTGTTATTATTATAACATTACCTAACTTAATGAGTAAATCTCTGGTTAAGATAATACACTTCTATAATGTTAGAGAGAGGGAGAGAGGTTACAATCAGTTAACTAATGAACTTAACCTTTTCCAATTATGCATTTTCGCTTTTCAGCTTGTTATGCACGTTTTTCTTGCTTGTCTTTTCTCAAATGAAGTTTCATTTTATCATTAGAGGGTCTTAACTTCAATTAGTAGCAAAAGTTCTATTCATTTGTTTTATATTAGGATACTTCTGGTTGAAAAGAATAAAAGACATGAAATTATAGAAGGAAGAACACATAATATTTGATTATGATGATGTTTGGCTAATTATGTCTTAATCTTCAATTTCATAGTGGTTGTAATAAATTTCTATTATAATTTAAGATTAAAGTTTACAATGTATAACTTATATTCAAATACTATGATTCATATCACATTATTATTTAGAACTTCCAAATGGTAGACTCTTTCGTTGTCACTCAAACAACTTACCCACTTAGCACTAACTATGAGATGTATCAAACAATCTCAATCTTGACAAATGATTTGCGCCTTGGAAGATGAATTGCATGACTTATGTCTTCTTATGGTTGTCATTGGTGATCGACTTGGTAAACATGTCAGTTATATTTTCAAAAGTATGGACATTTTCAAGAAATATTTGTCATATGCAAGCAACTCTCTCATCTTGCGAAACATCACATCAATATGTTTGGTCTTAACGTTATACACTTCATTATTTTTCAAATAAATAGTACTTTGACTACAATAATGCAATGGAACTTCACCTTGCTCAACACTTTGTTTCTTCACTAGTCCTGTAAACCATAAAGCCTCTTTGGCCATCTTATTGTCATTCCAATAGATTTTCCTCTTCATTAATTATTAGTTATACCCAGGACTTTGCTTTATTTTCTCTTTATGTGGTTTTTTAAATGATGTCTCAACAATAAAATATTTTTAGTTAAATAAATATTAGTAATTAGTAGTTATGTCACTTAATTCATCTTGTAAAAAAAACTCAACTCGCCAACTGAACCGATTGTTTCAATTTATTGCTTGTTTGTTTTGATGGTGGGTTGAGTCCAAACTCACATTTCAATTAAAACTACAATATGTAGCTTCAATAAATCATGATCAAAATTGAATTGAAAAATGATTTAAGTGTGACAAAAGGTAAACCAAACTTGCTAATTGTTATTGCATAAGAACAATACAAGGGAACATATTTATTTGTGAATAATAACAGTATATTTTTGATGAATTTTGAAAGGCAAGGAGGGCATTGAGAGCACTTAAAGCATTAGTAAAGTTGCAAGCACTAGTTAGGGGCCACATTGTGAGAAAGCAAACTTCAGATATGCTAAGGCGCATGCAAACATTGGTGAGACTACAGACACAGGCACGTGCAACTCGTGCGCACTTGTCATCAGATAATGTGCTGCCTTCTTTCAAGTCTTCACTTTCTCATCACCCTCCTGTAAGCAACCTAACACTATTTTCCTTTATGCTTGGAATTTGGTATCTGTAATTTTCAACTTTGACACAAACATAATTTTGTAAAAACAAATTCTAGGTGGTCGTTAATATCACTCAAAAAAGAATGATTGGTGATCATTAACCTCTCCTTTTCTTTTTTAAATTTATACTTAATTATAAGTCCCAGAAGAATATGAGCACCTACATCATGTCTACAATACAAAATTAGGTGAATCGTCTATCCAGAAGGTACATATTCTTCTCAAAAAAACCAAGATTTGTCTGATCCTAAATAAAGAAGTCTACTTAGAAAATTAGTTTCAAATAAAGAATGCCATTTTAGTTTAATGGTAATAGATACTTCCTCCCTCTCATAAGAACTAATATATTCGATCATTTCACATGTATTACGGAAAATATTACAAAAAATATATAAATGAAAAGGAGATAATATTACTTTTAGCAAATTAATTTTGTTAAGTATTGATGCATTATCAATATCATAAATGTATAATACAAGATATTGCATCAAAAGTGATTTAAATATAATTGAAGGTATAATAGAGAAAAAGTGCATTAAAAATTGAAAAAGTCATTCATTTTAAAACAATTTCTTTTTATAAATAGATCAATTATTGTGAAACAGATGGAGTAATTGTTTGAGTCAATTAAGCGTTCATTTGGTTTGACTTTTGCAATTGAATTCTCGCATCCCAATGCCTCTTGGAGAGCATATTCCTACCCTAACGTCAAACATATACTAAGCATTTGTTTGGTTTAGCCGTGGAGTAACTATTCTTGCATCCAAATGTGTGTTAGCCTTGATTTTTGGGAAGCTCGAAATTGTGTAGCTCACTTAATTATCTCTTCTTCAATTAATTTTGTATTGTTTATAAATCTGCAGAGAAGTAGTTCCAATGCAAATTTTAGGAAGATTGAGTCAGAAATAACACGATTTGGGTCCACTTGGTTAGACGAATATTGGATGGAAAATAACTCATGTAGCCAAACCAAAGATGCTTCATTGAAGAAGAATGAACAACAACACTCTGATCATGAAAAAATTGATAAGATTCTCGAAGTAGATATTTGGAAACCACACTTCAAAACCAATCATCACACTACAAGCTCCCTTCAGACACCACACTATCATTTCAGTTCTAACTATACTAATAATAATAATGAGAAATCTATGACACATCATGAGTCTATATCAAAACATTCAATAAAAGCTCAAAATCAAAGTCTAGCTTCACGCACTACTGATAATAGCCCACAAACATTTTCTGCAAGGAAAGGTCCCTTTACACCTACAAAGAGTGAGTGCTCATGGGGTTTCTTCAATGGATACTCTGGTTACCCTAATTATATGGCTAACACTGAATCTTCTCGAGCTAAGGTTAGATCACAGAGTGCACCGAGACAAAGGATTGAGTTTGACAGATACAGTTCTTCTACTACAAGACATTTTCAAGGTCTTTGGGATGTGGACCCTACTAATTCCGATCAAGATTCTTCTGATTCAAAGAGCAACAAAGTCTCAGATGCTTTGAACCGTTTGAATAGAAATAGAAGTACCTTTTTAAGGTAACACATTGCTTACCTTTATGTTTATGTATTAAGACATTTAATTACCACTTTTTTCCACAAAAATGAAAAAGCAGACATACTGTATTATCTTTTTTTTTTTTTTTGTGTGTGGCAGCTTTTTAAAATGTAATTATAATTTTTACTTGTACTTGTGTAATCTTTTGCCCATACACTATCAAAATTTACTTTGTTGACTTTACAAGTGTTAAGTGTGTTGATTTGTAAATCATGAGTTGGTTTTGACTATTTTGCTTTGTGGAATGTTCATGGTTTGAATCTTTACTAATATAGAGCTGAACCCTCCGTGCCAACGGGTAAGGTTACCTTAAAAGGAGTTTTTCTCCAAAGTGAAAAACAAAAGTTATTTACTTTCTGTCAATTTAATTTAAAGTGATGAAAAAGGTAAATAAAATTGTTTTTTCACTTTATATGTACAATTACATTTCCTTGCTTAAAAAGAAGATTAGTGTATGTTCATATATCTATTTTATTCTTTGTAAAAGATGAAAATAGAGAGTATTGCGAAAAATGTGATAAATAGATAAATATAGAAAGAAAATAAAGTGTTAAATATGTCTATGAAAATTATGAATGTTCCTTTATAAGAGTTGATACATTTATTCATAAATGGCGGAAGTAATCATTTCATGTTGAGGATTCGTACTTGTATCCATGTGTGTTTCAATTTTTAACTATAACAACAAAACTAGTTTGAAATAAGACGGAATTCAACCAGTTATTGCTCGTATTTTCAACCGAAGTTAAAATGACTACAATTATTTTCTATTAATTTTAAACTTAAGATTTATACTATACGATTTATATTTAAATAGTACATTACACACTTTACAATATTAATTTCATACCTGTTTTGAGAAGACCTGTTTTCAATAGACTAATCAACCTGTTTAGTTCCCATTGGCCATGATGATCTATCCACTGTCAACTCACCGAAACCATATCTTATCTTTCTTTATAATTAGCCTTTCGGTGGTCCATTTAATCAAAATGGATATGAAACAAAAGGACAAAATAATTGACATAAATAAAAGTGAAACATGACAACATTAATCCTCAGTTCCACCTCCTTTCCCTTTCACTTGTGTTGTTCTGTTCTTGAGATTACGTGAGGAAACTGTGCACGTAGTTAAAATCAAGTAATTAACTATGTAACAAACCTCGTTCTGAAAAAAATGTAGAAATGGTAGTTCCTTGAGACACCTTACCTATTATTTTTAAACAGAGTGATATAATATATAAAATAAGATAAATGTAATTTAGATTTTAAGATAGTATCACAGATAAGATAAATGTAATTTAGATTTTAAGATAGTATCAAAGTAGATATTATTAAGTCATCGCTATTAAATAAATAGAGTTACACTGTAGTTGTATAGTGTTAGACGTAAAGATAATTTGTTAAAAGTCCAATTTCAAATTAAATATGACATAAAAATGTATTTATAAGTAAAATTTACAATT
Organism: Cicer chorassanicum; assembly: GCA_037974735.1. NCBI lineage: Eukaryota > Viridiplantae > Streptophyta > Magnoliopsida > Fabales > Fabaceae > Cicer > Cicer chorassanicum. The sequence goes on along the minus strand of JBBPBP010000001.1, from coordinate 12,463,473 downwards.
TGAGTTTTTATAAATGGATTGGGTTTAATCAATAATAAGAGTATTATACCTTTAGATCATATGGCAACTTAAAATCCACTTTTCTTTTACTGCTTTTATAAAGTGTGATGGCTTGCTAGGCTTTCATGATTATATTTTTTTATCAATCATATATAATTTAAAAGCTGAAAAAAGCAGTTTATTTGAATCACTTTGAATTCAACCGCTAAACTAATAGTTCAACAGTCAAAACGTGTGTAATAATGAAATTGGTTTCATCAGGACATATAGTACCATGAGAAAAGCAGGACCAAAGTAAATGACAGGTTGTGAATCATAAAATAGTATTATTAATTATTGAAGATCCATTTTTTGAAAGCATCATCATGATCTAATTAATTTATGGAGACACAAAAGGGAAATTACACGATTGAATAGACCTCAGTTGACAGATCCAACAACCATCAAATATCAATATAAATAATACTAGGTGGGGCATAGCTGATAAATGGATTTAGACTTTGAGGAGTATATTTTTAAGAATAACAAAGTAGAATTCAATAAGTTCTGTTTTTCAATAGAAATAATTCAATAAGTTTAGTGTTGCATGTATTGTGATTTTTCTGCGCTTTCACATGTTTCAGATTAATTAATTGTTTCGATAAACGTGATTAAAAGTTGAAAAAGTCTGTCATTACTTAGTCCTTAAATCTCTAAAGAGCTTATAAAGATTATTTTGTATTTCTAAGTAAAATGAACGTTGGATATTGAAGAAGTGTGAGAAAAATATTGCGAAAGAAGTGTAAGAAATCAATATGCGAAAGAAGTGTAAGAAATGAATATGCGAAAGATTCTTCAATTCTATTTTATTATAATATATTTAAATATATCAAAAAATAAATTATTAAAAATTTAGCAAGTTTACAAGAGAATAAATGTCATATACTGTAAGTGTAAAGTTATTTTATATTGACAATCAATCATACAATGGTGGAACTTGACTAAAATGTTTGGGGTGGCCGACATAAAGTTATAATATGTATAGATTAAATATGCAAATAATATTATATAGTAAAAAAATTAAGATGTAATAAGCACAAAGTGAAGTATCAAATAATTTAATTACATGACTTAAGAATACCTTAAAGTAATGTTCTACGCTATTTAATTAAGACATCTAATCTGGGACGTCCACTTGGTCTTTTGCTAAATAGATAGCATGGCAAACAATATGCAGCATCTTTAAAAGGTGAATATTCTAGCCATGAAGAAAAGATGTTAAACCAAGTATATTGAAACCGTCTTGGATGAACCTCGGTGCCAGATAAAGGATATTTTTCTAAATTTATTTGATAAGGACCAAATTTTAGATAAACTATTTGTATTGCATCCAATTGATTTGGTGGATATTGTCAAATTTGAGGGCACTTTCCAGGATTACATTCTAAATATTTCTCAAAGTCATCTTTGAAAACTCTAGGAACCTTAGAAAAATGATTCTCATTTTTTTCAACTCTTGGATTCTCAGAAATAGTTTTAGCTGTAGAAGTTATAATTTCTTCATCTCTTTCACTCTCACAAATTTTCCTTGATTACCTTGTTATTTGTTTGCAATTGTTCATTAGATAAGTATATTAGTGTTGTTTTCCACCCCAAGATATGATTTGTTACCGTATTACTATTACTATTTAGTCTTTGAGTTTCATTTGCTTCATGCCTCATCCTTCAATGTTTACTTTTATGAATCACCACTCATACTTGAAACAAAAAGATTGTCTTATGTGTGAGTCGAAAGCAAAAGAATATTTGTGGATAATTAAGATTTTACAATAAAATCTAAAATTAATATGGATTTTATTTATTTAAAGTGTGTAATTGATTTTAGAAGGTAAAGTATCTTCACTTTACAAATAATATTCAATAAATTTTTTTTATCATATTCTTGCATATTGAACATTTGCAAACCAGTAGCTCACAATCCAAACTATAAATCAATATGTTCATAAAAGATATATAAACTCTAATAAGATAAAGGAAATAAGGCAGAGTACATTCATTTTCACAACACACATGCAATCAAAGTAGTCATAAACAATTCATCATTTTACAATATCATGCAGAACCAAGTTTTACATATGGATCAAAATACCACCCAAATTCCTATATTATATGATTAATTACATTGGTTCAACACAAAATGAAAAGTCACACTCCTATATTCTATCATCTATGACACTGAAAAAAAAAGCAGCAAATTTAATCAAAACCACTAATTAATTGATAAAAATTTATAAAGGTCAATCTCTTAAATAACAAAGAGAAGATTCTTTTTTTTTTTTTTAAATAAGGAAAAAAAATATCACACTTGTATCATGGTATGCCATTACCGCCAAAGCGAACCCTCCCCCTTGCAACCATCTTCTCAATGTTTTCACCTTGTGATCAAGTCGAAATACGCCGTCCAGTTACAAATATTAGCAGAAATTAAGGCGTATTTGATCTAAAATTGAACCAAATACAAATTAAAAATCTCTTTTGTATTAGAAAAATGTTATTTGAACACAAATTGTGACACAATATTTGACACGTATGTACTTACCAATGTATTTTTATAAAAGAAAATTACAAATAAAGAAATTCAACTTTTTTTGGTAATTTATTTTCAATTTTGTATTTTTTACTAAAACATTTTTGTGACACATATACAAGTTTATGTCTCTGATTCTTTTGTCTCCAATGACTACAATCCGCATCTGTTTTTTGAATTTGATTATTTTGACAAGCAAGTGATTGTCTACCTCTGATAATCACATCAAGCAATTGTGTGTCTGCCTCAATGCTTGATGTGATTATCAGTTGTAAATAATCACTTGTTTGTCAAGATTTTTAGAGGTAGTTGAACAATAGTTATCAGAGGCAAAAAAATCATAGCATAAGTGCATTTATCAGAGGCAACATGATTGTTTTTAAAAAGTATTTTGTTTTTGCAAAAAAAAAAAAATGAACAGTACACCGTATATACAGTGTATGTGTCGATAGTTGTATTCCAATAACACGGTGGTTTGTATTAATAAAAAAGCTTAATTGCACTTTTGGAATCTCTAATTTACTAATTTTGTGATTTTGACCTCTTAGTTTCAATTGAACGATTTTAGTCTCTTAATTTACTACTTTTCTAATTTCATAGCCCCACTCATATTTATCTCAAAGGAAGTTTCATCAAGCAAGCAATTAACCTGCGTGATCTCTAAAGAAGCAATTGATATTGATAGTATTTTTCAATATCTTCATTGTGATAATCACATATAGAAACAAGTAAACAATAAGTTTGATGAAATAGTATATTTGAAAATAGAAGACATTTTTTTAGTCGAAAATAGAAGACAACTTGCAATTCTAATAAATTTGACTTCTTTGTGCGAAAGAATCAACTTTTTCTTATCTTTCAATTTACTTTATGTTTGCTGAATGGAGTATTTATTTTAATCATGTATCGGTTATATTATTCAAATATAATAATCATACTCAAGTTGAAAAAGTATTTTTTTTTTTTCAATAAGTAAATTTTTATTAATAAATCAAGTTGAAGTAGTATTACATAATATTTATGTGGTTTGAATAATAAGAAAATTTTATCTCATTTCCCAAATTTATACTCCTACTTCAAATTTTAATAAATATTTTATTTTATTTTTTTTAAATAAAAAAAATCAAACTTTATGATTTTTGGTACGTGTTTGTGTTCCGTTTCAGAACACAAATGTGTTTGAGAAATTTTTAAATAAAAAATTCAGAATACAAAGTCTGAATTTTTTAAAAATATTTTTATTTTAAAAATACTTTTTTTTTAAATTTTTCAGTAAATGTATTTTAGAGAACTTTTGTTCAAATTTTTTAAAATACATTTGTGTATTAAAAAATTTGAAAAAAAAATTTAAATATAAAATTTAAATTTTTTAAAACACATTTGTGTACCGCAAAATTTAAAATAAAAATCCAATACACAAAATATGTATAGTGACTGAGAGAAAGAGAGAAAATGGAGGGGTTGAAGAACAACTTTTGAATAAAAGGGAGAGGAAAAAGGGAACTTATCCTTTAAGTATTTAGTTGGGGATTTAATTTGTAACCGAATACAATGTAAAGTGATAGTTTAGTTTCAATGGGTAGTAATAATGAAGTGAAAGTGCACAGTTGTCATTAATGCAGTCTTTAGTTAGATATGGAGGAGAAACTTATCCTCCACCTAATATGGATAGTTCTCCCATGGATAGTAGGAGATTTTCTGAAGAAAGATTTCGAAATTTAGGTTTTATGGGAAGACTTGAAATTACTTATCTAAAATATATTAAATTGAAGTAAAGTTTGCAGATATAAAATTATATAATGATGTCTAATTTAGATTGTTTTGACTTTTTGTACCATAATTATGAAGGATTTTTTTTTATCGGTTAATTTTTCTTTGTGGTGGACCAAATGGCCAATGTAATATATGACTGTAACAATTTTATTTAATAAAAAATTTAAAAATACCTTATTATTTAATAAAAACTTCAAAATTAATAGTGTAAAATTATTTAATGACAATATATATAACTTCAAATCTCACTCTCTTCGGACACCACATTATCATTTCAATTTAAACAATAATAATAATAATAATAATAATAATAATAATAATAATAATAATAATAATAATAATAATAATAATAATGATAATGATGATGATGATGATGATGATGAGAAATTTATGACACATCATGAGTCCACAAACATTTTCTGTAAGGAAATGTCCCTACAAAGAGTGAGTGTTCATGGGGTTTCTTCAATGGATACTCTAGTTACTCCAATTACATGGCTAACACTGAATCTTCTCGAGTTAAGGTTAGATCACAGAGTGTACCAAGACAAAGGATTGAGTTTGACAGATTCAGTTCTTCCACTAGTAAACCTTTTCAAGATCTTTCGGGTGTGAATCCTACTGATCCATACTAAGATTCTTTTGATTCAAGGAGCAACAAATTACCACTTTTTTCCACAAAAATGAAAAAGTAGACATACTGTATTATCTTATGCTTCTTTTTTTTTTGTGTGTGGCAGCTTTTTAAAATATTATTATAATTTTTACTTGTACTTGTGTAATCTTTTGTCCATACACTATCAAAATTTACTTTGTTGACTTTACAAGTGTTAAGTGTGTTGATTTGTAAATCATTAGTTGGTTTTGACTATTTTGCTTTGTGGAATGTTCATGTTCATGGTTTGAATCTTTACTAATATGGAACTGAATCCTTCGTACCAATGGGTAAGGTTACCTTAAAAGGAATTTTTCTCCAAAGTGAAAAACAGAAGTTATTTACTTACTGTCAATTTAATTAATTTAAATGAAAAAGGTAAATAAACTTGTTTTTTCACTTTATATGTTCAATCACATAACATCTATTATATTTTTTAGGTGAGATAGAAATAAAGGGAGTAATATAATAAATGTGATAAAAAGATAAATAAAAATAAACAAAATTAAAGTGTTAAATAAATCTATAAAAATTATAAATGTTCATTTATAAGAGTGATATATTTATTTATGAACGGTGGAAGTAATCATTTCATGTTGAGGATTCATGCAATTTTTAACTATAACAACAAAACAAAAAACTAATATCATAGCTAGTCTATTTAAAATTTATTAAATCACTTGTTATTATGTCAACACTACCAGACAAATAGAGTCAAGATGCAGTTATATAATCTTAAGCCCGTGAGAAATGTCTTAAGAGTCCTTCAAATTAAATGTGACATAAAAATTTATTTATTAGTGGAATTAGAATTTGTGGACTGTATTTTAAAGAATAATAAGGTAGAATTCAATAAATTATTTTTTTTCAATAGTTTTGTGTTTCATGTGTTATGACTTTTCCTTTTCTTCACTTCACATGTGTCAAGACTAATTTATTGTATTCATGAGATGTGATTAAAAGTTGAAAAAGTTTCCCATTAACTAGTTCTTAAACCTCTAAAGAGTTTATAAATACTACTTTGTACTTCTGAAACAACCCAGAGAAAATAATGAATTACAGCTGTTAAATTGAGTAACTGTGCTGTAAATTAATCGTTTAATTTACATTTAAGTTTGATGCTCACTTGGAAGAACTTTTATGTAACTAAATTCCATTTTATCCACTTCTATATCAATGCACTTCACTAATTTACGATTAAAATATGGCATCTCAAATTACAACAAACAATGTATTATTATTTTCACGAGTGAATCTTAAAATCTCTTTTCTATAACTGAAGACATTCTATCTTATTTTACCTTATATTAATTCGTCAACAATTGTTTTTAGACGATACATAAACAGAATAGTATAAATAAGGGCCTTGACACTTAGTTAAGGCCAAGGCCAGAAGATATTGCATATAAACTACAGTCTACATTGGGGTCAATTATGAAGCCCAAAGAGATACCACATAAACCTGGCAAGGTACCTATAGCTGTAGCATTTGGGTTGTAAGTTTGAATGAGGCCCATTATGCATCTACAAACAGATTGCTTATTATCACCTGAATTAGAAATTATACTCAACCCAGACATTGCATCACAACAAGGGGACCCTGGAATTGGATCTGGAGTACCATAAGTGATGAAGATTGAGCATGAAGAAAAAAGTTGAGAGACTGTGGAGCATTCTATATATGCAAAAACAAATGGGGCTGAGGATAGCATTATTAACGCCCCAATGATTCTTAATGCATTGTAGCTTCCCATTGTACAAATAAGTTGTATTTCATTCAATAAATTATAAAATTACTATATAAGAGAAAAATACTTGGTTGGTGTGCAATGTGGAGCTCGTGACTTTATTACATTACATACACAAATTTTTAATGAACATTGAGCCGTGCATGACACAACTATTTCTAATTCCACTTTTATGTACGCAATGTTTGAGCGGTGATCGTAACTTTTAAGTTTACGAAATATATAGCTTCTAAACTCAAAGATTTCTTTATACAAAAATGTAAAGTTCAAGGAATTTTTCTGCTGACGTGTCCAATCCATAAACTCAAACCAAGTTTCTTTCCTACCTAATTTGTTTAGTAAGTATGTTCATCATTCATTGGATGCTTAGACATTTCTTCCGGATAAACTTTCCTATTTATTGTTTCTTATAAGACTATAATGTTTGGCTGTGTTTTTTAATTCAATATATGCTTGTAGTAGTTCTTCATATATGCTATATACCATGTATATTTTTTATAATTAAGTAGATATAAATCCACAGAGACAACCCAATTGAAAAGCAAACAAACAAACAAAAACGAAATTAGATGTGAATTCTCGGTTTCTAAGAGTTATGGCTATACACATAACATAGAAGAAAAGAAATTCCTAATGAAAACTATAAGCCTCTAAGTTTAAGAGTCACTATCATTGCAACTCCATATGGAAGTAGGCACACATGTTAGGTAATGACACCAATGGCAGTGATCATATCCATTCTCACCCTTGAATAGCATCACCAATGCAATCGATAGCCTGCCATTAGATTAAAACAAACAAATTTTTAGTGCTTATCAACAATTTTTAGTTTAACATAAAAAGACAACAAAATTCATAACAAAGTGAGGGGAATACTATTATTGATGAGATAGAATTTTCTTACCCAACAATCAAGAGAATTAAAGAGACAATCAATAGAACATATTGGTAAGCCTTGTATTTTGACTTGAGGTGAATACCGCGAGGAAGACGCTGTTGCTCTATCCAACCATCCTGCGGACGAGGCAGCAAAATGAAGCCAAGAAGAAATCCTACCACAAATCCTCCTATGTGAGCAAAGTTATCGACGTGCGGAAAAATGCCAGTCGCAAGGTTGAAGACAATGAAAGACAGAAGGGTGAGCAAAGCCACTGCCTACGAAAGGGCCGAAAAAACAGTTAGACATAAAAGTTAACTCTACCTTGATGTGTTTCTCAAATTAAAGAAAAATTACTTATTCTATCCCATAATAATTGTCACATTCGATCATTCCACGCAGATTAAGCATTTAGAATATAGCGTCAAATTAATCGGCTACACTCACTTTATTTGAATAAATAGTCCAGTTTGTAACAAGTTCTGACAACATTGCTCCGAAGAGTCCAAAAAGAGCACCAGAAGCACCAACAGAGACACTATTTCTAAGAAAAAGAGAAGATAGTACACTCCCACCAAATCCAGACAATAGATATATCATTCCAATCCTCACTGCCATAAGTTTGAAAAATAAAAATGTTAAGCTATTAGATAAGGTTATTGCAATTAATAATAAAATCGTAAGTCCATTGTTTTTCCTTGTTTTGTATGACATTCCCTAAATGTTAATGACAGGAAGAAAAACATACGAAATCCGAATTGTTGTTCGAGGCGAATGCCGATGAAGACTAAGCTACACATATTGAATAGAAAGTGAATTATTCCAGCATGTAACCAAATGCTAGTGACAAGTCTCCATCCCTGATGCTTGTGCACAATATTATCCCATTTAAGAGCTCCCATCTTAGTTAAGCTTCAAAAATCAACCAAACATTACGAATCATTAAGTTTTCTTCAGGAACATATATAATAGTCTATTATTATTCATATATAGTAGAATAAGAGAATGGCAAAATTGCAATAGAAATGTTTGGTGAAATCATATCCTGTCACGATATTCAATCTAAAACAAAACACACTTTCAGTCTCTCAGACCAATAAACCAAACTTTTTTATAAGGTTTGATCTTTCAAATTACAAAATTATACAATTATAAACGTTCAATTTAAAGGATAATATAATTTCATAATGTCCTGCTTTATGTCCAACTTTTAAAAACCTTGAATATACAATAGATAAACTTTAATACTATATTAGATTTTTATATTGAGTCCAATTGTTCTTTATAAAATCAATTCGTAAGATAAAAACAGCTTTTATACAAATTCATTTGAGGTTTCATCTCTATTTATTGTGGGATTTGAATTTTTTATAATACCCAACCAAGTCAAAAATAAGTCAACCACATTTACTGATTTAATCACACAAAACTCAAATCACCTTAAAATTTACCCTATTATTTTTATTTGTTTATTCCCATAAATTATAAAATATCATTTTTTTTTAATGTATAGAGTAACAAGAAATGAAGATAATGTTTATGTCAACAAGTTCCCTTCAACCAATATCCCAAATCCGCACCATCTCAATTATGAGAAAGCAATCGTTTATCTTGAAATTCAGATTAAAAATATACACAAATCAGTAAATTAAGAAAGTTAATTAGCACCCAAGAAACACATACTAATTAGAGGCAGTTCCATTAACATGGAAATTAAATCATGGAAGGAGAGAACAAACAAAGTGAAATCATCAATAAGAACAATACGATATTTGAACCAAAAATAGTACTAGTAATTTGAATATATTACGTTGAGGAAGAAGGACCAAGCAATGGATTCTCCCGAAAAGGCTGGAAAGAGAACCTTCTAAGGAACGTAGCAACACAGTCACCTTGGAAACCAAGATTGTTCTTAGGACAATTATTGATTCCCATGGCAACAATGAAAACAAAAAGATTAACCAACACAAAAGAAGGTACAAGCCATGAATTCCTTTGAATCTTCTCTTTATCAGAGTAATTAGTGTTATCCCCTGTTATGTTCTTTGTTCCCACACTACCACTTTCAGGATCTCTCCTAAACATCGTTGATGATATTTTCTCTCTCCCGAACAAACCCAATATCAAAGTTGATAACTTTGTATTGAAACGGTGACTTATAGAGAAGGAAGACGTGGAGTTGGTGAAATTGTTTTTAAATGAGTAGTGGGTTGAGCCATTTTCACTCACAATTTGGATTAGATTAAATTCATTCCACAACTTTCTAAATCGTACCATTAAAATTCAACTGTTCAAATTTTAAAATAGATTTAGAATTTTTAACCATTTAATTTTAATTAAATGAATAATAGGATGTGATTGGATGCAATTACACATTACACATTGTGTGATGACAATACATCATGTTATGTTATAAGTATAACTGCCGCATTTTAGTGTTAAGACAACAAATTTGTTGAAATGTAATTCATAATTGCCATTTAGAGTGTTGATATAGTTAGTTAGATAGTTAGTTAGTTAGTTAGTTAGTTGGGTGCCTTGCATCATGAGATAACAGGTCTATATATAATTAACAACTTGTATGTGAAGAGTGTAATTGACAGATTTTTGAATAACAGAATTCTTCAGTAAAGATCGATCCTGGAATAATACCAGATCAATCCTGGATTGATCCAGAATCAATTTCTTCCTCTGCAATTCGTTTTTCTTTCTTCTTCTTTCTTTCCCGCTGCGCACTATCAATTGTTCCAACAATTGGTATCAGAGCTGGGTTAAAATCAAGGGAAACACGAGTGAAAAGTGAGGGGAACAATCAAGGGAAACACAGAGTGATATTTTCTTGAAAGGCATAATGAACAGCAACGGTTTTGGATCACATATTCTTGTTCTTGATGGCAAGAACTGGGATCGATGGAGTGCATTGATGAAATCCTTATTTGGAGCACAAGAAGTGAGTGAAATTGTGCAGGATGGCTATGAGGATTTGGTAGAGAATCCAACTGATGCACAGAGGAATGCATTCAAGGAAGCCAAGAAGAAGGACTGCAAAGCCTTGTTCTACATTCACCAGAATGTTGACAACCAACATTTTGAGAAGATTTCGATGGCCACAAGATCCAAAGAAGCCTGGGATATTTTAGAAAACTATCACACTGGTGGAGAAAAGGTGAAGTAAGTGAAGCTACAATCCTATAGAAGAAAGTATGAGATGATAGCAGAATGTTGACAACCAACATTTTGAGAAGATTTCGAAGGCCACAAGATCCAAAGAAGCCTGGGATATTTTAGAAAACTATCATACTGGTGGAGAAAAGGTGAAGCAAGTGAAGCTACAATCCTATAGAAGAAAGTATGAGATGATGCAGATGGAGGCAGATCAGAAAGTAAGTGATTACTTCTCAAAATTAACAGCCATAGTCGATCAAATGAGAACTTGTGGGGAGAACATTACAGATCAGATGGTGGTAGAAAAGGTGATGAGATCCTTGAGTCCAAAATTCGATTTCATAGTAGTAGCTATTCAAGAAGCAAAGGATGTGAAGACTATGAAAATTGAAGAGCTGCAAAATTCATTGGAGGCACATGAACTCTTGGTATTTGATAGAAATTCTGAAAGATCAGTTCAACAAGCATTTCAAGTTCAGACTACCAAGAAGGAGGGAAACCAGAAAGACTTCAAGAAAAAGGGAAAGAGAAGAGCAAATTGGTCCAACAATGGTAAGAACAAGAGTGAAGACAAAGCTGAATCTTCAAAGAAAGGGGGTTTTGGCAAAAATCAGAACAAGAAGAAGGATTTTAACAAAAGTAAGGTACAATGCTTCAACTGTGAGAAGTATGGGCACTTTGCAGATGAATGTTGGTTCAAGAAAGATCAAAAGGATGATGAAGAAGCAAATCTGGCTCATGGAGATGATTCCAATATAGTGTTGATGATGGCTACTACCAATGATGAGAAAATCAAGAATGAAGAGTGGTTTCTTGACTCTGGATGCTCAAACCACATGACATCATATAGAGAATGGTTGACAAGTTTTGATGCTAGCAAGAAAACAAGTATAAAACTGGCTGATAGCAGAAATCTGATGGCTGAAGGGAGTGGAAATATAGTGATCAAAAGCAATGATGGCAGAAGAATCATTATTTCAGATGTGATGTATGTTCCTGAGATGAAGTGCAATCTCATAAGCATTGGTCAATTGGTGGAGAAGGGATTCTCAGTGACCATGGATGGTGATTCTTTGAAGCTGTTTGATGCAAAGAAGCAGTTGGTGCTCAAATCAAACATGTCACAAAACAGAACCTACAGATGCAACATTTCAAGTGAGAAAATGATGTGTTTGTCTGCAGCAGTTAGTGAAGATATTGAAGGCTTATGGCACAAGAGGTATGGTCATCTAAACTTTAGAAGTCTTGGTGATTTGAATTCTAAAGAACTGGTGTATGGGCTGCCAAAGCTGAATGTCAGAAAAACCATTTGTGAAGTATGTGTGAAGAGTAAGCAAAGCAGGTTCCCATTTGTATCTGAAGCACCTAAAAGAGCTACTGCAGCACTGCAAGTGGTCCACTCTGATATATGTGGCCCTTTTGAAGTATCTTCATTGGGGGAAAGCAAATACTTCATCACTTTTGTTGATGAATATACAAGAATGATGTGGCTGTATACAATCAAGCTTAAGAGTGAAGCATTAGAGGTATTCAGGAAATTCAAGAGCTTAATTGAAAAAGAAAGTGACCAATCAATTAAGATCTTGAGAACTGATGGTGGAGGAGAATATACCTCAAAAGAATTTGAAGATTTCTGTGTCAATCAAGGCATTGTGCATGAAGTAACAGCTCCATATACACCTCAGCACAATGGACTTGCTGAGAGAAGAAACAGGACCCTATTGAATATGGCAAGAAGCATGATCAAGCAGAAAAACCTACCACATAATTTCTGGGGTGAAGCAGTCAGTGCAGCTGCTTATATCTTAAACAAATGCCCTACAAAGAAGTTGAATCAGAAGGTTCCAGAGGAAGCCTGGTGTGGAAGAAAGCCAAGTGTGAAGCATTTCAAGGTTTTTGGCTCATTGTGCTATAAGCATGTACCAGATGTTAGGAGGAGTAAACTTGAAGATAAGAGTGAGATTATGATACTTATAGGTTATCATCCCACAGGTGCCTATAAGCTTTATAATCCTGTAACTCAAAAGGTGCATATCAGTAGGGATGTTATTGTGAATGAGGCTGAGAAGTGGAAATGGGAAGAGGAACCAGTGTATAGTGAAGAAAATCAACAAGGCTGCATTTATCCTGATTCTAGTGATGAATCAGAGGATGAAGAAGTGATCAATAATGATGAAGGTGAACCAGAAGAAGTGGTAGTAGAAGTAAGACCTCAAAGAATCAGACAGATTCCAAGCAGGCTGAATGATTGCGAATTAATTTCTGATAATGCAGTAAATGATGAAGGTGATATCATTCATTTTGCATTGTTGGCAGATTCTGAACCTCTCAATTATGAAGAAGCATTGAAGATAGATGTATGGAGGAAAGCTATGATGGAAGAACTCCAATCAATTGAGAAGAATCAAACATGGGAACTAGTTAATCTGCCAGACAAGAAAAGGAAGATTGATGTGAAGTGGGTCTTCAAATTGAAGATCAATCCTGACGGGAAAATTTCAAAACATAAGGCCAGGCTTGTTGCTAGAGGATTTTTACAGAAACATGGTATTGATTACAATGAAGTGTTTGCTCCAGTTGCAAGGCTTGAGACCATAAGATTAGTGGTGGCTCTAGCTTGCAAGAGAAGGTGGTCACTGTACCATTTAGATGTAAAATCAGCCTTTCTAAATGGTCCACTTGAAGAGATTGTGTTTGTGTCACAACCTCCTGGATTTGAAATACAAGGCAAAGAAAACATGGTGTATAAACTCCATAAAGCATTGTATGGATTGAAGCAGGCCCCTAGAGCCTCGAATAAGAGGATTCATCAGTTTCTAATTCAGATAGGCTTCACAAAGTGTGCAGTGGAGTTTGGTGTGTCTGTGCAGAGTGCAAGTGCAGAAGAAACAATGATAATCTGTTTATATATGGATGATTTGCTCATTACTGGGAGCAAAACAGCAGAGATTGAAAGGGTGAAACGCAAGCTAAAATATGAATTCGAAATGACTGATCTAGGTGAACTCTCATTCTTCCTAGGAATGGAATTTCTGAAATTGAAATCTAGAACAGTCATGCATCAGCAGAAGTATATAGGTGAAATGCTGGAAAAATATGAGATGAATAGCTGCAATTCAGTTCCAAATCCATCAGAGACAAGTTCAAAGATTGATGAGTGCAATGAGGAAGAAAGGGTCGATCCAACACTGTTCAGACAAATGGTTGGATCGCTGCGATATTTGTGCAACAGCAGACCTGACATATGCTACTCAGTTAGTGTCATTAGCAAATTCATGAATGATCCAAGGAAGACTCATTTGATAGCTGCTAAAAGAATACTCAGGTATATAAAAGGCACAAAGGAATTTGGTCTGCTATTTCCAAATGGCAGCCATGGTGAAGACAGTGAGTTCATTGGATATTCGGATAGTGATTGGTGTGGAGACATCACAGATAGAAAGAGTACATCTGGGTATGTTTTCAAGTTCAATGAGGCAGCCATATCTTGGTGTACAAAGAAGCAACCAGTGACTGCACTTTCATCGTGCGAGGCAGAATATATAGCAGGTACATTTGCAACCTGTCAAGCAATATGACTGGATTCAGTGATGAAGGAACTAAGGTGTGAAGTGATGAAGCCTCTAAGACTCAGAATTGATAACAAGTCAGCAATCAACCTTGCTAAAAATCCAATCTCACATGGCAGAAGTAAACACATTGATACAAGGTTTCATTTCATTAGAGAGCAAGTGAATAATGGAATGATTGAAGTGCAATATTGCCCAACTGAAGTGCAGCTAGCAGATGGCTTCACAAAGGCTTTGAAGTTGGACAGATTTGAATTTTTGAGAAACAAGCTTGGTGTTATAAGTGTTCAACAATTATGAATTAAGGGGAAGTGTTGAAATGTAATTCATAATTGCCATTTAGAGTGTTGATATAGTTAGTTAGATAGTTAGTTAGTTAGTTGGGTGCCTTGCATCATGAGATAACAGGTCTATATATAATTAACAACTTGTATGTGAAGAGTGTAATTGACAGATTTTTGAATAACAGAATTCTTCAGTAAAGATCGTTCCAAGATCGATCCTGGAATAATACCAGATCAATCCTGGATTGATCCAGAATCAATTTCTTCCTCTGCAATTCATTTTTCTTTCTTCTTCTTTCTTTCCCGCTGCGCACTATCAATTGTTCCAACAAAATTTTGAAACACATACGACCAACGTTGTTGGCTAATGAATCACATGTGATTTTGCACGTGCATGAGAGGTTTTTTACTTGACTGGTGACGTGGCTTATTTTGATTGGTTTGTTCGATAGGGTGTTTGTGGTGGCAGGAGTACTGGATCGTGGCTGTGAACCAAGGTTCAGTTTTGTACTTTCAAAACGAAGTGAACCAAGGTGAATGGGTTTAATTTAATCATGTTTTTAATTTAACGCTATCTAAATCATTAAGCTATGCTTGTCGATAAAAGAAAACAATTAAGCTCGGTTTATGCTATTTACCCGTGTAATTTGCTTTGTTGTGACTACTATCTGTCAAGATGTAGATTCTCTATATTTAGTGAAAAATTATAGGATAAAACTAAAATAAAAAGGGAAATGAATGACAAAATGAGGAATGATGTGGTTGCTCACGAATTGTTGTAATTTTAGTAGGGTCATTTGTAATCTATAACTTTAATAGTATTTGAGAGTCTCGATCAAATGAAACTGTGTTATGAAAACTAATTAATGATGAACCTGAAAAAAGCAATTATATTTATAACTTATCTTAAATTAGGGTATTAGAATATATTCGTTCTATTTGTGAAACTTAATTAACTTCTTTTTTTACTCAAGAAGCTTAATTAGCTGGAACTTTATTTGTTTACGAAATGGTTGATATACCTTATCATCTCTTAATTACCGCTTTAGACAAATAGGTAGGAATTATATAGCACGTTGTGAATGAGTATGATAAAATTAATTGGCAAAAATATAGTTTTATAGTGGTTTTAATTTAGCTCAGTTTCTCCTGAAGTTTTTCAATTTTCAATTTTATTTTATTTTTTAAGTTATATTTAGTTTATAATATTAATTTTTAAATTATATTAAATTATGTGTGAAGTTCTTTAAATTTATCAATTTTCTCTTACTATTAGTATAAAATATTAGAATTTAATTCAATCATTGTAATAAATTGACTGTGTAAACTATTTTTCAAGCATAAGGAATTAATGAAATCGATTATTTTAGATAAAATTTATTACCACGTTTTTAAAAGGGATACATTTGTCTTGATGGTTGGAGCTCTGCTACTGATTATGTGGGTATGCTCCTAGTGTCAGACATAATGTTAATGATTTATTAAAATTAGTATCATATATTTGTAAATTTAAAGGACCTGTTTGATTCATATAATTTTAAAAATCAAAATAATGATTCATTACTTGTATAATCTTATCAGCGTGTAGCCACTAATGACATCATATCACCACTATAAATTTATTCATACTTTTTATTATAATTTAAAATTAAAATATATTTGATTATTATATTTTTGTAATTATATAATAATATATTCTTTCAAAAAAAAATAATGATATATTCATTAATATTAAAAAATGGGTAGCTATTCAATCATAAAAATTTGTGTAAGTATCAATTGATAAAATAATGTGTATATAAATTTGTTTATGTTTACGTACTGTGAAATATATTAGTTGTAGGTATTATTTTTTGTTTTTCATATATTATATTTTTTTTAAATAATTATATTTGAGATGTT
>JBBPBP010000001.1:12427237-12446116 GCA_037974735.1 Cicer chorassanicum | reverse complement strand
TTTTAAAATTAATATAATTTTGATTAGATTTTATGATATATAATTACATTTAAATTAATTACAAAAATAAATTTTGAATTTATGTATGTAACAAATGATTTAAAAAATTAATTAGATAATAATATAATTAAATTTCAAATAGATACTTAACGTGTCACAAATTATAATTTTTATAATCTATGTCTCATATGAAAGAGACATTAAGTTTCAGTGTTTCACTCATGCTCTATTAGCAAACAAATTCGAAATAAATCTTTTAAAATGGTAAAAGTTGTTTAATGTGTTTCACTTATGCTCTATTATCATTGTTTAGCATGCTAAGTTTGAATATCCTTTGAGACATGTATCATATTTAATATTTGACATAACTCGAATAAGATTATATTTGGTAAAGAGAACTTAGGAAAACTAAAAAATACATGCACTCATGAATGAAATAAATATTTAATGATATTCTAATATGTCACATGTACTTTTTTAAGAATTGTATCCTAATCTTTGTTTATGATGGATACTATTTTTGTGCATATTCTTATATCATAGTCTAAAATAGTTTAGAATATAAAGTATGATGAATGTCCTTTGCATGATCAAGAAATTTGTTTAGTAAACTCATGTTTGTAACAAAGGAAAGGAAAAGAAAAAGTTAGGAAAGAAAATAAAACACGTATATCGAAAAATTTCATCTCCTTTGTTACACATTGAAAATAGAAAGAAATTATATTTGGTGTAACTCACTCAATCTTTCTTTTTCTTCAAATTAAAAATAAAACACATCAAATTAATCAATTAATGTAAAATGACAACTACTCTACTTTATTTATTTTAATTTTATTCTTTTTACCATATTTCAATTTTTGTAGAAATATTTATGTCATTTTAGAAAAATACTTCTTTCTTTCATCTCACTTTTTCATTTATACCAAATTATTAATTAATCATTTAATTTTCTACTATTTTCCCTTCTTCTCACTTTCTTTCCTAAATCATGCAAAATGTAAAAGATGACGAATACATGTTAAAAAATTACCTAATCCAATGTTAAAAGATATTTACAGGGATATTTACCCAAAGTATAATGTTACAGGGATTCAATATGAATAAATAAAATATTGAACATGTAATTTAAAATACATTCAAGTACGTTACCAATCAAAACATGCATAATGTACCTAAGTACCAATCATCTCATTTAAGTATTATCAAGTACCAATATATACCCAAAGCAATACCGCTACGCTGAAGATATGGTGGTGTACATGGAGTTTTCTCATGTATTTTTTTTTCTAATACATTTTCAAAACTCTTTCTTTTGTACCATCAAGTAATCAACGATGCTTCTCACACACATCTTTCCTTAGGATTCAAATATTATTACCAAAATTGAGTTTTCAGCACAAGGAATGATTTGACTTAGTCCATCTTATATCAATATTAACATTCATATAAATAAAAGAATGATTTGCTTACAGTTATATATAACAATTTTATTAGATGCAAAAAATCCTGGAATTTATAAACAAATATATCAAGCATCAATCCTTAGTGAAACAAAGCAGAACAATTATAGATAAAATCTTGTTCAAAAAAAACTATTGGAAAAATCATCTCAAACTCACTACTCCAAGAAAACCAAGTTTTATTTTTATGAACTAAACGATTCAATCAACAACTCTTAGCTGATCATTCCACTCGGATTGTCAGAAAAAAAAAATATGAGTGAAACAGTTTCAAGTTTAATTACCTATCTAGAAAAAAAATAGGAAGAAAACAATGATCTATATTAAAGTATTTGGAGTATGTAACATATTTGGAGTATGGTTACACATTTTTCATTGATGCTCTGGTGCAAATTTTACATAGAGCTCTTCAATACACATTCAAATAAAAGATGAAAGAATGATATATCATGGCCATGATGCATCCAATTGAAGAAGGAGAAAATAATGTGAATTGATTTGAATTCAACCAAAAAACAAATTATTTGAATTTGATAGATAAATAGATTAGCAAAAATATAGTAATTAAGTTTTCTTTTGTCATATGTTTTTATAAAAATTCAAAGTCATGTAAAACAGTTACTTCAACTATATCGGCCAGTGCAGGTTGAATGACTATCATAGTCAACAAATATATTAAATAATTTTAGCAAAATAGTGCATATAAAATTATAGTTTTCTTATTTTCTTCCGTCAAATAGATCTTAATATGTGATATGTATCTCTTTTTTCTCATAAATCACCATTAAGATCATGTTAAAAGAAATAGAAAAATTTGTTGCAAGAGATATCACAGACAAACCATAGACGATAACGCAGGCGACTAAAATCCGTGTTTATTTGGTATAGTTTATTTATGAAATCATGTCAATATTTGAAGACATCTTCATTTCATTGTGTAATTGTCTTGAACAATTTTTTAGTGACTAAAATTAAGATTGAGATGTTGATATGAAATGTATGATAATTCAATTTTAGAAATCGATCATATCATATATGTTGTTCAGTGTTATAATTTGTAATTGATTTATTTAAGTGTGTGCTGATTTTTTTGGAACAAATTTCATCATTACTAAAATATATTGTTTTGTTTTTTGAAAGGAGGATAATTTTCAAAATCAGAAACAGCCAGATGGTGATTAATTTGATTTGAAACGGGTGTCATTAAATCAATCAAATGCCTATTTTAATTTATAGTAACAAATTAAGAATTGATTAAGGTACCAAAATAATGTTATTACAATTAAAATAGAGATGCACTTAAAAAAATGCACCTATTTAAAATACAGTTTTACAAAAAAAAATGTTAACATAAATGAAAATATTAATTTGATGTTTATTTGAAATACCGTTTTCATAAAAATATCTCAATATAAATGAAAACATTAATTTGATGTTTATGACTCGCTGAGGGTAAAATATAATTTGTTGATTATAATAATTAAATGATTTAAAAATAGACTCTTTTTTCATTAAATATCATTGAAAAAGATCAATTTAAAAAATGTGAATCAATCAATAATATGTGACATAATTTCATACTATGTGTATTATATGTTATTTAGCAAGTCATTTATTTATTATGTAGACGTAGATTCTATTTTTAATATACTATGCCTATCTAGCGCCCAGCTACATTGATTATGGTCAAGGAATTTAGATGTGATAAATTATTGAATTTATGTCTATGATAATGATCACCTAGTATGTTTTGTCTGGAGATCGATGAGTATGCATTATCACTAAACATATATTTAAGCCAAAACAATCATCGTTGTTACAAAAATATAATCACATATTAAAACCAATGACTTTAGTTGACCGGTGTAAACCAATGGTACATAGTTTTTTTTTTTTTTTTTATCAAAGGAGGGTATTTGTGTTGGATAAAATATAAAGAAGCCCCGGTTAACGTGTAGCTCGGGCTTTCCCCATTCAAGGCCCAAATTGTTTTGGTGAAAACGTCCAAACTTAAGCATACTTACAACAATTCAATTTCTAGACCTTATTACATGTTGACCAAAACAAAGACTTTATTTTACAGGACGGTTGTTCATTTATTCTCAATAAAATATGTAAAAAAATATTATTAAATTAGAGTTTTTGATAAATTATTAATTTTATTTTTTATTATCCAAATTATTTTTTTAACTACTGAATCTAAAAATCCGATAAATTACAAAAAATTGTAGAGTCAAAAATTGAAATAGCACCACCATTAAACATTTTGGTTAAGTTCAACGCAAAAGTTCTTCCCTTGACAAAAAAGAAAACATGGCATCTTCGTTCTTCAACCAAAAAATTCCAAGGATTCAAATAAATAAATAACCCTACTTTTGCAATTAAATAATAATAATAATTAAATATGCATTAACAATTTTAAATTTTTTGACAACATTTAATCATATATGACTATATATATATAGGGACGGAGCTTAGTTATAAAAGGGGAAGACCACGGCCACTCCAAAATTGTTTTGTTTGGTAAAACTAAGTAAACCTACAATAATATTTATCTATTATATATGGTATATATAACCAATGTTTTACTAATAATATTAAATTATGGAGTAGCTTGGTGGCAAAGGAGATTTTTATAAATCTTTCTCTAGTTCAACTCTCCCTAATAATGGTTTTTGTGATTTTTATTGTAAATATAGTAGTTTGTTTGACAAAATTGTAAATTCTTATATTCGAACTGGGTACTATTAATACACCTAAAAATTAAACTTACCACTACACCAAAATCAAATATATAAAATTAATTAAAAATATTTTATGTTGGCCCCCCAATAAAATTTGTCAAGATCCGCCACTGTTATTGTATATATTTGTACAGATATTTAAAAAATGATTTTACATGTTACACCATAATTAAAATATGATTAGATGTATGAGTGAATTGTTTTATAGCGCATAATGTTTAATCTCTTAGATTTTGTTTGCAATTTTAGAGGGGAAGAGAGTTGTTTTATAGCGCATAATGTTTAATCTCTTATATTTTGTTTGCAATTTTAGAAGGAAAAGAGAGGGAGACTTTGAAAAAATGAAGGAAGAAATGGAGGGAACAAAGAGTTTTAGGAGAAGATAGTTTTCAAGAGTTTGTTTTTATTTATAATACAAAATCCTACTATTTTGGTGAACTCAAAATTGTATTGGGGGAGCATTTTAAAAGATTTTGAATAACTTAATTTAATTCTTCGTATTATTTTTATGTTGTTATAATAGCCTATAAATTAAAAATATATTAATTATAAATATTTTCTCTTGAAAAATGCAAAAAAATTCTCTCTATTTCTATATTTTCTCCTCCCTTTAAAACCCTCTTTTCCTCTCCCTCCAAACTTCCAAACAAAACCATAACTTTTAAGAAGACACCATATTTTGAGTAAAAACAAAAGCACCATATTTCGCATAAAAAGGTAATAGTTTAGAAAATTAAATTATGAAGTGTATACGTGAAAAAAAAATGAGATAGATAACTTAAATTGTTGTTGTTTTTATTTGTTAAATTACTCAATTAGTCGACATTCATGTGTTATCAAATTGGATAGCTTTATCAATATTAATGGGTACCATTATCTACATCAACACTTAAAATCAAGCTAATCAAAATGGCCCGGATATTAAATTAACGAATAACAATTCAAAGTTTAAAAGTTGGACTAAAGTTGAACTCTTTTATCGCATATGTTTTTCTTAGGTGAAAAAAGATTTTGAAAATTCAGAGTAAATATTTAAATGAATATCTAAAAAAATATTAAGACCCATTTTCCTCGAAAAAACATGAAAAATGTTAATTTGACCTTACATTTGAGATTTTATATCTAAAAAATTATTTGATTTACGTTTGAGATTATTTTTGACAAATACATTTGAGATTTTTAATAACTACATTAGTAATATTTTGTATGTTTTAGAGACCAAATAAATCTGTATGATTTTCTAAGGATATTTTGCAGGTAAATTTAAATTTGAATGACTTGCAATGCTAGTATAAAATTTAAATAATAAAAATCAAGGAGCAATGGAAAAACTAATATTCGTTGATTATTTGTAAACTCCATGAAAATATGTAACTAATTAAGATGAAAGTTGAAATTGTAGATAAATAACATGTTTTTTTTTTTAATTCATATATGTGATTATTATTATGAAGTATAATACATAAAACACATTCGTATTATTTTGTTATAGTTAAATTGTTCTTTATTCTGATGATACATTTGATGGCACCTTTATAATTTTGACCCCTTCACTTAATTAGTAATATATAATACTAAAATGGTTGAAAAACTTTGGAGGGGCCCGGGCACCTATGAACTTATATATGTAGTTTGCCCCTGACTTCGAAGAATGTTAAATTATGTGTACTGAATTATCTAAAACTGTAAAAAAATATAAGAGAAAATTAAAGGTTTTCAACTGAGTGAAAATATCATTGTATTTAATTGACGCGGATATGAAGTGTTGGACATCCTAGTATTTAAGGACGAAACAAAGCATGGCTTGTATTTTCATTCAAACTCAAAAAAGGACCCTCAAACATTTGAAGAGATCCAAACTCATATTTGTTTGTTGACACTTTGTCCAATGATTATTTGAGTGTTTGGGACACTTCCCCTTGAAACATCCATATTTAGGATGAGTCTTCGATGCTTTTCTGCTCAATTGTTGGTCAAGTCGCACAATTGTTTATGGGGCTTTTTGTTATATAAACATTTTTCTCCTACATTTGTGACGTCGGAGAAAACATATTGAGTTTCGGTGGTTGATCATTCGCCTTTCAATGTTTATTCATAATGTGTACAAAATATTATCAAATTATAATTTTTGGTAAATTTATTAATTCTATTTTTCACTACTAAATCAAAGTTTTGTATTATCAGATCGTTGATAAAAATAAAAAATAAAAAAAAAGCTCAGAATTGCAGTCGGAAGAGCATTTGCCTTGAGTTCCTTTCATGGGCTTCAAACTCTCTTGGTAAAACATTTCATAGGCCCAATACATTTATGATTTCGGCCCGTTTAAAGTCAACAAAGTTTCGACTAATAAACTGATAATTCAACTATCACTTATCGGATGAGTCTTAGTCGGTTCTTGTAATCCTTCTATTGTTTCTATTATGCTTTGATCTTTTGACTTATTTTAAAATTCTAAAACAGCTATTATTGTATGTTTCGTCATCAAGGCATGGTCTATCATTTTGTATTGAATACCAAACCTTGTATAAATGTGTAAAGACTGCATCAATTGTCACACATCTTCAAATACAATTATAACTTTCAAATAACATTTACTTCCGCATATTGTTATTGTTAGTTTGTTTTATTGATTCAAAAATATATGATTAAAAAATATTATTGTGTTCAAATCCTAAGATAATCAAGCTCATGTTTAAAGCTCACAAATATTATGTTTAATTTTGTTTTCTTTTCATTTATCTCATTTTATAAATTTTAAAAAATTATGCACGACAAAAATGTCATCACTATAACTATAACAAGAAAATGTCAATGGTCAATTTTCCATGAAAATCACAGAAGTGTGTGCGTGTGTGTGTGTGGATTAAGGAGAAGAACTGTGGATGTGGAGAAAACAACTTTTTGTCTGGAAAGGGGAATCTTTAAAGGGTTTTTAAGCTTTGTTAGGGAATGTATATTTGTGGGATAATGTTCAGAGAGGTGGACTGCCGATCATCTTAATGACGAATATTCTATTTTGAGCGCATACAAGGTATTGAGTCAAGATGTGAGTGTGGAGAGGTCACCCTTGTATGACTTCATATGAAATAAAGTAGCGCCTCTTAGGCTTTGATTGAAAATTTGGAGGAGGGGGGAACGGAGGACGTTTGAGGTAGGAAAAAATATAAAAATAGAGAGAAACTTTTTACAATTTTTAAGAGAGTGATTTTGTAGATAATGGTAAGATAATGCTTATGATTAATATAGTTTTAATTTATAAAGTATTATAACAACATGAAAATGATACGAAGAATTTGTCTAAGTCCTCCAAAACCATCCAAACTTCATCTCCAATACAATTTTTGAGTTCCCCCAAAATATGAGGATTTTGTATTATGAATAAAAACAAAAATATCTCCTCCCAAAACTCTTCATTCCTTCCTTCTTCTTTTTTTCAAAGCCCTCTCCTCTTTTCCCCTCAAACTCACAAACAAAGCCTTAAGGTCTTGCTTTTTGTTTGGAGAGTTTTAAACGGCATAATTCATACAAATGTTAACTTGGCTAAAAGAGGTATCTTAAATGTGGACACATTGTCTTCTGCATTCAAATGTGATCAAGAAGAATCATTATAACATTTATTTTTTGATTGTAAACTATTTGGAAATGTGTGGTAAATTTTTTTGCATGGATTTAGATTTTTCTAGTGCCTTTAGAATTTGTGTTTTTAATTATGTTCAACAATTATGTGACCTACACGTTAAAGGTGCTACGAAAAATTTCATTTAATGGTTTGTATGTTGTTTATGTGGAAGGCTCACATTAATAAACTGTTTGAGAATAAAGACATTTCGTTGGATTATCTTTGTGACCAAATCAAAATACAATTGTTGTGGTAGCTACATGTTAGAGGCAAAACATTTGATTATGGGATAAATCAAAAGTAGAATAACTCCTTTGTGTTTCTTGGTCTTGCATAGTTTGGTTTATCGTGTATGATGAAATGAGATTTTATGATAGTTTAGGTGGTATTGGATGTAGTTATTATCTGTGTTTTTCATCATTAAACCTGTATATGATATTGTATTGTGTCATTTTGCTTTTCTTGTTACGTGTTGAGTGAGTTTAGCAGTTTTTTAATAATATCTTTTGACTTTTTTTTAAATAAAAAAAAAAGAGAGAAATATATAAAATTAATGTATATGCGATATGCTATTTGCCTATCTTGTATAAAAGAAATAGTAATACAAAAATGTTGATTAACTAATAATAAAGTATGAGAACCTTTTTAGACAAAAAACGCATTCAATCAAAATTTATTTATTTTAATTAAATTAATGATTTCAATTACTGGTTGAAATAAATTAAGATACTTATATGTTTTTTACTCAAGATAATTAGGTTAGTTAATCTTCAGCATAATCCAAGTTTAGGTTACGCATATGGAATGGTGGATCGTATGTCGTTACAATTACATGTGGTTCTGGCTCTAGGTCGTCGTCATCACCGTCATTGTCATCCTCATCAAAGTATGTTTCTTCTTCACTCTCCTGACATATTTCTTCTTGGTCAAAATTGCCCACATCACCTAGTGGAATATACGGTTCAGGTTCATATGTTTCTACTTGGTCAAAGTATGGCTCGGGTTGGTATGGTTCGAGTTAGTATGATTCAGATTGATATGGTTAAGGTTGGTAAGATTCATAATTTTGAAAAGAATGAGTGTTTTATGTTTGAAAATTGTATTCAGGGTGAGGTATGGTTAAGGATGTTGGTTGACCATCATCTAATAATGGATGACCATCCTCAAACGTGACATATAACTTGATATAGCCGAATTGCGGCCACTTTTTATGAACATCAAACATGAGTTCAACATCTTCGTCGTCTTCAACATTTAACAAATCATAATGAACTAGACCTTGACTAAAGGAGATAGGGTGTCGAAAAACTATATTAGACACCCTCTTATTATTTTCTAACTTCAACTTTGCTTCAATTTTTTTCTTTAAGTAAGTAAGGTTGCGTCCATAATGAATTCAAATACTCTTTTTTTCCTCACTTTTAAAATATTTGTCAAAATCTTGTCTTTCACATATTTCATCATTGTAGTAAATCAGGAAAACTATATTTTTGGTGCCATTGATATGATTTAACAAAGTTAAATGAAATGTAAAGAAGATTATAGAAGATACTTATACACATCCAACAACCTCAGCATGTACACACTTTTTTTTTGAAGCTTTGGCAAATCGCCTTTCCAAAGTGCGATTTCATTTTACCGGCTTTGGCAAATCGCCATTACAAAAGGTGACCTTGTGATAGATTCCCTAACAGTCGTCATTCCAAAAGGCGACCTTGTGATAGATTCCCTAGAAGTTGTCATTCCAAAAGGCGATCGTGATGCACTATTGGAAAATCGCCATTCCCAATGGCAACTTGGTGATGGAACACTGGGAACTCGCAAATGACTTACAAAAGTGAAGGAATCAGAACATGTTCTTCTCCATCCAGAAATTGCTCATTTTCAAAGTAGTCTACTCTTCTTGTGTGAAGCCATGCATGGCATCCTATTGGTCATTGAAGTCATTCGTTGAACGAGTATGGATTTGTTAAATGGGGCCAATTGAATTTTATATTACGTTTGTTCGTTTGACAAATGAAATTTTATTACTTCTTCGACCATGAACTAAACCATATTTGAAACTCTATAAATAGGTCAAGTTTATGATCATTCTCCACAAACTAATATTTCACTCTTCAACTATTCAAATATACATATCTTTTCTTTGCTTTTAGTCACAATTTTATTGTCATCTAAATGATTTTGTTATGGAATGATGATAATCACATATCAGCGCTACACCACATTCAAAATTTTGTAAGCAGTACAATACTTTATGTTATATTTTTTAATCTCTTCAAATTCCTGCAAATATAGGATTCATATCTTTCTAATCTCTTCAAATATATTTTTAATCTTTGCTTATATATTTTATAGGATTCATCTCAAAACTTAAGATCACTTATCCATAAACACATATCACCAAATTCTTTAATAATTCCATTGTTGAATCAAGTCGGGTTTGGTAACGTATCACAAATAGAAATCTATAAAATAGACAAATAACTTATTACTGCTTTAGTTGAAAGATGGAAACCTAAAATCCACATGTTTCATCTTCCAACGGGTGAATGTACCATATCATTATAAGATGTTGCACTGCTACTTGGATTATGTGTTAGGGGTAAAGCAGTCACTGAATCAACTATGATATCATAGACAAATGATTTTTTAGATTTGTTAAGAGTCATGTCACCTGAATCTCAAAGAAAAGAGAATTTTATAAAATTAAAATGACTGAGAGAAACATTTTCAATGTTAACTCTATAATCATTGGAAGAAAAAATAATTATACATTGTAGAGTGTACATTTTAGGATTGATCAGCGGCATATTAATGCCTGACAAATCCCACAACATAATACATATTATGTGATTGCACATGTTGAGAGATTTGCGAGAGACGGGAGAATACAGTTGGGGTTCAAAGTGTTTGGCAACACTTTATAGAGAATTGTGTCATGCATCTGAATCTGGTGTTATGTCGATCGGTGAATGTTCACATCTACTTCAAATTTGGGCATGGTACCATATGTCATTTCTTACACCAATAAGTAATCTTGAGTCTCATTACCTATTCGCAAAAATGTAAATATTATATTTAAAAAACTATTAACTAATTAATTAATTAATTCACTAACGTTCAAAATTATTTTCGTATATATAGTGGAAATGATATGAAATTTGGCGATACACCTCATTATCATACTGTTAGATATCGATCGAAATTTGATCGATGAGCGTTAACGATGTAACATATTAAAACATTACTTTATTTTATTATTTTATTTTATTTTATTTCTTCTTATGCATATTTTACTAACAAACCTCTTATATATCGGTTTCTCTGGAGGTTCTACCTTCATCTAACATACGATAACCCAAAAGACAATTGGCTATGGAATGCATCTACATGTTTGATTTGTTTCTACATAATAGAAATGCATCAAACAGATAGAGTGAACTACAATTTGGACTACCACAAGAAATTCCACATCCACCGAGGAACATGAAAAAAATATCATAAGGCATATTTGCATAAACAAGCTGAGTATAGTTGGGCATTATTCTACGAAAATGAGAACAAAGAGTGAAATGAACGAGAGAATCATATTCTTCATAGTCAACCTCTAAATGTTGAATTTAAACAAAGTTATGAATACATGGTTTGGTTTTGCAAAAATTCCAAACGATTTATTTCTGTAGAAAACCAATTGGTTGATCCTCGTGTTAATTCACTCTAACTTCCACCACAATCTACCCAACATTTTTTCCAAGAATCAATGTCCAACACAGCACAACAAAATCAATATTATATATCAACACCTCCTGATATTCAACCGCTTCCTCATACTTATTCCCACACACCACATCAATTAATCTTACAAGTTCACGCCAGGAGAACAATTTAATTTTGACAGCCAACAACCACATCAAGAACACAATAGTCGACTATCCTTTGCATCAAGCGAAGATGAATTATTGTATAACATGTTCAATACTCGTTATAATACACCTAAGTCCGCTACCGAGTTACTTAATAATATGTGTCAACAAAGCTTTCAGATTCCAAGCTTTGGGAATGCATATACTCAGTTACATCAAATATCCAACTGAATTCAAGGTGGAAGTAGTTCTTCTGCAGCACTTCCTCCTCGACACCCTTAAAAGCAAAAAGTGTTGAGACAAAATCTCTCTCAAATAGTTTTAATGATAACAAAATTATTTAATGATTATGATTGTGTTTAATGACTAATATGAGCTCTTGAGTGTATTCAAATTAAGAAACAGGTTACGCATCATCTCAATAAAAAGAAGAAGAATTTGATGTAATCCAACATGTTTTCTGAACAAGAGGATGAACTGGAGGACAAACATGCAAGAGGATGAACCATCAATGAGGACGAACCTTGTTAGAAGAAAATATATGGTATCTCAGAATCAATGGATCCAAGTCAAAGTAATAAGAACATAATATTGAGGACAAACAGTTATGAGAGAAACAATTCAAGAAAAGGAGGATACAAGACTAAGGTTAATGATAAGAGGATGATAAGCAGATCAATATTCATCCTCTTACCTTGGGAACAGTAAAAATGAGAAAGTTGATACCTATCTTGAAAAGACTGCACCTAGACAGCGTTGGAAAAGCAAAAGGGATAAAGTAATCTCAAGGGAGGTTAGAACTTCAGTATGAGGTTGATCCTCAAACTTATCCTCCTGAGCTCATATTAGCAAGGACAGCTGAATGGCATTATTGTAAATCAGACCAAGAACCTTGGACATTTGCTCAAGTCTCCAACGGTCATCAAAATTCTTTTGCTCATGGATAGAGGTTCATAAACTCTATAAATGGAAGTGATCTATTCAGTTCAATATAGAACATCATTGCATAAAAAAAGCAAGTTTCTTAAAGCTATCAAGAGCAACTTCCATCCTCTCTTTATACTTTCTACAATCATACACTAGATCTTTGAAATATCTTTTTAGAAAGTGTTTAAGTAAAGAGAAAGAAATCATACTCATATCACTCTGTAATTTTCAAGTAAGTTGTACTTGAAAATATTTGAAACTTGATTGTAAGCTTGGTGAAGCTTGAGAATACACAAACTGTAATCATCCTCGGTGAGAGGTTGATCTGATTGATCTTTAGTGAAATCTCACAAGAGTGTGAGGACTGAACGTAGCCATCTTTGGATGAACCAGTATAAAAGTTGTGTGTCTATCTCTTTATACTCTTATTGCATTTATTCTGTTCTTGATTAAAAGTTTGAATTTCCATCCTCCAGTTCGCATCCTCTCAGAGAGGACAGAAATTCAAAAACTCGTTAAAATATTTTTAAACGCCAAAATCCCTATTCGACCCCCCTTCTAGTGATTCTTAGTTTCAACAAAAAGATGAAGATCAAGAAGAACAACAACAAACTCGTGATGTACCAAGGCGTCGTCAAAATACCATACATGTAAAAAAACATCGGCAATGTGGTACTGGAGGCCACCTTTGACATTGATTTTATCGTAGTTTTTGTAAAATTTATGATGTTGTTTTTTATGAATGAATTATATATATATTGTTAAAAATATTGAAAAAGTGCCAAGAAAATGCGGACTATGTCGGTTAACTGGTTATACTTGAAACCGTTGTCTAAATGTTATAGGCAATTCTAGTCAATCTATGTAATTTAAAATTTGTGTTGTTCTTTTTTATGAATTATATATATATATATATATATATATATATATATATATATATATATATATATATATATATATATATATATATATTGTTAATTTGAAATAAAAATTTAAAAAATTTAAAAAAAAAATCCTTAAGAAAGTCGCATTTGCAAACTCAAACTTCTTTATGGAAATCGTCATATGTGAAATCAACTTATAACTAACAAAAAAAATGGAGTAATTTGATAAATAAAAAATTCAAAATTGAGTTATTGCACACAAAAAACCCTTTAAGGTGACCCACACTACTCATAGATGAAATAAAGCAAGGAAATGTAAAAAATTGAAATCTGATTATTATACGTTCCCTCTCCCATTTATTCGCAGTTTTGCTAATTAAGAATAAAAAATCATGTAGACCCCATAACTATTTGATCTGGCTAAACTATTGCACTGTTGTACCAAACGAGAGAAAACTCTACCTCTTTTCTCTTACTCACTTCGATATTTCTTGCATAATAAACATACATGAATGAAACTTGAAACCAATGTATGCTTCTAGTTATAGCCCATTTGTTTTTCTTAACAAGGTAAATATCCTATTTTGTTTTAAAATTTATAGAAATAATGAAAGCTATTAAAAAATAATTAAAAATTATAATATCTTTTTGATAATGTAAAAAAAAAAAAAATCTTATGCCACAAACTTTTTCTAAAAAATCAACAAATCATTGAAAATGTTTTTGATGAGCTTTATAATAGATGCAATCATATGCATTGTATTGAAATGCAATATGATTTTCTTTTACTAAACAATGCAGAATGATTTTGTCAAATGAAAAAAGTGAAAGCAACATGAAGAATATCAATTATATGTATTTTCAGTTTATTATAAAAATCAAATCTCTTTAATAATTTAACAGATATAATTAAATAATAATATAATTCTTTTTCTATATATACATTTTTTTTTCAACAATCTAATCTATCACTTCAGCCACTAAATGAGCCATCTATGTCATTGTTTTTGTTTGTTTTCACCATCATTCATTTTTGTTTGCACGTTCTTTTCTTTTTTTATTCTTTCATAACACCCCACTCTCCCTTTTACAAAATTACAATGAAATCTTAGAAAAGGAAAAAGGAGCAAATCCGATAATGGATAAAAAAAGTTGGATTCGTTGTGCGACATACAAAATCCAATCCGTTAAATCCTACGGTCACGCTACTGACGCTACGGCGCCGCCCATTCTTAAATCAAACCCATACCAGAAAGAGATGACAATAGGTATGGTATACCGTATAGATAAAATATACAGTACACATCTCAGTATTTACAGATGAGAGAGTAATTTATAATATTTGACTATTTAAAGATAAAGAATAATACAGGAAAAAAATTTAACTACCGAGAAATTACATATGATCCGTTCCAAAAATAAATATATTTGAATCCATACATATATGGATAATAACATTCATAATTATGCATATATTTTTAGGTATTTAAGAACTCACATATGTACTCATTTTCTGCAGTTGAATTAAAATAATTGATTAATAAAAAAAATATTTTATTTTTATTTTAATCATTTAGTTTCTTTAAAAACGATATCTGATAATTTAATATTGTTCAATTAAAAAATAAATAAAATATAATCAATAATTATTTTAATTAAAATTTAAATTTGCACAATTTCGTTCTCAACCTACAACTCATTATCAATTGAACTCAATCACTTTATTATTTTTTTTATGTGCAATACATCATATCATTTTAACAAAATAAAAAATACTATAAATTATTTAATATTGAATCACATGATTAATTTAAATTATTCAAAATCATACCAAATTATTTGAATAAAAAAACTAAATAAATTTTTAAAAATAATTAGTATCTTTTATCTCTCTCACACATACATTTTTTTACTCATATATATAGTTAGGTGTTATAATATCGCTACAGTTACTCCTTTCCTTTTTTGTGAATACTGGAATTAATAACCCACCTCTTTTTGCCAAAAATAAATCATCCCTCTTCTTTTTAGCATCAAAAGACAGTAACATTAAATGGTGGAATTGATAATCGGGTTCTCACACATTAATTTATAGTGGCAATGGATTAGAGATCAAAACTCGCAATTTATGGTTTCTTCTTCTTTATATATGATTTGTTTTCCCCTCTTAATATTTGGAATTTCGTCTTTTTCTCATTGTTGATATACGCTTAATTTCTCTCTTTTAATTTGTTTCTCACTTGAGTAAAAATATCAAAATAAATAACTAAAAGGTAAAACTAAACCTATAGCAAATATCATTAAAACTCAAAAGTAATAAAAGGGAAAAGTCACATGATGATTGGACGAGGAGTTATAAAAGAGACGACCGTCAAGAGAAACAAACAAAACATATGTATATATCATGTCTCATACACTTTAGCGATAGTATAAAATAAAGATAACGATCATGTAACGCATTGTAACATTATATTTTTAATAATTAATTTAATCTTAGACGTTAATTGAATATAATAGTTATTGTTAATAGTTCTTATTTTTCATAATAACTATTAGTTTTGATCTTAGTTACACTATATATATATATATATATATATATATATATATATATATTGATCATATAACGCAGTGTAACATTGTATTTTTAACGTTAATTAAATATAATAGTTATTATTAATAATTTTTATTTTTTATAATAACTATTAGTTTTCATCTCAGATACGCTCGCTATATATATATATATATATGTATTAATCAGCATATGTGAGGCAAATACTAAAATACCTCTAATCACACGTATCAGTGGACAATTATCTCCGTCCACATCTGTATTTATAATGTATTTGTATTTTTTTAAAATAACCAATTTATATTTACAGGACCGTCTTAATGATTTTGGATGTCCTATTTTGATCTTAAAAATTGAATCTTTAATTAAAAAAAATATAATTTTAATAATTAAAAATTAATAAAATAAATTTTAGTCTCTATACATATACCAATCTACATGATGCACTTTAAATGTACCAATCTACATGATGCACGTCATTCGATTAGGTTAATTCACTTAACATATAACATGTCACCTTCACGTATTAAACTCAAATATACATTTCGATGATGATAACACAATAATCACAATTCTACCCATAAAAACAATTATACTCATAAAATACATCGATTATATAATACAAAATTTATGTGACATTTGAAAAAAGATTTCTTTATTGAAATAATAATTTCAAAAACTTAGTTTTTTTTTTTCCGTTTTTCTTTTATTTCTCAATTAGCCAAGACAAGCTGAGTTCTTAAAATAAGTTAATTACAACACCCTTCCATTGTAGAAAAATTTGGAGGCCTCCCTAATTGAGGCCATATACTAATGTTCTAGTTGCACAAGTTAATTGATCACCTGTATATTTGTGTCATACTTATTTAATTGTCTTGAAATGAGTGTTTGATGAACCAACATGATATTCTATCTTGTCTCTTTAATTAAAATTTATATCACGACTATGAGCGGAGATATAAACCAACAGGCTAGAATAAGAACTTTACTCAATTGTCCTTATAAAAATATAATTTAAAATATAAAATTGATATAATAAAATATAAACATAAAAACAATTTATAAAATATAATCTAAAATATTAAAATTTAAATATAATAAAATATAAATATAAAATAATTAATAGAATTTGATATTAAACTTAAAAATGAAATATTAATAATTAATTTTAAAAAATTTATGATTTTATCATAAGAATATTTTATATTTTTATATAATTTAGTAAATTAGTATTCAAATTTATAAAATTATAAAAATTAATTAAAATTTTAAAATAAATATATTGATGAATATATCCTATTCTATTCTATTCTATTAGTATTTTTATATAAATTAATATTTTATATAATTTAATAAATTAGTATTTAGATTTATATCATATCATATCTCTATTATATTATTTTATCACAAAAATATTTTTATATTATGACAACAAATAAATCACAAGTATATTAGTGGATCTAATTTTAGAAATCTTACCGCCTATAAATATTAAATTCTGATATCGTGGTCTAAACCATTTGATGAATGAAAGCAATTACAAGAGAAAACATTATCGTGTTTTATTTATTAAAAAAACAGTAGGGATAAATAGCAACTGTATGCGTGTACAACACGAGTTTGGAGGGCGGACATCACTAACTCTCTTTCTCTATTCAATTACTGAACCCCACGCTCTCACATCTTTCTCCAACATTTTTTCTAGTAATCACTTGATTTTTTTATTAATACTTTTCTATCATTCTCACATTTCGATTGTCACTTTATAAAAAAGAAATTATTTATAAAATAATGCATTTTTAATATGAGATTATTATTTTTAAATTGTAGTTTATAGAAAATTATATTTTCTTCCTCCTAATAAAATAATTATTAATTATCGCATATGTACAAAAAAATTGCATAAAATAATAATAATTTTTTATTTTCAATACAACTTTAACTATTTTATTCTAATTATATACTATAATTAAAGTTGTGTACATCGCTTTCAAATTATTATTTTTTACTTTACTTTTATGATGATAAAAATAAATCAATTGTCGATATCGGTAATTTGATAAAATAAATATTTTCTTTAATTCAATTATTATTTTTAATATATGTGAAATGATTAAACTGCAACGAATTATATTTAATGATGTCTTTTTTATTTTTTCAAAAAAATAATATATATCATAAAGTTTTCTTAGAGGGCACATTTGAGAATGCAACTATTTATATTTTTTTGTATGAAAAAACTTAGGTGAGATAGATTTCAAAAAATTCACACAATATACCTTCAATCTCTCTAATGCACCATCTCTAAAAAGTGTGTAGGTTGCTAATATTCACCTTATATTTCGTAGGAGTGTGTAAATTAGTAACTCCTACAAAGATTTGTTAATTTGCACACAATAATAATTTAAAAGATATATATTAGCAATCAACACATTTTTTATTGACGTTGGAACCGATTAATTAATGTACTATTTTTGAAAGAGATATTATAATTTTGTGTTATAATAAAAAGTGGGTAGGATATTGTATATATTTCTTTTATTTTTTAGGGGTGTGCAATCCTAGAAAGGTTTGCTAATTTACACACTTTAAAATTAGGTGTATATCAGCCACATACCTATTCACTAAAGTAGCATTTTTAAAAGTGTGAATGGAATTTTGTGTCCAAATAAAAATTGTATAGGTAGTTAATATGTACCTTCTTCTATTTTTTAAATGTGTGTAAATTAATAACTCTTATATTATACTCTCTCTATGACGAAATATAAATAAAATGATAATTAAAAAATTGATGTATTTAATTACAAAT
>JBBPBP010000001.1:12416913-12427227 GCA_037974735.1 Cicer chorassanicum | reverse complement strand
AATGCGATTGAAACACTTGATAAATATATGAAAATGAAAACTTTACAAATAAAATATACTACAAGTTGTGCATTTATCATTTTGAAATAACTTTTTTTTTTGTTTTTTGTTTTAGTTAACAAATGTCCAAATACCCTAAAACACTTGTTGATATGTACTTATATATTTATTTATAAAAATTGTTTATGGAATTTGCACATAAAAAAAGAGAGAGAAAAAGTAATTTTATAAATTATAGTTCTCATTAAGTATTCTCTTTAGTGTTCATGAAATGAAATGGGTAAAAGAACCCCCAAATGGATATGTTCTAAAATTGTATTGAAAAATGTCAATACTCACTTCAACACAATTTTTTTTTTTTAATATTATTACTTTCAATTGAGAAAATTTAAGCAAGTTCCACTATTTTGGAAATTGACTCCAAGTAAAATAGTATGCGAATTTCACTATATCACAATTGTGATGGTTGAAAAGAATATTAACTATCAATATTTTAAAATATTTTATATTGTAAATTATTTATCAAAAATGTCGCTATATGAATATGTGACCAAATGTACATCAATTCAATGAGAATTTTCACTTAATTTCTAGTTTATATCCGTTATTGCTAACATTTTTTTTATAGAAACATCACTGATTTAAAGTTATTATAGTCATTATTCTTTCTGTCTCATTTTAATTATTTGCTTTGAGTTGTATAGATTTTAAAAAATAATTAATTTTGTAAATTTAAATGATAAAATGAGTTTTATTTACATTAAATATCTTTATCAGTTGCAATTAGTCAAAAAATTTGATAAATTGAAATAAAATAAATAAAAGTATATTAACAAAAAAAAAGTAATTAAAATTATATTAATATTGTGAAATAACAAATAATTAGAGACATATAAATAACAAATGAGACATTTAAAATAATATTAATAGAGAATGAGTTTGTATAATATTTTGTAATTTAAAAAATTATTTTAAAACTAATATTTGATTGATATAAATTACTACAATTTCATATTGGCATTTACTCTTTTTCTTTCTCACAACTAAGAGAGAGAAATGAAAAATAATATATAAAGAAAGGGTAGAGACCACATAGAGAAAAAAGAAGTGTTTGAAGAAGCTGGCATTGACAAATGACAAGAGCTGGTTCCTGCATTAAGGAAGGAGATTGTGTTGGACTTTAAAGTTTAAACAATTAAGGGTTTCTTATCAACAAATAGTATCAAGATATACAGAGGAAACCCATTGACTTTTATATTACCTCATAGTCACTGTAAGTCAGCTCCACTATTGTTTTAGTAATTGTTATTGATTTTTTTTGACTCAAATTATTATTATTCAAATAAAGTTATACATATATTATTTTTATTCTTATCACATTAGCATAATATTTTATCTGTCCTTTTCTCTTCCACAGATCCGAAAGGGAGAAATAAGAGAGAGAAAGAGTGGAAGAATCTGAACAAAAGTAAACACATTAATTTTCAAAGAAAAAAAATTAATGTAGTGGCACATTAAAATTTATGATTTTTTGAAATTAAAATAAATGATTTTTACCATTTTAAATTCAATTAATGCAGCTACCGTCAAATTCATCAACCATGAATTTGATATAAGTATTTATATTTAATTTATTTTGAAAAAATCATAACTTTTTTTTGGCTGTGTGGAACCCATTAGTCCTTATTTGTTTTTGGGTCCTTTTACGTTTCTCACTGTCAAATTTAAAGTCTCGTTTTCTCCGTACCTTGGTTGGTTTGTATGCCATCTAACTTTTTCATTTCTTTGTTTCTCACTTTATATCAGTGTTGTGAGAGAGATATAGAGAGAGGTTGTTTTTGCTTAGATTTGGTGTGATGCATTTGGATGGTGTGTGAATATGACTATGAGATACATGTGAGATAAGGTTTTTTTTTCTTTCCTTATTTTGATATCTTTTTCTTACAAAAATATCCTTAATCTTTCTTTTATATTATTCCATCTGCAAAATGTGTTTTTGGCTTAGACTTGTTTGGATTTTCTCCTTTCCGGGTCTCTGTCAAAATTCTCAATACTGACAAGAAATGGGTCAAGTGTGAAATATAGAAAACTAGGGACTCTTTTTCTCTCTTATGTGTCACTGTTTTGTGGTTTTTCTTTCTGTTGAGGTTGCAGACATGAGAAACAGGTGTGAACCTTTGGATCAAAAAGGAACACACTTTCTTGTCTTGTTGCCTTTTTCATCTGTTTCTGGAATAAGCTTTTCTTCTAAAGAGAGAGAAAGAAAGGGGTTGAAAAGTCTTTTCTGTGTTTGTGTTTGTGTTTGTGGGGTGTTGACAAGGAAATAGCTTTTTTCTCATTGTTTACTTTTTTATTCTAAAAATTCAATCTTTGTCATTTTTTAGCTTAATCTGGTTTAAAGGGTCAAAAAGTCAAAGAGTGTGTGGAATCAAAAACTGAAAAGTTCCGTGGCAAAAGTGACAGTGATGACGATTTCTGGTAATAAAAAACTAATCTTGAGAATATAAAAGTCAGAATGGAAGGAATAGAATCATAGATAGTATTCTTATCAGAGAAGTTTTTTGGTGATAATAGAGAAAAAAAAAGTCCAAACCTTTTTTTATGGGTTTTGAGAGTGTGAACAGTTTTTGTAGGGTTGCAAGTGTTGTCACCGATAATATTTCTCCTCCCATTTTCAGTTCAATACAAAATTCTTCTTCCTTTTTCTCAACTGTATGCTTATGTTCTATGCTCTTATTCATGTTTGAACATCTTATTTAATGGTTTATTAGTCTTTATTATTATTTATTGGCATTGGATTTGATTTGTGCATGTTGATTTTATTCATGGATTCTTCTTCTTCTTGCTGTTGCTGATGAGACTTTTTTCTACAGCAAAGGAAAATGGAGGGTCAGAGTGAGATAGGTCTCACTGGTGATAGTTTAGATACTAATAATATGATTGGGAGAATGAGAGAAGATGAGTATGAAAGCCGGTCCGGAAGCGATAACTTTGAAGGTATATCTGGTGATGATCAAGATGCTGGTGATGAACAGCCTAAGAGGAAGAAAAGATACCATAGACACACTCCTAATCAAATTCAAGAACTTGAATCGTATGCTTTTATCAAATTTCTCTATTTAGTTTTTTGCTTTCTATTTTTAAACTAATGTGGTTCTCTGTGATTGAGCTATTTTGGTTTTTAGTTTCTTCAAGGAGTGTCCTCATCCTGATGAAAAGCAAAGGTTGGATCTTAGTAAGAGACTTGGTTTGGAAAATAAGCAAGTCAAGTTCTGGTTTCAGAATCGTCGAACTCAAATGAAGGTGAATATTAAACACTAGTTTTTGTTTTAAGAAAAGTCCGTGGTCGCGATCACAATTTGAGTTGCGGCATTAAGGTATTTGTATGTCTCCGCAACAGGGCTGCTTCGGCTGCATTTCTTTGCGATACTTCCTAATATCACGACTGCGATTTAATGTTTTGTTAAAACAATAACTCTTGCACTTGTATTAATTGAGATAGAGATATTGTACCGATTCACTATATTGTTTTTTTCCCTTGAATCAGACTCAGCTGGAAAGGCATGAGAACATAATGCTTAGGCAGGAAAATGAGAAGCTGAGAGGGGAGAATACTATGATGAAAGAAGCAATGTCAAATCCAGTATGTAACAACTGTGGTGGACCAGCAATTCCTGGCCAAATTTTGTTTGAGGAGCACCAGATTAGGATCGAAAATGCTCGTCTAAAGGATGAATTGAACCGTATATGTGCCTTAACTAACAAGTTCCTTGGCAAGCCAATATCATCATTGGCCAGTCCCATGGCTCTACAAACCTCAAATTCTGGTCTTGAACTTGGTATTGGAAGGAATGGGATGGGCGGTTCAAGCTCTCTCGGCGCTTCATTGCCAATGGGACTTGATCTCGGAGACGGTGCAATTCCCGGTATGAGATCACCAATGGGATTGATGGGAAATAGTAATGAAATTCAGCTCGAGAGATCAGTGCTTATAGATCTTGCATTGGCTGCTATGGAGGAATTATTAAAGATGGCTCAGACAGATAGTCCTATTTGGATGAAGAGTTTGGATGGAGAGAGGGATATATTGAATCATGAAGAGTATGCAAGGTTGTTTTCTTCTTGTATTGGTCCAAAACCCAATGGTTTTGTTGCTGAAGCTACAAGAGAATCTGGAATAGTAATAATCAACAGTTTAGCACTTATGGAAACTTTGATGGATGCGGTATGTTTACAAAATACTCAACTTCTTAAGCTTCTTTCTAGTTTTTTTTTGAATTATGCAAGTTTGTTTAGTATATTGTTTTAATTGAATATTTTTCTTCCACAGAATCGATATGCGGATATGTTTCAGTCTATGATTGCTAGAGCTATCAACCTTGATGTTTTATCCGGTGGCATAGGTGGAACCAGAAATGGTGCTATACATTTGGTATGTTTCTTTGCTCTATGTTTGCTTCATTATGCCTTGGTTTGCGTAGCTGATTCAGACTATGTGTTTCAGATGCATGCTGAGGTTCAATTGCTTTCACCACTAGTCCCGGTTCGTCAAGTGAGATTTCTTCGATTCTGTAAGCAACATGCAGAAGGTGTATGGGCTGTGGTTGATGTTTCTGTCGAAATCGGTCATGATGCTGCTAATGGACAACCATTTATAAGCTGTAGGAGGCTTCCTTCTGGCTGTATTGTGCAGGATATGCCTAATGGTTACTCCAAGGTAAGTGCTAAATCAAGTTATAATTTTTCTTAATTCTATTTTTCCAAATACAATAAGGTTGAACTTTGCCTGAGAAATTGGTCTTTTTTATTAATCTTGTACTTGTTTACTTGAGAAGATGCTTCTCTAGTTATGTTATAGTAAGGGTTGCATATTGTCTGCTACTTAATTTGTCCACTATACTATTCCTAGAGATTAGTGAATCAAGGCTTATATGTTTTAGTATTTAAAAGTGCATGAAACTTTTAAATCTTGGACTCTTCAATCTTTGTTGTATAATAAACAATATAATTGATGCTTCTATTCCTGCCTCCTTTTGTATAAAATATGTTTTTTTTACTGTGTACGAGACTAATATGACCTGGATCCAGTCCTCTGTTGCAAAGCTATATTATAATATAATGGAGACATGTGTTGTGTTAATCTGTGCCTTTTAATATAATCAGAAAGATTTTAATTATTATAAAAATTCCATAATTTGCCAAGTGTGTTGGGATTCACCTCTATCTTTTTGGCATCCGCTTCAATCTCATTCCTCTACAAACTTTTAACATGTGACTACTTTATAGTTTATGATTAGCCTAGGGTTTTATGTCAACATTTTCTATGTAGTTTAATGTGGACTGTCAAATGTCATTTAATAATTAATCACCTTTTGTCACTGTTTGGTTACCAAAACTAGAGTTCACAAAAACCTTGTTTATCTGTCTCGTTTACTTTCTAACAACATTTGGTTATGTATTTTTTATTTTGTACTGGGTGGTTGGAATGATATTTGGTTATGTATTTTTTTTAGATGTGATAGAAAAAAGATGAAAGCCAACTAGAGAGAACATTTTTAGAAATATTCAATCTATTTTTAAAAGTTACACAATGTTTTCTCTAGTGTATCAATGAAAACAGAAAACACCAGAAGTGAACGGGTCATTTGTTTATCTAAGATAAAAAAAATTGTACCATTGCATTGAGCATTTTGGCTTGTGACACAAGGTAAGTTGCATTGTTGTAGGTCACATGGATTGAGCATTGGGAGTATGACGAGAGTGTTGTTCACCAACTCTATCGTCCATTGGTTATTTCTGGTTTCGGATTCGGTGCTCATCGTTGGATTGCCACCCTCCAAAGGCAGTGTGAATGCTTGGCTATCCTCATGTCTTCTTCCATCTCAACTGATGATCACACAGGTAAACCACATCCACATGCATGAATTTAAATTGTTACCCCTTCTAATCACTTGCTAACTACTACAAATTATTATGGTGTAAATTTTTTATTTTGATTTTGCAGCCTTGAGCCAAGCTGGTAGAAGAAGTATGTTGAAGCTGGCACAACGCATGACCAGCAACTTCTGTTCAGGGGTTTGTGCTTCGTCTGCTAGAAAGTGGGACACCCTTCAAATGGGAACTTTGAGTGATGACATGAGAGTTATGACTAGAAAAAATGTTGATGATCCTGGTGAGCCTCCTGGTATCGTGCTCAGCGCCGCAACATCTGTCTGGATGCCAGTTTCACGACAAAGACTGTTTGACTTTCTGCGTGATGAACGGCTTAGAAGCGAGTGGGACATTTTGTCTAATGGTGGACCAATGCAAGAGATGGTTCACATTGCCAAAGGACAAGGACAGGGAAATTGCGTTTCTCTCCTTCGTGCCAATGTAAGTTTTAGTTATTGAAAATAAGTCAAATTTCTCATTGGCATAAATAGAACTTCTAAAACCTAGACAAACCTACTTATAAGTCAGTTTTGTAGGATCGAGTTTGAGCTATACTATTGTTTGCATGTTGGTTTTATTAATTGATTTTGTGGGATTGAATCCTCCTTATAAGTTAGTTTTGTAGGATTGAGTTTGAGTTAGAATGTTATTTCCATGTTGATATTGTAAGTCGGTTTTGTGCGATTTTGTTAGGGTAAGACTATTGTTCGCCTGATGATTTCATATGAATAAAACCCAAAAAAAGAATCATTTTTGTGTGTGTTTGCAGGCTGTTAATGCGAACGACAGCAGCATGTTGATTCTGCAAGAGACATGGATGGACACATCGTGTTCTGTGGTGGTATACGCGCCAGTAGATGCACAATCCTTAAATGTAGTGATGAGCGGTGGAGATTCTGCATACGTTGCACTCTTGCCTTCAGGCTTTGCCATTCTTCCTGATGGCAATTCTTCTGACTATGGTGCCTCAAACGGAACTTTACAAAAAGGCGGTAATATCGGCGGCGATGGTGGCGGAAGTTTGCTCACAGTTGGATTCCAAATTCTGGTGAATAGTCTTCCAACTGCAAAACTCACAATGGAATCCGTTGATACTGTGAATAATCTCATCTCATGCACCATTCAGAAGATCAAAGCTGCACTTAGAGTTGCATAACAAA
This sequence comes from Cicer chorassanicum, assembly GCA_037974735.1. Classification (NCBI taxonomy): domain Eukaryota; kingdom Viridiplantae; phylum Streptophyta; class Magnoliopsida; order Fabales; family Fabaceae; genus Cicer; species Cicer chorassanicum. The sequence continues at coordinate 12,420,136 of JBBPBP010000001.1, read as the reverse complement.
AATGCGTTATATTGTGAACTTGTTTTTTGTTTTGTTTTTTTAATTAATTTTTTGAATTGAGAAAAGGGTTATAAATTTGGTTGTATAGGATTTTATGATATAGAGAGAAAGGGTCGCGTAAGGAAGGTTTGGAGTCAAGAACGAACCGCAAAAAAGGAACTTGTTTTGGTGTTGGTGGTGGTGTTGCTGTTGCTGATGGTGGTTCGGGTATTGACTCGTTGACCTGCGAGTTATATTCTTACATACATATCCAAACAAATGTGTCTGTTATGTTCTGTTGCATAACTGTTATGACTTTTTTAATGCATTTTTTTTTTTCATGTTTTGGTTTTTAATATTTCATTATTTTGGCTCTAAATTTTCTTCTCTTTTTTCGTTTTACTTGCCATACCGAAATTAGTTGGCGTTGTCAAAGTTTACCACTACATAACAAAATAGTGTAACTATATTTATCACTAAATGTTACACACTAACTATAAGTAGTATCGTTAAAAAAGTATGCTTCAAGCTTGTTTTGGATTCTAGTAAGTAATTCTTAATATTGTTCTAATCGCTCAAAAGAGTAAGTAATCTCATGTAGAGAAAAGTGGGACCAAATATATTCTATTTACATTTATAGATATAATGGGATATTTACGAATTACATATAAAGTAATTATTCAATCATGTTCCTTGGGATCATATTGTAATAATAAGTCCGACTAACAAGTGTGACTACATTAATCAACGCTAAGTTTGTGAGGAAACCGTAGCAATCTTCATAGAACATTTTTGGGATTGGCGAAAAAATTTAAACTCCAACATAAACACTCAATTAAGGATTAGTGTCATAACTAATCTAAAAGGCCGAAACTTATGCATATATTTTGTGGAGTTAGTAGGTTCCAACAACCTTGATTATATATTATGGTTTAATTTATAATAAAAAATTTAATCGAACCCAATAATAATTAACTTTCCATTATTAACAAAAACTTTTCGTAATGGATCTTGTGTAGATCCAAGGCCTTCTTCAAAAGATGTCCTTATCATAGAGATCTACTAAGTACATACATGATGCATGGGAGAAGGATTGTACCATTCAACATGATGCATGTGTTTCCTTTGTAAGCCCGTAGATCAAGTACTAGTGCATCTATCTATAGAACGAGACAACTTATCTCCACCACAAAAGCCTTGTCACGTGTCCAATACACAACCTACATAACTTGTCCTCTAAAGGGAATTAGGGTAAGTCATGTTAGAAGGATTGATCCTCACACTATCCTTTATAAGAGCATATACCATATGGTAAGGTATGTACATTTGTCAACAAAACTCCACCTCTACAAATACTTTCATTCACTCTTAGACCGATCCTAGATCATTGAAAAAAAAGATCCCATACAATTTGTTTTATTTGTCCTGCCACTTACCAAACAAACAAATAGTTGTTTTCTAATGAACAAGTTTGTAGTAAACCCGAAATCTAGGCTTATATTTTTCTCAAATACATCCTAATAGTTAGCCTTTTTGCCACCGTACAATTTTAATTCCTGTATACTCCTCTTGTTCTTTTTTAAATGTGATTTTTTTCAAAAAAATTATTATTTTTTACTTGTCATTTTCAAATTTAATTTTTTAGTGATTGTGCTCAAAGAACAAATCGTTTAGAAGAATTCAAGTTCGAATTCTAATTGAGATAATTATTGTTAGACTTTACTTATCTCTCGACCGAACTCTGAATTATTAGGGTTATCCAATTTATCTGAAAACAGATAGTTAAAACAAAAAATACAATATGTTAAAATAATTAATAGTTATGAGTAATATAAGAAAAATATCTACCAAACTAAATAAAAATATAAGAAAAATATAAATTTGTATATAAAAAATAGATAAATTTAATAGTTTTATTGGTTTGTATAAACAAATTTAAACCTACAATTAAGTTAAAAAGAAAAGAATAATGTGTACCAAACACCTCATTAATGATAGTTTTAATTATAATTTATTTCATTATCCAGACAAATTAAGATGAGTGGGTGAATTAAAATTTAAAAATGTTTTTTTTTTAATTATAATTTATACTTTTAACTTTCTTAATAAATGTGTCACATATTAGCGAGACCTTGTTTGAAAGTATAATTCTATTTTTTTTTCTTTTGAATAAAGAGTTATTTTAATTTTTAAATGTATTAAAATTGCAAATTCATTCCCACTATCTTTTTTGTCAATAATTTTATGGGTTAAATTGAATAGTAAAAAATACGAATTAAATTGACTAATTAAAACTAAATTCAAGAATAAAAATAACTAACAAAATACATATTTAAGAATGTTTCTATAATTTTAACACATTTAAAAATAAATATGACAACGACTCATACATTCAAATACATGATTATTTACTATTTTTTCAGTGTTGTTTTAATATGATTAACTAATGATTTCCTTACTATCAGACACCTTGTTGCGAGTTGCTGACCTTTTGAAGCGGCAGCAACTATACTGTTTATACCATTAGGATTAGAAGATTACTCAACCGGTGAAACTTTACAGATTTGGATAGTATGCATGAGGTTATTATAGGTTCAAACTTCATTCTCTCCATTGTATTAAAAAAAAAAACTATAAGAGTCTCCATCGGCAGCCAGCAAATCATCTTTCAAACTTCAAAGTGAGTTGTTGAAAAGTTGTGCAATTGGCTTAATTACATGGACCATATATTATCCACAATAAGTTGCACGTTCTGCATTCATACATATGTTGGACGTTTTGCTTTATTTGTTGAACGCTGAGATATTACATATGATTTATGATCGATCCTTAAATGCATTCATTAGTTGTCATCTAAAATCCACCCACCATTGCTTCTGGTTTTGTTTGTGTTGTGAATTCATTGCAAGCTTTTGATAAGCTTTTAATGCTTATCAAAATAAAAATAATTATATTTTTAATATTTATAAAATCATCTTGTAAGTAGTTTTGTTTCTTCTTGAAACGAAATATATTTTATAATGTTGAGTTTATGTTTTTTGAATTTTTTTATTTGTAATAAATATTATTCTAAAATATACGATGATATTTTAGTAGAGATTAAAATTATTTAAATAATAATTTTGTAAAGATAAAATTAAAATATATAATATTTTAAAGCAACCAAAGACAACATTTAATATTTTCTTTGGTCTTACATAATTTGATACTTTACCGGGACTAAAAATTTTATTTCACTCTTTTG
>JBBPBP010000001.1:12401812-12412783 GCA_037974735.1 Cicer chorassanicum | reverse complement strand
CAAATAGGCTCATAATCGTAATTACTCTATATAACTATATCGGTATATGTGCTAGGTATGGTATACAAATAAAATATGCAACACCAATACAAGAGTGAAGAGACAAATAATTAAAAACCAAATAGGATTATTGGATCTCAAAATAACAAAAGCAATTTAATTCAATTGAGTGTGTAAGTGATAAATGTGCTTAAGCGGTTACAATAACCCATCAAATAATCAGTCAAAAATCAAATAAAAATAGCCCATCAAATAACATTAAAATCAAATGATTTAAAACTGATAAAGTTTTATTAATGCATTTATAATAAATCATCAACTTTGTAACAAAAAAATAATAAAGCATAAACTTATCATTATGATTAAAACGCCCAATTTCATTTGTTTTGAAATATATATATATATATATATATATATATATATATATATATATATATATATATATATATAATTTAAGATTAAAACAAGCAAAGCATGTTAAAATCCTTTGCCCTATGGAGTATTTTTGCCATTTCAACAACCCTCTCCACTTTCCATTTTCTCTCAAGTTCCTCACCACCACCACAACTTCAAACTCCTTTGCCGATTCCTACTTCATCAACAAATTCAACTTCTCGCCATAATTTGCTCTCAAAGCTATATATATATATATATATATATATATAAAATAAAATAAAAAACGATTCAATTCTCAAATTCTTCACAATCTATGGTTTCATTCACCCAGATCTGTAAAACGTCATCAAAAGAGAACCATGGCTTCTTAATTGCTATACCCACAAAAGAGTTTGGCCAAAGTTTCAATTTTTACTCTCCAAAGGTGTTTCTCCTTCTGACATTTGTTCGAATGATTTGTTAGCTGAGATCCTGTCGGTTACTCTGAGAGTTGTTGGAGAACCAACTTAGTCAATTTTTCATAGTGGTGAGTAGACACGATCCTGATATATTTTTATAATGTTATAATTATTATTTTACTTTCTATGTTAAAAGTATTTATTTAAAAAAATTGGGAACACAACCTTTGAAATCATTTATTTATTTTAATGGTCTTGGTCTTTGTTATATAATATGTTATTAGTTTGATTTATGTATGAGTTAGAAAGTATTTAAATATTGAATTGTTATATATTTTAATATAATTTTTTTTACGTGTTTGAAAAAAGTGTTGTTATAATTGTGAAATGAATTGTTGTTATAATTGTGAAATCGCTATCGGCAGTAGGTGCACCTAGTTATCTCGATTTGATTAGGGAGAGTTACCCGTTAGATGGAGTTGCCACTTGCCCCTATGAAAAATGTCATTCGTATGAGGAGATTGCTATCAACAAGATGTAAGCTCTCTAGTTGATGTGTGAGAATGCGTTGTGGGATTGAGAGGAGAGGAGAGGATTATCTGTTAGATGGAGCCACCCCTAAGGAAAAAGTTACCCTTAGGAGTAAAGGGTTATCAATGAGATGAAGTCGCCTCTTGGTTCTCAAGAATTTATGATTTTATTATGTGTATAACATAATCACCACAACATTGTAAAACTATTATTCGTGCCTTTTTGTGTTTCTCTTCTAGTTGATGGTGGTTGTTGTCTTCTCACTAAGTCTTAGTAACTTACCCTTTCATGTTGTTTATCTTTTTCAAATTCACAAGCAGTTGAGTAGCAAACTGATAGTAGATTCAAGTCTCAATCATATTGATTTTGGTATACCTCTTTGATCGAGGACCCTTTTTTGTAAAGTATGTTGAGTCGCAATGTATTTTGCAGTTATTGGAGTCTATAAAATCTTTTTTTTTTTTTGGAAATGTATTAAACAATTAAATATGCTCTTTGAAATATGAATTGATTGAGTTAAGACCGTAAACAGAGATTTTATAAATTTGAGAATGTTGAAGTTACGGATGATACTCTGTCGAAATTTCGAAAAAAATTATATATAGACTTGTCAGACTAAGAATTTCGGGTCGTGACGTTAAGTATAATAGTACACCCTTCGATTTTTTTTATAAGCATAAAACTAAAATTCATCAAAAGTAATAAAATTATTAAGTGTAGTCATTTTTTTTATAGATATTTTATCACATATATTTGTGAAACTTGATCGTATTTATATTAAAAAGACAAACGTTTAAATTATGGTAGAAAAAGTTTTTAAGCATCAAATACATTTTAAAAATTATATTTTTCTTATAAATAATATATATATATATATATATATATATATATATATTAGAATAAATACCGTATGTAATATAATAATAATAAATTTCACGATCCAAGATTATATATAACTTTTTTAAACCAAATTATTTCTCAATAGTTAATTATATTCAAACCGATTAGAGCTGACAACGAAATGCACAAGACGACAATAAATATATGGTTATTTATAAAAATTTAAGTGTTTGTACGAATTTACTCATCTTTGAATAAAACTAAATTTTTCTTCTCCTGCACTTCTAAAAAACCAAATAGATTTCTAAATTTTTTTATAGAAACAAAATGTTAAAGTCAATTTTTTTTTCTTAGTGTACACCTCAAGTACACAAAAGGATGAGAAAAAAAAAGCACTTTTTTTCTTGTGATATAGCCAACATAAATACACTGATCTATGTCCAATCACATGATTTTGCCATTGATAAAAAAAATGTATTTTTTCAAACAATTTTTTATGGTATAACCAAGACAATATTTATTTTTAAAAAAATTGCATACTCCCTTTGAAATGAAATACTCCTATAAACAAATTAGTTTATATTTTTAGAATACATATAAGTAAAAATTCATAATTTATTAGAATCTCTACCCACGCCTTTAAATTTTTATTGATGTGCTTGATTTTGGTTAATGTTCCGTTACTTCTTTTTGTATATGGTGCTATACTTAATTAGAATAACTTATACCAATTATGCTCCTTTGCACTGCACCTTTCTTTGGTTTAAAACAAAATTCTCCTATGTTTGAATTTAAACCAAATAAAAAAGATTGTGTTGATGATCTCTCTATTAAAATATATTACGTAACATTTATATTTTTAAAAATCGTAAATCCTAATATATATGCTAACAATGAGATGATAACCTTTTATGTTTCATTAAAACAAGATAAAAATCCGTTTTCTATAACTTTTGTATCTGATTCTGTGAGACCTCCCAAAATTGAGAGCTCTACTCCTTCCGATATTCCTATCTAATGCAGTCTCACACCTAACTCACTAACTTTTATTTAAAAAAGACTATTAAAGTGAAATTGGTGAGACGAGAAAAGAACCAAATAGTTTAAAGTAATTGTGAGAAGAAAGAAAAGAAGAAAAGAAGAGAAGGTAAAGTATAGTATATAGTAACGCTTGAATTAAGTTAATTTCATTTTTCCCTTGGTTGAGACAAACCGAAGAAGCATAACAACACAAAACACTCACAATCAAATAGGTTAGTTATAAGTTGTACCCACCACCATACACGTCACCACCACCTTCATAACATTGCGTGGTGTAAACATATATTTTGTTTGTTTCATTAGTTACGCGACGTTGACCTTTCACCTTTCTTTCTGTCTTAGAAAATGGGTAATTCTTTTGGATGTTCCGCCTCCGGCGAGAGGCTTGTATCGGCGGCGAGAGACGGCGACCTTGTGGAGGCAAAGATGCTTTTGAGCTGTAACCCTTGTCTTGCTAAATACTCCACTTTTGGTGGTCTCAATTCCCCTCTTCATTTTGCAGCTGCAAAGGGTCATAACGAGGTTTTCACAATTCGCATCTTTAATCTAATTTCACCTTCTTTTTTTTCAAAGTTTGTTTATTTATTTGTTTTTCTATGATGGGTTTCACTTAGATTGTGGCATTGTTGCTTGAGAATGGAGCTGATGTTAATTCAAGAAATTATTCTGGTCAGGTATTATTACTCTCTATGTCCCTCTTTTGATTTGAAACAAGAATTTCATGATGTAATTATTTTAATGATGAGATGGTTATATTTAGTGGTCAATTTTAATTTTTTTTAAATTGGACTATACATTTTCCATTTTTGGTATGATTTATTCCGTGAGGCAAATTACTGCCTTATGATAAGCAATCAGATTAATGGATCTGGTATCAATTCAATTGATGTCACCATCATAACATGAAGCTGTATGAGATTTTTTGGATATATATATATATATATATATATATATATATATATATATATATCCACCCCTTTTTACTTTTGATACATGTGTTTGCGTTACTGATTCAAAAATATGGTTTACTTTAATCCTTAATTTGAATTTTGAAGACGGCCTTGATGCAAGCTTGTAGATATGGCCACTGGGAAGTTGTACAGACACTTCTACTCTTCAGATGCAATGTGAGTGCTGTTAATTTTTGTGCTTTTTCTTTTCTCTCTTTTTCATGAATAAAAGTTGCTTTTAAAAATCACTAAACTGTTGTATATTCAATAACAGGTTTTGAGAGCAGATTATCTCAGTGGGAGGACAGGTCTTCACTTTGCAGCCATGAATGGGAATGTAAGATGTATTAGACTTGTTGTGGCTGACTTTGTTCCAAGTGCTCCTTATGAAGCTATACATGCTCGCTCGGATGCTGACATGGGTGGTGGATCAAATGTTAGAGGCAAACATGAACTAAGGTACCCCTTTCCTTTTCATTATGTGTTTCTCAACAAAATATCATTGCAGTGAATTTCTTGTATTATAAGGTCCCCAAGGCGTAAGTGGTTGAGCTGAGACTTTACTAGACTTTTTATTCGTTTATGTTTATTCTAGCAATTTATTTACTTTATTCCAGTGCAGTGCCCTGTCCAAGTTTGTAAATAAGACAGCTGATTGTGGTATCACTGCCCTTCATATGGCTTCATTAAATGGATACTTTGATTGTGTGCAATTGCTACTTGATCTTAATGCAAATTTGTCTGCTGTGACATTTCATTATGGAACATCAATGGATTTAATAGGTATGTCTTTTGTTTTATATGATAAATACCTCAGGTTGTTTGTCCCCTTCAACTTAACTAACTTAATTTGATGTAGGGGCTGGAAGCACTCCTTTACATTATGCTGCTTGTGGGGGCAATTTAAAATGCTGTCAGGTAAGAATTGCTTCATATTTGATGCATGATATTTCTTCTGTCTCTTTCCCTTGAGTTGCTTCAGATTTGATGCATAATGTTTTTCTTTTTCAGATCCTCCTTGCAAGAGGTGCAAGTCGGATGGCTTTGAATTGCAATGGGTAATTATTTACAAAATGTATTTGAGTTTAAACTTTCACTTGCTCTATTACATAATCAACACTAATGTGATTTTTGTCTTCCTCCCGTAGGTGGCTTCCTCTTGATATTGCTAGAATGTGGGGGCGTCATTGGCTTGAACCGTTGCTTGCACCAAGTTCTGATGCCATAACACCTGCATTTCCTCATTCAAATTACTTATCCTTGCCTCTCATGAGTGTTCTCAACATAGCCAGGTATTTTGCAATCCAATATGACCCTGATTGGATAAACAATTTTATTATAATAAAAGCTTATAGTATATGAGTTTATTATTTAAGTGTTTATGTATAAATTATTTGTTTTCATATAAGCTATAAGTTGTTTCATAAGGTATCCTAGAAAGCTTTTGAAAATGAACTGAAAGTAGCTTATGAACATGTCATAAGTTGTTTCCATAAACTCCCCCAAACAGTCTCACAAGTCACCAGTGCTTACAACAGTTGATAAACTCCAATAAACTAACCCAAACATGCCCTATGTCTATTTCTGCAAGTCTACCCACTTTTTTCGGTGTGAAAAATCTATTTAGATAATTAAATAACAAACATGTAGAGGAACACTAATGGAGATAGTTTTTGGTTTGACATGGATTTTCACCATGGAAACAAGAGTTTCCAAACATATGATTAGACTTTGGTGCATAACAAATGGAACACTATGTCTTCTGAATTTCCATGAGTCTTTTACCCGATGAACCGACATCTATTTTAGTTCTTTGATTGTTAGTCGGCTAATATCAATGATCAATTCTTGGCGGAAATGCTTTAGATTCTAGATTTATCCTTTTAAATGTTAAACAAGTGAAGACTTGTGTATTTGTTATGTAGTGAAAGGATTTAGATTTCATAAATTCCTGAAAAAACTGCTAAATAATGTTAAATGATAGAGGACATTGAGTTAAATAGGCTTAGAAAAGTAAAGCAATAGTTGATTCAGTTAATGCTGAATGGTAAGTCGTGGCGGATCTGTGTAGCTGTGAGAAATTGAGGATTGAATTGGAACTGTGTTGCCATTGTTTATTCTTTTTTTTTTGTCGGTTGTGAAATTGAGCATTGAAATGAAAAGTTGAAATTTGAAATGACATTACACAATATATTCAGGGTGAATTCCTCTGTCCTATCCTGCATTTAATACACAGAGCTCTCCTCTTTCATGGAAACCTACACAGCTCCCTTTTATTTACAAAATCTGCTACTACTAAATCGAAATTTCTGTCAAGCCTATCCTAAGGATATTTTGTAGTCAATTGTTGAGAAAAAGTGAAGAACATACATAAGTTTAAAATGGGACTAAGATTGATTTGAATTAACTGCAGAGAATATGGATTGCAATCATCTACAACATCCTCTGATGAGATTGACTTTTGTGCTGTATGCCTGGAGAGACCATGTTCAGTGGCAGCAGAAGGTACTGAATTTTTCTCAAGCTTTTGAATATCTGTTTGTTTGCTCGCCTTCTTCTGCATGCGAATAATTAACGAACCACAGCCGTTAAAAAAATGGATTCATAACCTAAAAGAAGTGATCCCATAAGATTTTACATGCAGGATGTGGACATGAACTTTGTGTGAGATGTGCACTCTATCTTTGCTCAACAAACAATGTTTCTTCCGAAACGCATGGCCTGCCCGGCTCTATTGCCTGCCCCCTTTGTCGACATGGAATTGTCTCATTCGTCAAGTTGCCAGGTTCCCAAGCAAAAGAAAGTAAACTACATGTGTCTCTTGGACTCTGCACCCCATGCATGCTACATCCACGTGATGTAGATCAGCCGTCTCTTTCTCACACTCCAGAGATCCCAAGAAACTGCGTTGATGCTGTTCCTTCAGAGTTACTATGCCCCGTCACATGTAGTCCATTTCCATCTATGGCAATACCTCTATGCACCTGCAGTGAAGGTTCATGTCCATCATTTGAACCCCGAGGCGTAGAAACACGAGACGGGTCGCCTCATCACTCACAAGCATCGACGATCGATCAGGATAAAATTGAAGGTCTAGATAAAACAACTTGCTCGAACATGTTTTGGGGTAGAAGAAGTTGCAGCAGGGAGCACCAATGCAATTCAGAAATAAATGCTTGAAACCATTTTGTGCGTGTGGATATTAGGTACATTTCCAATCGACAGAGCTGTCCACGGCTTGTCTTGCTAACCGGCCTCAAATGATGGAACTCAGTGGATATATCAGAAAGACGAAAAGCTGCTATGCAGATACAGTTCTCTGGTATTTCAGCTACCCAAACCACATTCTGCATGCTCTCTTATGAGTTATGATATGTAAGTGAGCTTGTGTAAAATTAGTTTCAGTTTCAGGAGATTGTGATTGTGATTTATTGTTTTGGATTTCGTTTTATCAACGAAAGGTGTTTTTTAAGACTAGAAAATTTAGCTTATGTATCAGATTAGGAGCATCTGGATATTATGCTTGCCACTAATATTATAGATTTACAAAGCACAAATCTAGGGACTGGAATGACTTGCTGATGAAATTATAAATACCTTCTTTTTTTGACTATAAGGTTTATGTCATCAACATTTACATTTTGTCTCTGAAATACTAGTTTAAGAATGTATCATGCAAGTTTGTTACATTGTTTAACATTATAGGCCAAGCTTTTATTGCTACCAGATTTATTTCTTCGAAGGACACTTTTGTGATAGTGCTATTGTATAGTATAAATTCGTGCTTTTAGGCTTTACTTTACCTAGTTGCTCACTATCTTGAAAATTGGTAAGGTCGGTAACCTAACAATCATAACATACCCACTCAAAATATAACTCAATATACCTAATTTTCGTTGAAAACTTGGCATTGAAAATACTTATACAAAATTTTAGACAACCTTTTTTGTACAAAAAGGTACATAAGATACATAAAGAAACTGTTGTAATTCTTCACTGGATCTGATGTCATCACTCACAATAATATATTTTCTGTCATCACTGAATCTTAAAGAATAAGTTCAACCTTTGGCTCAAACAATTCTCGACAACTTTACTTACTTCATTGTCGAACTATAGATTTCTTGAAGAGGATTTAATTATAAGGAAAACAAGAAAATTTTCAAGTCAATATTTTAAGATAATTTGAATTTTATTTATGTTTAAGTTGAATTGTCATAGTTTATGTTTTATTTTAGTTAAATGGTGTAAGCCCATTTAATAGGTCTATATTTATGTTTTTAGGCCTTTAAGGTATATTAATATTTTTCCTATAAATACTCTAGTAAGGACCTTCACTTGATAAGTTTGAAATGCAATAGACTTTCTCTATAATGAGAATGGTGACAGTGATAAAGTATCCTCTTTAGTTCCTGAATAAGAACCCTAAATAAATCTTATTAATGAATTTTATTTCATTGTGGCGATTTTTCATTGACTTATCAATCATCATTGATTGTAACGCCTTCTCCATCTTCTCAATCTAATTCATCTTTTGTTCTTTATGCCCTTTTTGATTTGCAACTTTGTTTCAAGAAACCACTTGGTTAGATCTTATCTCATGTGGAAAAAACTCAAATCTATATCATTTTTGGGGTCCAAAGACAAAATATCAAGTTTTATGTACAAAGTATTTAATATCTTTGAAAAACTATCTTCAATTGATCTCATGGTTAATAAAAAAATGTTTATTAAGAAGTTGGGAATGCTGACTGGCCTAAACATTTTGGAAGTCGTGTTCTAATTTAAAAAATTTGGCTTTTAATATTCTTAAAAAACTCAAACCATGTTAGAAGTCTGTTGCAAGTATTTTTGGGCCCTAATAAAAAGATTAAAAAATAGAACAACTTTGGGCCATATGTTGAATTTTTTTATTTTGACAAAATGTTGATTTTGTTGCACACCCAAATGGCTGGCCTGTTGGGTAAATTAAAATTCATCCAATGTATTCAACTTATTTTGACGTTCAATCTTGGACATTCTATAAAACAGAGTCAATTTGATAAAAACTTCATTTATATATATATATATATATATATATATATATATATATATATATATATATAAAGTTTTAAATTGAATCTAATTCATCATCATAAAATCGGCTTTTGAAATACGTGAGTATTTTTTATCAATGTAAAATTGCAGTTTTCTCAATAAATTTTACTACTTGTGAAATAAAAAGCTTTTCAGGAATTGAATGTTCTCGATTTCTCACTAGTCGTGTGCCACAAATGAAATTTGCAAATGTTTAGGATGTTTAATGTCTGGTCCAAGCCATTATGAGACCTCCCCATAACACATTATACTAGCTTATTGACCCAAAAAAAGAGTTTTTTGTTCCTTCAGTTTAAATGGAACTTTTCACTCTTTGGTTAAAGTTTTTGCTTTTCTGTTTTCTTATATTTTGTTTCTTCTCACCATCTACTGTCCACTACATACCGACAACTAAAGGTTTGTTATGCAGTATTGTTCTCTTATTATTGCTATTTTTTACGAAAGATTTATTCAACAAAATCTTGAGTGCAAACTTATGAAAAAAAAACTGTGTTCCCAAAAAATAGTGAACAAATATATATTTTCGTGTTTAGTGTTTTTATTTATTCAAATATGTATTTATATAAATTGTTACTAATTTTCAATTAAAAAATATTTCAGACAATAAACAAAATAATCAATATCATTTTTTTAGATGTGATAAACATCAATATGTAAGTGAAATAAAAATGAAAATTTCACACGATAAAATTGTTTTTTCTGAACAACTCATTCCGATAATTATAATTAATATGATTAATATTTTATTAAAAATAGACATCAAAATCAACAATCTTATTGTTATTTCACCTTTTAACCTTTTCATTTTAACTGAGTAACTTTATATTCCCTCGTGATAATATTGTTACATATTAATTTAAAGAATGTTTGATTAATTAATAATTTAATTGATAAGAGTCGATGATGTTACGTTGAATATTTCAAATTTAAATTCAAAAATTCGTAATTGAGTGAGTTTATTATAATAAAATTTATCATCTATTTTAAAATACATAATGATCATAAACTAAAAATATATATATATATATATATATTTTCAAATAAAGCTTCCATATGAGTCGTATAATAAGTAAAAAATAAAGTTATTTTATTGGTTAATAATGATGAAATGAGTGTTGCATTGCAGGTTGATAATATTAAAAAAAAAAGAAAAATAAATAAATATATGAGACCAAAATAATGATATTGGTAGGTGGTGGTGCACATATGATAGAGGTAGCATAATGAAAAAAGTATAGGTATATCATATCATAGATCATAGATTCATAACAAATGCGAGGTGCGGTGGCATTAAATTATCAACAATGGTGCTTGTTGCAGCATAGCTTCTAGTTAGGGTGGCTCTAGTGGTATCAAAGTCAAAATGGCTATTCATTTGGAGAAAAATGTTGATAATACTATTATACTAACGTGACACTTTGATTTTGACAGTAAAAAACGAAAATAATAAAAATTCTACATTGTAAATCTATCCATCATTTTATATTTTATTCTTTATTTTCTTTTTTAAAATATATTTTTAAATGACTTCTACAATATATTTAAAAATTAATATATTTTGATATTATTAAATTAAATTATTAATACCTGAATGACATATATCTATTAATAAATTTGACTATATTTTATATTTAATACAAATAAATTTTTAAATTTTATCTTTTGAATTTATTTTAAAATTGCATTTTTTATTATAATTTTAATTATGAAAACAATTT
>JBBPBP010000001.1:12375060-12394135 GCA_037974735.1 Cicer chorassanicum | reverse complement strand
TAATTAAACATCTATTTAAAAGCCCCTATTTTTAATAGGTTTTTAATTTTCTATTAGTTTTTAAATTAACGTGACTTCCTACGTTGTGTGTAGTATAAAGTCACATTTTTAAATGGTGACTATTTTGAAAATATATAAATAATATAATAGATTACAAGTTCGATATTCGCTGTTATTAAAGAGATACAAATAAAAATCTATTTATAATTGTTCAATAAACTTAAGGTATTTCCTATCTTAAATTAGAACATTATTCTTTCACCTAAAATTTAATTTATAAATATTTAAGAGTAACCTTATATTTATAAAAATTAAAAACATTAAAATAAATCGAAAGTCGCCTTTATAGTATTTAAATTTCAAAATTGAGTATTGGTATTTTTTTTCTCGACGTGGGTTATTTGAAAAAAAAATCCTTCATTTTAAGATTATGAATTGAAAATGGCAAAAAAAGAAAAATAAAACAACACATTTAAATGAGTCGTAGTCCTTTAGTCTCACAATGAATATCATCTAAAGTTGTTGCACACGTATTAAAAAATGTAATAATTAAAAGAAATAGATATTTTATTTTATTAAATTATTTATCTTTAACTATTTGTGAGTTTTTCCACTATTATCAATGTAAAATACAATGATATATTGTTAGTTGTACAAAAGTAATTATTGAAATCTATTATATGAAAAAATAATTAAAGCTACGTTGAAAATTAAAAATAACATCTATTTTAAGTTAATTTTTTTTTTAATAAAATAACATTTATTGTGAATTGAAAGAAGAACTAATAAGTGCAATTATTAAGAGGAGATTTCGGTCCTCTTCTTTTTTTTAATCCTTTTTCCTCATGTGTTTTAAAAGAGATAGATACAACAACTATTTTGATAAATTTTATGCATAAAAACAAAAATGAATAAAAATAAATTGAGCTTCTATCTTCCCAAAACTAACATGATATAAATCCATTATTAATTAAGAACTAAAATTATAATCATAGTAAAACTGATCCAGATAATCTACATTTGAAGAGAATCTGACGTCACTTTGTTCTTTTTATCGTGAGGGTAAACAAAATATATATATGACAATAAAAAAACACTGGCACAAAAAAAACATACTACTCATTTTATAGAAATTATAGAAGATTCAAACAAAACCTAATTAAGTGTAGTCATTGATCTCATGTAAGGAAATTGGCAGCTTCCCCCCAAAATTGAATTAATGCGAAGATAGTTACATGCAAGCATTAGCATACGAAGAACACCATCTATGCTATTACATTAACCTTGTTTACACATGGAAAACCTGCCACTATATTGAAAGCAAAATTGACATGAAAGACAGGGAAATAAAAGGTAATTTTTTTGTTTTAATTTTAAAGAAGAAAAAAAAGTGAGTTGAGATGGTGATGGATGAGTGAGTCCAGGTTGGTACGAGTTTGCATTGGTACACATGAATATTGTTGTAATTAAGCTTGATGAGTATCGATACAAGAAACTACTATTTGGGTTTTGAATATTTTAGATTGACAGTGATACTTTATTGTTCATGTTTCTCGTCCTTCGTTGGATGAGTTGCCACAATCAGGACCACCTCTAAATCAGTTTTATGTTACTGTTTTTTTTTTTTTGTTTTTTTTTTTGTTTTACCTTGGACCATATTTGCCTGCTCGATCCAAACGCTCTATAATATATGGTATAATATTTTTAAGATTGGGAACACTAGTAATGGATTTAATTTTTAAGGTGTGTTTGTTCCATTTTCTTAAAGAAGTTAAAATTTAAAATTGGTTTTAGAGGTAGAAATTGATTTTGAAATGTTTTGATGTTTTCAAGTTTAATTTCTTTGTAAGTCAAATTAAAACGAGTTTATTTCAACTATATTGGTATTTAAATAAATAAAACAATTATTTGTAACATCTCGAAAATAGACCTAAACATTGATCATAGTTATGAGTGAATCTAGGACTAAATTTGTTAATCCAATCAACATCAATTGTGGTATATCTTGATCTAATTTTGTCCGATTATATCATCGGTTTGAGAGGAGTCGGAGGTAAAGCAATTTCGACGGATGAGTTAGATTAGGTTATCAACTTTTGATTGGACTATCTATCATCAAGTTTGTGTGTGTGTGTGTTAGTTTCAGTTTATTTTTTAAGTAAAAAACTGTCATACATTTTTTGGTTAGTTTTTAGTAAGTTTTTTTCAAAATAGTCATAGGGCAAGTGAAGAACTCAGTGTCATTAAGATATTGAATAATTTGAATTATGTCAAGTAAGTAAAACTAACTCTTTTATATTTAGAGTTTTCGACCCTTTATGCCAGATTTTCCAAACCCATAATTAACCATAATAAATCACACAAAATTGTGTTTCATCACTCGTTCATATCCAACTAGCAAACCCATTTATTTTACTAAAAAAAATCACAAATTCTGTCGAAGTTGATATGCTAAACCCAACCCGATTACCCCTATCTGAAAATATAATAATAAAAAAACAAAACAAGGCAGTACATGAACCCTTGTAAAACAAGAAGAAAAGTCTAAACAAAATTGGAGGGTATAAACTACACGTGAGATAAACATGACATAACATTTTGTAAAACGAAAAAAAAAATCAAATTGTTGACGGAAAAAATTCTAAACAATAAAAGAAGAAATAAAATTTAACCAAGTAAAAGCAACAAGATGAAACTTTTAAAAAAAAAATATCTATTTTCATCGATGACCATACAATTATGAAATATTCTAAAGATATCTATGCAATTATTTTCATTGGTGAAACTTCAAAAAAAAAAATGTCTAAAGATTTTGAAGGATGTCACTAGACCAAATGAATTTGGCCCAATCTTAAATAGGAAAATGTTGATGAACATGATAAAAATCATCCGTTAGAGATAAACACCCATAGTTTATCTCTTGCCATAAAAGTATCATCCAAAATAAACAATAAAATGTCAATCTTTTGAATAGAAGTTTCTAAAACTAAATATCTCTCAATCAACAATAACATTATAACTATTATTTTGATATAAATTATTTTAGATTTAATTTACTTTTTATTAAAACTAATTTTATAAATCAATTCATTCAAAATTAAATACTGAAAAATCAAATACACATTAATTCAATTGGATAAAATAATACTCAAATTTTAATAATTACTAAATTTTAACAAACATATACTATCTATGTAAATTAATTTTACAAATACATTCAATTGTATAATAATCTCTAATTGGAAAAAAAAATTATAATAATTCCTTATTTATGTCATGCCATCGATCAATTAATTTACAACTAATACAAGAATGTATTTGAACACGTGTCATCAAACTCCTAAAGGTGTAGAGAATTATACACCTCAAACCACCTATTTGCTAAGGGTGCTTCTACTTTCCCAAACAAAACTCTACTGAGGTTTTAAGCCTGTCACACCCGTGCTAGTTAATTTAAAATGTAGTTACAAAATAGTGGTAGTGTGTTAAAATAATAAATTTCTATTGAAAGTTAATATATACTATTAATTTACCTTCACAGAGTATATCTTTTAAACACTAAATAATTAACAATACTTTTAATGCCAAAAATAAAGAAATGTATAAATGACACTACTTTACCTTGTGTGGCATGAAGGTAATAAGTGGTTGCAATTGTGTGTTCTGTTGGCTCACAAGTAAAGGGTGAGTCGTAGAAAAGGGTTGAGGCAGCGTTGCTTTATGCTGCAGCAGATACAGAAGTTAACTTTTCTGTGAAAAAAGGGACCACATGGAGCTGCACATGATATACTTCATGTGGTACGGTTCAACAAACAATGAGTAAAGTGTAGATATTTTGGTATTTTCACTATTTTGTCTTTCGAATATCTTTCTTCTTCAACGCGACAAATTATGAGTACGTACTCAAGAGGACGTAAATTGTCACGGTACTCATTACCGATTATTCGAAATCAAATCTCATCATTAGAATGGCCAACAAAAATAATGGGCTCAATTGGTACAAATTTTTTAAAGGGAGTAATTAATTTTTAATAATATTAGATACAATATAATCACACTATTTGGTATGACTAGTATTACTAATATTATATTTAATATTAATTACACCACCTTTCCAATAATAATTGAATAATTTACAAACAAAAAAAACATACTAAAATAATTGATACGGTTTAATTGATAATGCAGCGATACCTAAAAACATAATTTATAAGAATAATATTTTTTTTTAATTATACATTTTTCTTAAATGATATTCAAGTATTTAAGACGGAGAGAACCGTTATTAACCGTATAAATTGTTATAAAATTTTAATATTAAATTGTGTATAAATAACACAGCTCTATGCTCTCTAGTGGTCTTGAACACAATTGAAGAAGTAATCATGGAGGACCCAAATTTGGAATCAATGCAACTGATGGTAGAAAAAAAGAAAAAAAATGGAAGAATGAAAAGGTAAGAATTGATGTTGGCGGGGTTAAAAAATATTCCAAAACTCTGGCATGCTTCCGGGGAAGAGACACCTCAACCTTGAGACAAAAAAACATACTCGTACTGTTTGAAATTTGATGCTCCAATCTCCCTCCTCACTAGAAAACCAATCGGTTCAATAATGACGAAAACAACCACTAGCCCCAACGTTCATACGGTACCAAAACCTAAAAAATAACCCAAATCCCAACCTTAATAACTCTCCAGGGCTGTTATATCAGCTCACTAATTATCATATCAAGCACTCCTCACGTACTTTTACTCCTTCACATATCTCATCACCTATACCTATGATATAAATTATGTAGCAATCAATTTTCCTAGAAATGAGTAAATATAATTATAACTATATTTCTTTTAATCTAAATGTTTAAAGAAATTATGATGATACACATACGCTTCATTATATGTTTTCTATCCTTATTCAATATTTTATTTTATTTATTTATTTTTCTATACATTATCAACCTATCACATTATTCTTTTACCTTTTTTATTATTCAATGATTACTGAATATTTTTCTTCAAGAAATATGACATTTTTTCCAAAAGAAAAAAAGATAATGGGATATGTGATAAAACTTGTTTTAGACTTTTTTTTTTAATCTGAAAATGTCTCTCCATGCCATCTTAGATAAGCCTTCTCAAAATCTTATAAATACAATGTCATTACTAATAGTTAAAACGAATTAAAACATAATTTCTATCCATCACAAAAAGAATTAAGACTTAATTTCTTTAAATGTAGATGATTTTTTAATGGCAAATGCTACTTCATGCATGATAGAATGTGGATATCAATATTCAAGACTCCTTATTGGTTATTGTACAAGTAAAAATAATAAGCATTAGTTATCTATTTAATAATTAGAAAAGTGATTGATTATCTTAACAAATTTCACTTTTTTAAATAATTCTAACCATATAGCACTTTCTACATAATATAGCACTGAAAAGCAATAAAAAGTTAATTTCACAAGAAATAATTATCTATAAATAATTTAACATTGTTAATTATTTAATCATATAATATTCATATAGTAATATTAAATCAATGTTTGGGTAAAGTATTAATATTAATGTTCATATTCTTTTTCTTTTTTTGGAAATAAAGGGGCAGCCCAAACAAAGGAAAAAATAGAAACAAACTAAAAACTAAGATCCGCCCTTTCGAAAAAAAAAAACTCTACGGTTTGTAGGAGGCTAAACAAATAAAATCATGAACATTATAAAAAATAAAAATTCAACCAGCTGTGAGAAGATTTCATCAACCAAAGATTATTTTTTCTAATAAATAAACATTTCATTAATATCGATTCAAACTCAGCATCATCGTAAAAAAACTTCACCAACCTTCTATATATTAAAGGTTGCAGAGAACCCACATGATCGTTTGCTCAAAAATTTGAACAAAAACATCATACAAATAGTAGTACACAAAGTGGCAAAGAGTCTTAGTTTCTTGAAATATGAACATTGCTATATGGTGCGACAGGTCAATTCGACGAATTGCACGAGCGCTCAATAATGCTTCCCTATAAGCTTATCCATATGTTTTTGTGTTATTTTTTTTTTTAAATTAAAATAAAATAAATACTTTTTTTTTACTAAAATATAAAATAAAAATAAAAATATGTAGAATTGTTAATCTTTGTTTTGAGGCATGTTAAATATATTTTCGATACCTAGAAAATTGAATGAAGACTATCCTTAGGTCATAACTTAAATGCTAAATGTTGATATTATTAGATTGAATGTTTTGTCTCGAATTCAAATACAATATCTCACAGTCACATATGAGTTTATTAATGTTGTATTCCTATTCTTTAAATTTTTTAATGAATTGAATACACAAATTTTAATACTATATATATATTTCCTTTACATGTGCTCCTATAACATTTATTAACATTTTCATTTTCGAAATTAGTTATGGTCATTTTTTTACGGATTAGACATAAGAAAAGTCAAATCAATACTCGTTGCAAACTCTTGTTTTAAAAAACACTAAATAATTGATTAAACATTAGTTAAGGACAAATTATTAGTTTAATTTTATTTATTTTTCGATCGAATTTTGAATTATTTGAAGTCATTTTTCTGAAAACTATAGGATTAAGACAAAAAAATCATACTTGTTGTAAAGACTATTTAAATTTAAATATTTGTAAAAATTCAATCTAAATGAAAAATATCTCTAAAGACAAAAAATTTATTTAAATTTAAATACAAATATAATGCCATGCAAATATGGATAACTATTTATTTATTTATTTATTTTATCGTGAATTTATAAGCATTACGATGCAAGCTAGGAAAGAGAGTGAAAAGTACGTTCATCAATATACCAATTATTCGTGAGAATTAAACGAAAATATATTCGTACACTTTAGCATTTTTGAAATGCCAAAATAACGTTCACACTTTCCCCAAAGGTAGTTAGCATGATTTTAACATGTAAAGTTGTTTATAAGTTGACCTTATCATTTAAATTATGCAGTGGTGCTAATTAATATCAGATATAACCAAGAAATGGTATTCTAGAAAGATAGTATTCTAGCTAAATCACTCAATTCTATATAGTATAAATAATATAATCCTCACCGTGCATCTAGTTAATTATAAGAAACAAAAGACTTATATCACAAATATTAAGAAAACATACATCACATAAGTTAACAAGTTAATGAAAAACATTTTATAGGAAATTATAGAAAAGTAAGGAAAAAAATTAAAGGAAAATTGACTGTCATGCCATGCAGAGGTGGAAAACAAACAAAAAGAGAGGCACCACACTTTTCTGCATTTGATGCCAAAGAAAAAGACGATTAAAGAAAGCTAACGGACCTTAATTTAAAGAAAAGTTGTAATCTTAATTAATGTGGACTAGTTTCTATAAGGAATGTAACCATAGCCGTGCAATGTGCTAATCCCATAAGCCTATATTCTAGCTAGTCCTACTACTATTCTAAATTACTCTTAAATCATGAAGCCAAATTGATAATTTATCCATAAAAAATAAAATCAAACCATAGTGAGGAGAGACAAGCTTCCACAAATCAGTGAAAAAGAGCTGGACCAAATCCGTGTTTTCTGAAGGAGCTTAACCAGTAAATTTGCTCACTTTCAAAAATTAATAAATTATAAAAGTTATAACAATTTCATCATTTGCTAAACGTATGCACTTATATCCTTTTTATTTTATGAATACAAATACAATACTTAATAATTAAACATATATTTAAAAAATTGTGAATCATATTTATTATGAGATAATTATTTTTTTTTATTTAAGTGATGTTGGTTATAAAACGGACGAAGTATTTTATAACAACTTTATTTGTTAACCATTCAATTAATCATTACCATTGCAGCATCGAATGTGTATCAATTCAAAGAAGATGAATTGATTTATCTGTGCAAAGAATTAATTCTCAAAAAATATAAACAAACACTTCCTTTATGATATATATTTGAAGATGTGTTCATCACTATGATACTAGATTTGGTTTGATAACTTTGTAGATGAATGGAAGTATCTTTTGTATTTGTATTATTAAAGTTAACTTATTGAAAAAAAAAGGTGATATATATTTGAAGAAATCTTTTTATTCAGCTTGCTATTGTAAGTTTTTTTTATTAAATAAAGAGTCAACAATAATTTTCAACAAAAAAAATGTAAACAAATAAGATAAAATATCACGAGTGTATTTTTTACTAAAATAACTAGGTTAAATGCAAGATGACAAATAAATAAACAATGCAAGATCACAAATAAATTGATGTAAAAAGTTTTCTTCTTACATTTTAAATATCTCTCATTTAATTATATCACCTGTAAAAACCTAACCTTCTCATTACCCTTCTCTTATGAGTTATGGTGTTCACTATTTTTTGGAATGAATTATAACTTAAAAGTAGATTATTAGCTTTTGAATCAAAGCCAAAGAAGATATAATTTGAACTTGAATTTTATTTGAGCATGGAAAAGTTTTTAATGAGATTATAAGTATATGATTTTAGAAATAAAAAATGTGTAGGGGATTGGGGTAACGCGTGTATGTGAAAGAGAGGTTTTATTTGCCGTTATGAATATTGAAATCACGTGCGATGCGTGCTTCTCTCTGACACGTCCTTCTTCTTTTACCACTACTGCACTGTGCCTTCTCTCTCTCTCTCTACAATGGCATTCGCGCTGCTTCTTCTACTACACCACTACACTACCCTTCTTCATCAACTTTCTTCAATGGCATTATTTGCATGCTCAACTCTTCTCACCACATTGCTTTAAAACACACTCTCATTCATTCTTTCTCTTCCATGGCTTTTCCTTTCAGCATTCTACTACTCTCTTACCTTCTCATTTTCCACCTATGTTACGCCATTGAATCAAATAATCAACATAACCCAGAAAAGCTTTCTCTCCTTTCTTTCAAATGGTCTCTTCAAAACTCTCACTTTCTCTCTTCATGGCACCCTGCTACTCCACATTGCAACTGGGTTGGTGTAAAATGTCAACTTGGCCGAGTCACCTCGCTTTCTCTTCCTTCTTGTTACCTTCAAGGAAAACTCTCTTTCTCTCTTTCATCTCTCTCATCTCTCGTTGTTCTCAACCTTGAGGATAACCAATTTTCCGGTGAAATCCCCGGCGAACTTGGTCAGTTGCTTCAGCTGCAAATTTTAAGACTCGGTTCAAACTCGTTCGCCGGAAATATCCCACCGGCGTTGGGGCTTTTAACGAAGCTACGTACACTCGACCTATCCGGTAATGCACTCGCCGGAGAAATACCGGAGAGTATCGGAAACTTGACTACGCTTCAGTTTCTTGACCTTAGCAACAATTTTTTATCAGGTTCTCTTCCGTTAACTCTTTTCACCGGAACACTCTCTTTGATTTCTATTGATATTTCGAACAACTCGTTTTCCGGCGAAATTCCGGCGGCAATCGGAAACTGGAAGAATCTCACTGCACTTTACGTTGGGATAAACAAGTTATCTGGTACATTGCCTAAGGAAATTGGAGAGCTTTCGAAGCTTGAAGTTTTGTATTCACCTTCTTGTTTGATTGAAGGTCCACTACCTGAAGAAATGGAAAAGCTTGATTCGTTGACCAAACTTGACCTTTCTTATAACCCTTTAAGGTGTTCAATCCCAAAGTTTATTGGGAAGTTGAAGAATTTGAAAATTTTGAACCTTGTTTTTTCTGAGCTTAATGGGTCAGTACCAGCTGAGCTTGGAAATTGTTCAAATTTAACTTCTGTGATGATTTCTTTCAATTCACTTTCTGGGTCACTACCTCGAGAGCTTTCTCAGCTTCCTATAAAAACTTTCTCAGCTGAGAAGAATCTTCTTCATGGTCCTTTGCCTTCTTGGCTTGGAAAATGGACTAATGTTGATTCTCTTTTGCTTTCGGCGAACCGTTTTTCGGGTGTGATTCCACCTGAGCTTGGGAATTGCACTGTGATGGAGCATCTCAGTTTGAGTAGTAACTTGTTGACAGGTACCATACCCGAGGAGCTTTGTAATGCTGCTTCACTTTTGGAGATCGATCTTGATGATAATTTCCTTAGTGGTACAATTGAGAAAGCATTTGTGAATTGTAAGAACCTTACACAGTTGGTTTTGATGAACAATCAGATTGTTGGTTCTATACCACAGTACCTTTCTGAGCTTCCTTTGATGGTGTTGGACTTGGATTCCAACAATTTTAGTGGAAAGATACCTTCTAGTTTATGGAATTTATCAACACTGATGGAATTCTCTGCTGCCAATAACAATTTGGAAGGTTCTCTTCCTATGGAGATTGGGAATGCAGTTATTCTACAAAGACTTGTTCTTTGCAATAATCGTCTTACGGGTACTATTCCTAAGAAAATTGGAAGTCTTGCAAGTCTTTCGGTTTTTAATTTGAATGGAAATATGCTTGAAGGGAACATTCCAATTGAGCTTGGTGACTGCATTTCGCTCACTACATTAGACCTTGGAAACAATCAACTCAATGGCTCTATTCCTTACAAATTGGTGGAACTAAGCCAATTACAGTGCCTTGTACTTTCTCACAATAATCTCTCTGGGTCTATTCCTGCTAAGGAATCTTTGTATTTTCGACAACTTACTGTCCCCGATTTGAGCTTTGTTCAACACCTTGGTGTGTTTGATCTATCTCATAATAGATTGTCTGGCACCATACCTGATGAACTTGGGAGCTGTGTAGTAGTTGTGGACCTATTGCTTAGCAACAACATGCTTTCCGGGAGCATTCCTAGATCACTCTCGCGCTTGACAAATTTAACAACTTTGGATTTGTCGGGAAACTTGTTGTCTGGTTCTATTCCACCTGAGCTTGGAGATGCTGTCACACTCCAAGGTTTATACTTGGGACAGAATCAACTCTCCGGTACCATTCCTGAAAGTTTCGGAAAATTGAATGGTTTGGTGAAGCTGAATTTGACAGGAAACATGTTGTCTGGCCCAATTCCTGTTAGTTTTGGGAATATGAAGGAATTGACTCACTTGGATTTGAGCTTTAATGAGCTCAATGGCGAGCTTCCGTCGATTCTTTCAGGTGTTCAAAGCCTTGTCGGTCTTTATGTGCAGAACAACAGGCTTTCGGGCCATGTTGGAGAGCTTTTCTTAAACTCCTTGACATGGAGGATTGAAACAATGAATTTAAGTTGCAATTGCTTCGACGGAAACTTGCCTTGGTCTCTAAGAAATCTTTCCTACTTGACAATTTTGGATCTTCATCAAAACTTGTTGACCGGAGAAATTCCTTTGGACCTTGGGAATCTAATGCAACTTGAGTATTTTGATGTTTCAGGTAATCAATTATCTGGAAAGATTCCAGAGAAGTTATGCAGCCTAGTTAATTTGAATTACCTAGATTTCTCTCAAAACAGATTGGAAGGGCCTATTCCCATAAGTGGCATTTGCCAAAACCTATCTAGAGTTAGATTTTTGGGAAACAAAAACCTTTGTGGCCAAATGTTGGGTACAAATTGTCAAGTCAAAAGCATTGGTAGATATGCATTGTTTAATGCATGGAGACTTGGTGGAATTGCCATCACAGTCATATTTATAACCTTGATCATTGCTTTTGTTCTGCATAGATGGATTAGCAGGAAGCAGAATGATCCCGACGAACTCGAGGATCGCAAACTCAACAGTTATGTGGATCAGAATCTCTATTTCTTGAGCAGTAGCAGATCAAAGGAACCTTTGAGTATCAATGTAGCGATGTTTGAGCAGCCTCTTCTGAAATTAACTTTGGTCGATATCCTCGAAGCTACTGACAATTTCAGCAAGACAAACATAATTGGAGATGGAGGTTTCGGAACCGTGTATAAGGCTACTCTACCGAATGGAAGAACAGTTGCTGTGAAGAAGCTCAGCGAAGCTAAAACGCAGGGTCATCGCGAGTTCATGGCTGAAATGGAAACATTGGGAAAGGTAAAACATCAAAATCTAGTTGCATTGCTTGGTTATTGCTCAATGGGTGAAGAGAAACTCCTTGTCTATGAATACATGGTAAATGGAAGCTTAGACCTTTGGTTGAGAAATAGGACAGGTGGACTCGAAATCCTCAATTGGAACAAACGTTATAAAATCGCGACAGGTGCTGCTAAAGGATTAGCTTTCCTGCATCATGGTTTCATACCTCACATCATTCATAGAGATGTCAAAGCTAGCAACATTTTACTAAATGAAGATTTTGAGCCAAAAGTTGCTGACTTTGGACTTGCAAGACTTATCAGTGCATGTGAAACTCATGTCACAACCGATATTGCTGGAACATTTGGTTACATTCCACCTGAGTATGGACAGAGTGGAAGGTCAACAACGAGAGGCGATGTCTATAGTTTCGGCGTCATTTTACTTGAATTGGTGACAGGAAAAGAGCCAACAGGACCTGATTTCAAAGAGATTGAAGGCGGTAACTTAGTTGGATGGGTCGGTCAGAAGATCAAGAAGGGGCAGGCTGCTGATGTTCTTGATCCAACGGTTCTCGATGCTGATTCGAAGCAGACGATGCTTCAAATGCTGCAGATTGCTTGTGTGTGCCTCTCTGATAATCCTGCAAACAGGCCTACTATGTTTCAAGTTCACAAATTCTTGAAGGGAATGAAAGGAGATCATAATTAATTAGTTTTAACTTTTAAGTCATTGTAGTTGATGTAGTATTTATAGTTATTTAACTGCAAACTTTTTTCTAACAAAAGCTTTGAGTTGAATAATCTAATTTAGACTATGCTTATCAGAAGTTCTTGTTTGCAAAATAATTCATGTAGATGCGTATTGAGCTCATGCATAATCAGTAACGTATGTTGTTAACTCATCTTAATGAAGAAGGTAGGGAAATATAATGATGTGAACATGGTAATAACTACATAGAAAATAGAATATTGAAATTATCAAAGTGATGAAGTTGTGTGCATTTGATGAAGCAATGTAATGAAATAATCTCTTTACATGATCTATTTTCACTATTCCAAATACGATTTTCTTGATGGCTTAGTCTAAACAATATCCTTTCTTTTGTAAATTTAAGTTTAAATGATGTTTCGGTAAAAAAAAAATCAGTTTAAATGATGCTAAAATTCAATTCAATTAGACAAAAAAAAATAAAGATACCAAAGTATATCTAGTAAACTATTACAATTAAATTTTGGTCAAACGTGGATGAATAAAGCAAAAAGACCAGACCACAAATATAATATGTTTTTGAAATGATCATTGCCAAAGTGGCTCAAGCTAGACTAGGACTGGACTAAGTTGAAACTTAAATAAGAGTTTTAGGTCCACTTACAAAAGAAAAAACATTAACCTTTTGTTTTAATAAAACAAAAATGTCCTGCATTTAACAAAAAGACCGATTACCTAAAAGCAATATAGAAATATAATATTAAATTTGTAATGGAATTTATATATTTAAATTTTTATTTTTTCAATGCATATTTTTTACTTTTGATTTCTTAATAAGTATCTCAAAAATACCTATTAACAAGACCCTTATCTAAAATACATATATAAATCTTCTCCCCTTATAGTTTGCCATACCCTATAGGCTAGACGTATTGACCCAGGATGGGGTGGGTAGGGTGTGTTATGCGTCATATTGTGAGTTTCAAACATATGAAAACCTATGAGGGTGTTAATTAAGAGATAATGTAGCTTTAATTTTTGAAAATTGATATGTATTATTAAAAAAAATGTGTCACTAATTGTTCACGACACACTTAACATAATTTTAACACTTCTTTGTTTAACTTTTACTTTATTTGGTCATGCACACCTTTAATTGATTCAACTAATTTTTTTTTGACAATTTAAGAAAACTAACTTGTAATATATTTTTAAATTCTGTTAACTTTTCTTGTTTTCTTGTTGAAGTCAATTGAGAATCCATGATTTGGGGACTTACCGTTAAGACGAATATAACACTAGTTGAACTTATTTAATTTATTTATTTTAAAAAAGACTTGTTTAACTCAAGTTTGAGTGAAACATGTGTTAGGTGATTTGCATGAATAGTCCTTCGACTCCTATCCAAGAAAATATTGGATCAAACATTATATTTTTATAAGCTTGGATGAAAACATGTTTAAACAACTATCACTATGGATTTTAGTATTAAAAGAAAAAACTACTACTATGGAGTTTTCTAACACAACTTTTATGGTCGTTTATTTTTTATACATCCATTCAACACTTCATTTTATATTTGTTTATTTATTTCTATTACATCATCATCTCTATTTCTATCTCTCTCAAGTTGTTTTTTGAGGTGTTTGAATGTACATAAAAGATTTTCCATTTGAAAACAAGTCAAAATCTTTTGAAGACGTCACATATATCTGAGTAAAATCAAATAATATAATAAAACTTTCATCATTATTATATTAATTTACTATAGCTAGGCATTAAAATTACATACTATTACTTGTTGTTTTAAGATTTAAATACATCAATTAATGAAAATTATATTAATTTATTCAAAAATAAATTTATGGTTTTTTTAATAAAATGGTAAATTTACGACTCTTTTTGCCACGGTCAGAATTCTAAATGAATTTAAGATCAAGTCAGATTGTTTTAGGAAAATATCAATAAAATTTTGAGAGAAAAAAACTATATAAAACAAACAGATAATATCTAGACCGTAAGTTTAAAAACTTAAATACCTTTAGAAAATAAATTATAATATTGATTTAATTTATATATATTATTGGTGTAAATAATTTTTACTCTCTCAATTTATCACAATTGTTAAAATATTAGAAATAATTGACTTTTATCATAACTATCTCTAAAATTATAATGTACTAATATAGTAGTTTTTTATATATTAACAGTATATGACAATTAAACTTTTTATAATATTGTACTAATAGCTAATAAAAATTTATATCACCCATTAATCATTGAAATTTATTTGAGAATTGTACTGTGCACCCCCACTTTTACCTCTCACCCCCCATTGTTTATTAATGATCATTTTGCCCTTTTTTATTTTGTATAAAACTATGAACAAAATTTACCATTCTATTTTCTCACACCCACTTTCGAAAATTATAAAAATATTTCCTAATAATAAAAAATTA
The DNA here is from genome assembly GCA_037974735.1 of Cicer chorassanicum. NCBI lineage: Eukaryota > Viridiplantae > Streptophyta > Magnoliopsida > Fabales > Fabaceae > Cicer > Cicer chorassanicum. Next base: position 12,379,042 of record JBBPBP010000001.1, on the reverse strand, counting down.
CAAACTTTCGAAATAATGACAAAGTGAATTTTTTAATATCTTCGAAACTTTTGTTAAATTAAAAACTTTCGAAATATAATTATCCAGAAATATTTACCAATTTCGAAACTTTTGAAAAATACCAAACTTTCGAAATGATATTTCCAGGAACATCTAAAACTTTCGAAACTTTGGATGAATGTGAAAGTTCCGAAGTGTAATTTTCCAGAAAGTTTCGAAAGTTTTAAAAAATTCGAAACTTTCAAAAGTTTCAATTTTTATTTAAAAATTACTTATGTATGTTATAATTAAAAATATATTTAGAAAAAAATTAATTAAATTAATTATTAATTAAATTTATTACTATTTTTGAAATTAGGTATGAAATTTATTACTATAAATTTATTACTATAAATTTATTACTATTTATTATTAAAACAATGCATTTCGAAAATTTCAATAAATCTCAAACTTTCGAATCTGGGTTTCAAAACTATTCACAAACCCCAAACTTTCGAAGCTGGGTTTCAAAACTTTGCAGCAACCTCAAACTTTCGAAGCCTAACCCTCGAACCTTTCCAGCAATCTCAAACCTTCAAAGCTTTAGATTTAGGGTTTCTGAATTTTCATTTTGAAACTTTCAGATTGAATGACAGTTTCGAGTGTTGCATTTCGAATGTTTGGCCTTGCTGGAAAGGTTCATTTCGAATATTTAATATTGCATGAAAGTTTCGAAATTGTTCATTTCGAATATTTGAGATTAAATGAAAGTTTCGAAAGTCTTCAATTTGAATATTTGATGTTCATGTAAATCTTCGAGGTTTTCGGTTTTTTCTTACTTTTTGTATTTCGAAACTTTGTGACAACTTTGAAATGTTCGAAGATTGTAAAATTTCTAATTCGGAGAAATGAAGTTTTCGAATGAAATGGGTGAAAAAATAGTAAATTTTTTGAGATTTTTATAGATAAACCAAGGGGTATTATGGACTTTTCCATTAGAATGGGTGTGGGAGGTATAAAAGGAGGGGTGTACGGTACAATTCTCAATTTATTTTGAACCTATAGTTCTATACCAGGCCCAACTAATCCTTGCCCAGTTTAATAAAAAAAACACCAGGCCCAACTACGACTCAAGAGATTTTAATAAAATATGAGATTAACCATAATAGTTGTTGGTGTAGACATTTAATTTTTTACACTTAATTTACATTTTTCTCCTTTCTCTCTTTAGGTTTTGTATTAGAGTATTGGTGTATATGAAACATTTTTCATAATAAATTACTTAATACACACTATAAATGAACTACACTAGATAAGAAACGACGATAAATAATTGTGTAATGTTTCTTTCTTTTTTCCAAACCTTCTTAAGATTTTGTAAGTGTCAAAATGAAAAATTTAAGTAAATTTATGTTGACTATGTAAACCCGACATAAACGAGTTTATCTTATATTAAAATAAATATTTATATAATTTATATAACACAATAAATTCATAAATAATTCAAAATCTCAACTCAATCTTAAGGGAAAAAAAAATAACATGGACATTAAAACTAATAAAAGGAACCGAATGTGAAATCTGAGTTCAATTAGATAAACTAGATTTTATTTTCGAGTTTATCAAAATTTGAGTTTACCTCCAAATCAACTTAAAATTGATACCTAAAATCATAACAATTTCACGAGTTAACTCGCAATTTTATCCATGTCACAAAATAAGTTGGTCCATCATCTTGAAAAAGCAATCCCTTTTTTTTGCAGTCTTGAATCTTTTACTGTATTCCAACTTTGTATTGCTCATTTCGTTACTGATGTAATGTCTTGAATGTAAGACAGATTTTCTAGTTGTCTCTTATTATTTGACCCTTCCCACCGGTTACGCCCCTAACCATTGTCGAACCGTTCTTCCATCAATCCATTGTGAGTTATTTATTCTTTACACAACCTTTATATCGGATTATCGATAAACTAAAGATTATTGAAATTGAATTAACTACCTTACATCAAGTATGACCAAAAGCAACTCTTAATTAATTTTTTCTTTAGCTGGCAAACGAACAAAACACAAGTCATGTTTTTAACACTAACGTCAAAGGGTCGGTAGAAAGAAAAAAAAAAAACTCATACATCAAGGGAAAATGAGTCAAGCCCAATACATTCGTGTAGGTAAATAAAATAAAAAAAATAAGAGAAATGAAAAACGATGAAAAAGTATCGTTTTCTTGTGAGAAGTTTCTCCGAAAACTGTCCCATACGGTTAACAACGCACATGAAACCCCCGAAACGTGCGTCTCCGTTCTTAACGACTGAGATAGTCTACGCAGCCCCTAACTTAGCCTAACGTGTTCCCTAATCATATAACGTTAAGTGTCAATTACAGACGCTCTGATTGGATCTATAGCATTCATTCAGCCACAGCGTTTTACTCTTTTCACCGTTTCGTGAATCGCACGGTTTTGATTTCACGTCGGCATGAACCGGTTGATGAAGGCACAACACTGTATCATCATCAAAACACCGTCCTTCTCCTTTCGCTCGCTTCGTACCAATCGCCACCCCAAACAGCTTCGGATTTATATCTTCTGCCGCTGCATCTTCACCGTTGCACCGTTTCGCCGGCAATAAATTAAGCGTCTTCGTCGCCGTGGAACAGCACTCTTTTCTTTTTTCCGATTGGAATTTTCCATAACTCGACATAAGATTTAATATTTTGTTGCAGAGCGATTTGATTGTATCTAGTTCCTTCTTCAATTGCATGTTCTCCTTTCTCAGCCTCTCGTTCTCGTCCAAAAGATCCGCCGGCGCAATCGACGGCGATGAATTCGATGAAATCACCTGCTCCTCCCCTGAGCTCGACGGCGACACGATCTTCTTCATCGTCGGAATCGCAGTCAACGGCAACGGAGATGCTGAAACAATTTTCCGTCGCTGAATATCACAGAGAAGCCGTTTCTCGCCTCTTTTGAAACAGTCGTTATAAAATTCCCACCGATCAGGTACAACTTTTTTAAATCCCTAAAAAAAACTAAAACTAATTAACACAAATCAAAAATAGAAAGAAAAAAAAATGAAAATAATTACGATGATGAAGAAATGGATTACATAAGTGTTGAGTTGGCGAACGAAGCTCGAGAAATTGTTGTGCTTGAAATACTTAGGAAGCAAATCCTTAGCAAAAACGGTAGGGTTCCAGACGATGAAGGATGTTCCGGTATCGTTCCAGGAAATGAGGTCGTCGATGGTACGGTCGTTGACGAGCTCGTAGGTCTTGATGAGAAACGGCGTTGGAGAGGATCTCTGAGAGTCGGCGGTGGAGGAATCGGCGTTGTGTTCGGACGAGGGAGCCATGGAGAAGAATCCACCAAGCAGAAATTGTATTATGGTGTGATAGTTCTAGAAGGTTCGGGAGGAAGTACAAAGGGAAAAATAGAAGATATATTAATGGAATGGAAAAGAAGAAGAAAGTAGTAAGTAATACGTCTTTTTTCTCGCGAAACTTCCTTCCTATCTGCGGATACTTGTTAAGTGGTAACATTTGATAAGGAACAAACTTCTACACTTCTTATCGCTTTTATATACAAAATAAAAGCGGATTCGTGGAATTGAATTAATACACGTTAAATTTGGAATAATATCTAGCCGATATGGAACATTCCCGACAACATAACAGTACGGTTATAATAGAAATTCTACTTTACTATCAAAAAAACAATGTATTGATATTATGTATATTTTGAAGAGTAACTTTTATTAATTTATTCATGTCATCATTATTATATTATTTATTAAATTAAGAATTTTAGTATATTGATTTATTTAATTTTGATTTAATAATTAAATAAATTGTTTTTTATTAAAATTAAAATTTTAATTAAAATTATAATAAAAAAACTCATTTTAAAATATACTCAAATAATTAAACTTAAAATTTTGATGGTGGTAAATCTAAAATAGCTAATATTATTCGTAGATTATTATAATAATTGATCATTTAATTTAAT
>JBBPBP010000001.1:12362692-12374893 GCA_037974735.1 Cicer chorassanicum | reverse complement strand
AAAAAATGATATTTATATATTAAATATTTTATGGAGATGTAAAATAAATGTCCACCAAAAATTACTCATTATTTTATATTTATAAAATGCACAATTTTTTTATTATAAAAAACTCCACAAAACTAAGAAGGATCATTTCCTTGCAAATTTATTTATACGTCTCATAATTCTAGAAAATTTTGTTAACAGTCCAGAAGATTATTTACATTTTTGGATTTAAATATAACCAAATTTCAACTAATTTATTAACATTTTATACAATTATTACAATAATGTCCTTAAACTAATTCATTACTGTTGTGAGAAGGTGATTATTATAATTAAGAGTATATTAGTAAATATTATAATGTATTTCTTTTTCTAATCATTTGGTTTTTTACATGATATAGAGAAAAATCAAATGCATTTAACTATCACCCTAAAAATAGGTAAAAGTATTTAATAAAAAATAGGTAAAAGTAGATAATTTTATTATAAACGAGTTTAGATGGAGTACTTATGTGGCATTAAAACGAGTTCTGCTGCATGCACAAGCAGGATGTATTGTTGAAGTTATCTATATTAAACTTACAAGCGAAAATTTGGATTGCACTTTTTATTTTATGTTTGGTTTGATGTGGCACAAATTTTATTTTGGTTACAAGGAAAAAGAATTGAAGCTTCAATTTGGAATAGTAGCTAAATGAACGGTAAGCGGGGTATTTTCACGGTGAATAAAAAAATATGTAATTGTTCTCGAATTGTACTTGTTATATCAGTACATATTAATTGTTCTCGAATTGTACTTGTTGTATCAGTACATATTAAGTTAGTATATATAAATGATTTAGAGGGTGGATTGAATAAGAATTTTAAAATATTTTAAAAGATTTTTTTTGATGGAAAAATCTTGATATATTTAATCAAGATCTTGATGTAATAAAAGTCTAGAGATATTCAAGTATAATTGTTTGGGTTTTTTAAATAATGAGTAGAAATTTAGTATTATTCAATTAAAAAAATTTACAATATATAAAAGTCTTGCGATATTTAAAAAAATTTAAATTTTAATCGATTCTTTTCAAAAATGAGTTACATGGGATTTTGTTACACTTCAATTTTTAGTAGGAAATTTTTTCCTAAACACGATATTTATATGCATTCTCATTTTTTATTTCTTCCATCTACCCTCTCTATCCCCCTCTCTCCCTCCTCCCTTCCTATCCATATTTTCTCATGTTTTCAATTTTCAATAACACTCAATTCAATTTTTCAATGACAAACAATTCAAATCAGAATCGAATGACTCTGATTTTATGATCCGATTCAATTTATCTCGCTAACCTCCCACAATTCCCTAATCCTCAAACTCTCTCAACTTCTCCACGTTTTCCTCTCTTGTATATCTTTCTAATTCTCTCCTTAGTTCATTAATACATTTCATCCCTTTCTTCTTCCTATGTCTCTCTCCTTTATCCTCTGCTTTTATTTTCATTACATGAGTAAGATAATTGTTTTTCATCTTTCATCATTTTTATAAAAATATGTAGTTATGGTTTTACTTTAAATGCACGTCCAAATGATATTAAAGAATCATTATAAAGATAATATCAAAAAATCAAAATAATTTTTTCACTTTTTATTAGACAAACAATCTTTTATTTTATAGATAATAAGTTAGTTGTTACATTAGCTTATAAATATTAATATGACTATTAACATTATATTACTTTACTCATGTTATATGATTATATAATAAGTAAAAAAAATAGTGGAGCATGAATTTTTTAAATTACATCAATTTTAAGATCCACTATTCTTTTAACAATAAAACCAAACCATTTATTAATTGTGAGAAACGTCAAATACAAGTTGAGATAAAATATGGGGGATTTCACCCAAACATAATTTGGAGTATTATTATAGGGTTTGACATTGTCATTCTAGCTATACAATGAACCACCTCATTTCTTTTGTGCATCACAGATTCAATCTCACACATGTTAAAACATTCACTCACTTTGGAGCATTTTCTTGCATAATGTTCCCATTGAAGGCGAGGATACTATTGTGATTTCAGTATTTTTATCAATGTGCTTGAATCTGATTTTACTACAATATTCTTATAAGTTATACTCACTCCATCTCAATCGCAAAGAGCAGTTCATTTCTGAAAGCAAAAACCTCTGCCATTAAGACATTGTAATCACCAGTCATTGATTCAGCTTTTGCCGCAACGAAGATACCCTTCTTATCCCTAATTACCCTGCATAAGCCCCAACAACCATCACCTGAAAGGTGAGCATCCATGCTGAGTTTTAGACAATCCTTAGGGAGAGGAGACCACCTTAATTGTTGAGATTGATTGTTTAATTTGTTTTTGTTGATTACAGGTTCACATATTTTTTTTTATAATTGTTGGAACTCATTCAAAGATTGTAGAGATTCTCTAATGGTGTCGTCGGCCTCCACCTTAATCTGTTGTTGACACTCTGATTCCTTGCATGCCAGATTCCCTATAGAGAGTACACGCAATTTCAACTCTATCTCGCGCCTCTCAGATAATAAAGTGTTCTAACTAGTCTATAAAGTTGATTTCTTGATGATATCTTCAAAGTTTAGTTTTAGGAGTGAGCCAATTTGAGTGAGCCAATTTGCAGTATCTGAAAATATGATTTAAACATAGGTGTGTATGATACTTCAATTTTAGTGTGTGATACAATCTACTTAGGAGGACATAAAACTAAAACTATTTTGTTAATAAATTTTTTAAAAAATTGTATCAATTTTGTTTTTATTTATTCGAGACTTATTATTTATTATATTTTGTCATTCTATATTCTAAATCTATAAAATATTTCGAAGTCTTGAAAATTCTTATGTTATAAACCTATTAAAATCCTAATTATAAAATATTGATTATAAATAATCTTTTAAAATTTATACATTCCTACAAAGTCTTTTAAAATTTTTAAGATTTTTTTCTTCAAAATAGTCTTTTAAAATCTCAATTCAATATAGACTCTTAGAGCTTATTTTAAACCGTATTTAAGGTATCCAATATGACGTCCCAAGGTACATTAACATAAAAGCTACAATGTCACTGTGGAAATAAACATAGGTTTAAGAGTTTATTTATTTATTTATAAAATAACAAATAATATTCTCTCTCTCCATTGTTAATATTATATACATTATTTTCTATATAATATTTGATATTATACATTTATGACATTGATAATACACCAATACCTACTAAAAATAATTCAGTAAAAGAATCTCTTTTTTATTTATACTCTTTTTTTAATATGTGAAATGATCAAATAGTCCAATTATTTTGAGACAGAGTAGTATTTATTTTTTGGTTTAATTGTATTTTTGGTCCTCTATTCACAATCATAGGTGTATATCATTCTACATCATTGTATCATATGTCATGTTATTTTAAGCATATCACATTACAATTTTTTTGTTAAAAAAACATAATAAGAACCAAAACTATCATATTTTAAATTAAAAATCAATTTCGTAAGTTAGTAAAAATAAGATAACTAAAAATACAATTAAATTTATTTTTATTATAAAAGTGGTTGACTATTTTTTGGTAAATTAAGTTTCCTCTGCGTCCAAATATAGAGACTAATCCCTCGAAATATATGAAATTCAAATGGGCGAAAAACTTTTGTTAAGAGCCTTGTGGTTAACAGTTATTTTGTTGATGAGGAGTTAATATATATATACACGAATTTTTTCAATATTAGTATCTGAAACGTATAGTATTAGTTAAAATCTTATAACAGTAGCTTAACTATATAAATTTCTGTGTCAAAAAAAACTTTTTATGATAAATACATTAGCGAAAACAAACACATGTACAACGACCCTATTTGGTTCTAAAGGAAATGTGTGAAACTTCCAAAAATCTAATTACACATTTCAGACGTTTATTTGGACAAAAAGTTAAGGTTCATGATAACCATAAATTAAGACGAGAAGTGTTAAATAGTACTAGGAGGCATGTCGGGTTCAAACTTGAGTACTGCCCGGTTCGGGTTGATAGTCCAATTTGCTACCTCTACCTATAGATGCAGGTCACATTAACTAAACCAGTTGAATTTTGTGCATGCAATATCTGTTTTGTTGTGTTTCTGTTCTCTGTCTGGTTTCTTGGTTGGTTGGTTTTTGTTTTCAGGCAATTTCGTGGCTTCTATCCCAAAGGACCAGCATTTATTTGTCTATTTTTTAAATCTGATAGTATTTTACTATCAATAAATACCTACCTAAAATGAGTAAGAATCTGAATTTCATAGTTGGTTCAGATTGCATACCTCCTATAGTCATGTGCAAGTATCAATTTGACAATTTCTATACGCTTAAGAATTGGAACAGACACCTCAAACTGAACAGAATATAATGTCAGTCAACATGAAAATCATCTCTCAATAGTCCCATTGGCACTCTTTCATCCCCAAAACAATTAAAACCATTGCCATAGCAAAGTTAAAGCCACCTCTATCAAAATTTCAGCACATCCCTGATCCCAACCAAAAATAATCTCATACTAGTAATACACTCCAAGCATAAGCCAACTACAATAATCAGACTACATGAATTATCAGCTATTGAAGTTTATCTACTTTCAAGAAAACCCTATATATAATTCAATTTATGAGACAAAAATAAGTCTAGAAAGATTAATGCAGGATGTGTTTGTATCTAGCATAGTTATTTTCAAACAACTTCACTCTAACCCTAAACAGTATAGATAGAAATATATTTTTATTTTTTTGTCGGTAGACAGAGGTAAACACCACCTTAAAACTCACCCGCAACTGTGAGGTCCCATTGTCAATTGAGTTAGGCCTTACGGACATATAGAAATATATTTAGTTGTTTGCAACACTCTGCACAAGTCTTTACAAATGCATGCATTTTCCCTATTAGGAATAAACAATTGTTTACAGTCTAATGACACGATGAATACGATAGAACATAGTTTAGCTTCCATCAAACTCCAGCATGAGTGTTGGAAATTTGATTGAAAATGATCTAATAAAACATTCAGAGATCATCATTTACTATGAGCAATATATTGGGAACATAGCACATCTGTAACATGTTTATAGGAATTGCAACACTTATGTAAAAACATTAAATAATCACATCTAGAAGGCTTCAAGGAGCTGCATAAAACTTATATGTAGAGACAATTAAACAGTTCTTTAATATAATTTCAAAAGCATTATCTCAAGGTTTTCCTGTTTATTTTGAGTGTTAGAGTCTTGCAACACATGTCATGTTAATGTAATTTAAATGAATGGCTGTATACTTAAAAACACAAAGGACTATACAAAGAAATTCTGCTTGTTTTAATTCAATAATGTAAGTGCTATCAACAAAGGGAAAGAGGGAAAGCATTTGTCTGTCAGTAAGAAAAAATAAACTAATATGGGTTGAGTTTATTTACACTACAAACTTGCACACCACTATCCTAGAATCTGGAATGGAACAATCATGATACCAAATCCAAATGCTTATGCATTCTCAAAACAATCCATAGAAGTTGAAGCTAAGACAAACAATGCTACATTTTTCATAAAAACAATTTGGCCAAAAAAGCACTACTCTACATGAAAATTCCTCTCTAATGCCTTGAATGCTCATGCAAGCATAAATTTAGCAGAATATATAATTATTATCACTTTTAGATCTTGAAACATGCTATGAAAAGAATTTGATGCTCATACTTAATTTATGTTGTTCCTTCCTGAAATAGTTTGCAGTAGAGTGAAGCTCTTATTCGGGTAGAAAAAAAGTATAATAATGTCCTTCCAAATTACCTTTTTTTTTCTCATGTGTAGAAAACAATTATGATCAGAAAGCGTATTGCAAAGTTAAGACCTCAAAATGCATAGATTTCAAGTCTCCATTTACACACTGGCCATTCTTACAGCAGAAAATGACGGGCCAGTAAATTTACACCAAGATTTAATAGTTATTTGTTTCTTTATTGATTCAAAACAATTCCAGAACTAAATATCATGTTACAGACACTTCTCGTGTTCATAATTATACTTGAATGCACCGCAATTAATTTATCATGCATGCAATATATTATACGTAAAACTTAGATCTTGAAATACTTTAACCGTCATCATGACAGGGGTTTAAAATTATTTGAGACACTGATGTCTGTACTTTATTTCATTTCCATTTTTCATACACCAATGTCATGTAGGCGAAGAAAGAAAGCAGACGACGACACAGATATAGTAATGCTAGAATTGGTCTAGAAACAACTACAAGAATGCCTTCAAAAATGTTTCCGGAAAAATATGAAACATGGTCTCCAAAAAGAGTGAGACTACAAAAGGTCAAAAAAGGATGATTAATAAACATGACAAGGTTTAGTTAATGGAAAGTTCAAATATGGCGTATACAGGGTGCCAGGCTTACCCCCATTACATAGCATGATGTGCCAGCAATATTTTCTGGCTATAGTGTAATGTAATAAATATACTTCTAATTTACAAATGATGTGTGTAATTTTGCATGAAATTTTGGAGGGAATGCAAAACACCATATAACTTTGGTCTTTATGTGATCAGTAGTTTATTGTATATGATATGATTTTCATGTCCAATAACTACAACAGCAACATACAAGTCAGTCATATCTGAATGTTTTGAAGTTACCTAAAGAATCATGATGAGTTGACTAACCTGCAAAACTTATGCTATAATAAATCCAACAGTCTTCTCACTCTTCTCAAAATTCTAAAAAAAAAGTGTTTTGAAGTTACAATAAAAGGCACACCTGATAAAATCGTGCTTTAGAGAACAAAGGCTCAAGAAACATACAAAATACAATGGCGATGTAGCAAAAGGATCACCGAAGAGAATATCGCCCACAGAAAGGTTACCCACCAAGCCAAAAACAATGCAACCTCCTTGACAAAAGCAGAGGTAGGCAATACCAATGGAAAATTCCCAAAGGAAGGACCATCAATCTGAGACAAGCCAAGAAAGATAAGTACCAGCACAGGAGGACCAAGAAATTGCAAAACCACAAGGCACAAGTAGTGATTATGCAGAAACATCTTTGCCCTACTGTAATCCAAGTCAGGAACCTTGCTACCATGAAGCCTTTGATACCAAGATAACAAAGCTTCATTGAGATACATTTGCAGGTTGGGTCTTAAAGCCACAATCTGCAACAAACTCGACGCTAACAAGCACCAACGCCTAAAGTTACCAAAATCAGATGGCAAGAACCCCAAATTCCCTACTAATTTCTCAGCATTACCAACTCCACTCGTCGTAGCACTAGCTCCCTTACTGTTATTATAGTTTTTGTTTACAAAAATTTCAGCCAAAGGAGTAATCCAAATCAAAGCGACAAAAATAAGCAAGATTTGATTTGCATACAGGATCATACGGTTAAAAGAACCACAAGTTATCATTGACAAATTGCAACGAATCTGATCAGTTCCAAGCCAAAAAGAACGAGCACTTCTTGTAGCAGGAATGAACAAAAAACTAGCAAGACAACCCATCAATACAGATATGAAAACCCTCCAAAACCCATCAACAGAAACCCCAAAATCAAAATCCAAAACCAAAGAAGCAACCTCAGGAACAAGAAGCAACCCTAAAAAAAGCCCCAAAACCCCAAAAACAACGCTTAATTGCTTCTCAGACCTCCTTGACGCAGATCTCTCAAACGCAACCTTAGCAAGCAGCGTTCCCCATGAATAAAGACTCAAAATTGATAACAGAATCGGAACAAAAACCCCATTTGCCAACAACCCATTACTCTCTTCAGAATCCAAAAAAATATGAAGCAAAAGAGAGAAAAGGGCAACAAAGGAAACAGTGAAAGCAACCCAATACTGATCAATATAAAGACGAGATTGAAGATGACTTTGGTCGAGCCTTAACCTGAAGATCTGCGCATTATTTTCGTCGAAATCGACTTTGTCTTTGGACTTGTTTCTCTTTCGTAGCTCGGTAGTTGTTTTAGAAGACAAGGATTGGTAACCGTCGATACCGGGGCGGCGAATGGCGGCTTTGAGGCCATTGGTTTGGGGTTGGGAATCGGGGTGGATGTAGGTTTGGAGACCGTAGAGGAATAAGATTGGGATTCTGAAGAAAGCTAAGATAATTGCGAGGATGATGGAGAGTGATGCGTGGAGTAACGGGTTCTTGTACAACAACACCAACTCAAGCATTGTCGTTGCTCTTGTCTGGTTAACACACCTCAAATGGCGTCACAAACTTTGATGTTTCAGCTTGTCTCAATGCTTAACAATAATACAGGATTTAACTTTTTATCAGTGTTTAATAATATTTTTTCAATACCCTCCTTTCTTTTTAAATTATTAATACAAATTAATCACAAAAATTATCTACAATATTTATCCATTCAAAATTAAATAATCAATATATATATAAAAAAATTTATAAAATTTATAAAATTTTAAAATTATTTAACATTTTATTAAATAATTTTAAATTAATGTATAATAAATTTTTAAAATATAAATAATATCTTATATTATATAACTAAAATTTCATATTTATATAATACTTTATGTGATTTATCACAAATATATTATGTAAATAATTAACAATTAAATAAATAAAATTTATTATTTATATTTTAAATATTAAAAGAAGTAATTTATGACATTCTTATGGAGTCTAATGGTCACAAAATATATATATATATATATATATATATAAATAAATGTATACCAACGACTATATTAGTTAATTAATTTTATGAACAATTGTGCTAACGTGTCTCTCGATAAACTTTACACGAGAGTTGCACGGAGAAGAAGAAAAAACAATTTGATTTTTAATTCAAATTCAATTGACAAATGCCAAACTTTACTATTATGTTATTGGAATTTATCGTCTAATTTAAAATAGAAAAGTAAAAAAAATCTTATAAAAATAATGGCGTTGAACTTAGTTGAGACTTTATATTTGACATTTAATCCATTAATCACTGTGGGTCATATTATCAAGTGATCTAAGGATATTTATTAAACAATTAAAAAAAATTATAAACAAAAGATCACTTTATAAGGTATTAATCTATATATACTATAAACATTTAAGACATTATTCCATTATATACTATCACATTAATGAAATTAATTGTTGTTGTAAAAAATATAATAATAAATTAATAAAACGTTAATTATTAATTTTTGGTCACACAAATATTAATAACAACAATATATTATATAAAGGAAGCACTAGAGAATCAACCAATATACACTAATATTAATTTGTAATTAATCATTACTAAAATAATTTTATTTCCTTAAAAAAATTTGTACCAAACAATCAATACAACCGAAATAATTTTATTTCTTTATTGAACTTACTGAAATGAGTTTCAACAATTCATTTTTTTCAATTCACAACTATAAATACTACTTGAAATTTCATTCCCAAATATAATATTAAAAATATACAAAATTTTATTCTTTTCATTATTGTTGGGTTAGTATAAAAATAATTAGTCTTTTTATTTATTATAACGTTTTTGTATATGCACATGTTCAAGCAATTAATTACATTTATATTGTCACTCATAATGATTTAAATTCTATTTTTTTTGCATGTATCTTGTATCTTATGAAGCACACCAACAATACAACCTTTGTGAATTTTTATTTTGATGCTTCCACGTTGCTCAATTGATCGTGCATCGATATGATTAAAGTCAACAACCAATAATTAATTTTTAGTCTCTATCAATCCGTATAGGGTCATCCTGTTGAATACTGACATTCTTTTTCATGGGATTTCGAGATTAATTGACAAGGAATTCTTATTCAAAATAGAAGTAAGTGGTGGTTTTAATTCAAGTTTTGAAATAAGTTTTAGTGTGGAGAACATTACCAATGATATATTGATATAATTATGAAATTCTATAAATTGATAAGAAAAAAGGTATGAATCAATTCAATATAACACCTTATTATTAATTCATAAAATTTTATAAATTAAAGATATAAATTCACGCAAAGAAATCCAGGTCAGTAATGGTGAATATGAGAGTTTAATTCAAAAAAATGTTGAAGATCCTATAAATATAAATATATGTAGTTGTTGTGCAAGTTAGATTGTAGTAGTTGACAACCTATTTTTATTATTTGGATTATACTTCATTTAAACTAATAATGTAGTTCACATTAAATATAAGAGCACATGACCAGATTGAGGGAACATTTCACATAATTAAATTTAGAAGAGATTATTGATTTAGTTAATAAAGTTGATGATTCAATAAAATAATAATAATAATATCGCGGCGATGAAATTGATTGTTGTAATGGTCTTGCACATGTAAAATGTTCAAGGTATAAATCATTTTTCAAAATGTTAAGATCATAATGCAATAAAGTTAATTGCTAGGACATTTATTTTTCATTTCTTTAGATTTTTGTTAAAGTCAATTTCCCTTCAATTGTAACGTCTATCTTCTATTACACGTGTATTAAAGTTTTATTTCAAGGTAGTAATAATATGGAATTATGATATTAATATTAATTTGTCTGTTTTCATCCAATTTTGTTTTTTTTTTCTATTTTAATATAATGTATATTTCTTTTATAAATCATGATTATCATTCCTAAAATATGATTTATTTTTATTTATGGAAAATTTTAATGATAATAATACTTAAATATATATATATATATATATATATATATATTTCACAAATATTTGAATATGTTTTTTGTTTGGTTCAACGGATATAGTTTTATTTTAAAATAGTCATTACATCCAACTTTTATTACAAAAACTATAACATTGTTAAACCAATTTTACACTCTTCTCCCTCTCCCTAAACTCTTTAACTCTAACCAAAACTTCACCCATCACCGTAACTCCATCATTTTCCACCAAATCAACTATCTCAACAACAACTTTGTTTTTTTGTTCTCTCATATATGGACTATTGGGTATTTTTCAATCACTTCCAATCAAATCCAACAAATATTTGGTTTCTTTCAATAAATCACTATTGGCAACACCAAAAACTATTTTCTCTTGCCGTTTGTAAAACGGTGTCGTTTCACAACGAAAAAATTGAGTGTTCTAGAAACACATAGAAGGTGTTCAATGTCGAGGAACTTTGTTAGAGGTTAAGGTAGTTTATACCGCTGGTGTAAGGGTAAACAGATAATTGGTCACGGAGGATGAAATGTCGTTTATATTTAGGTTTAACGGTGTTACAGTTTTTGTAACGGAAGTTGGATGAAATGACTATTTTAACATGAAACAATATTTGTAGGGATGTGAATCAAACAAAAAAAAAAGTTTACGAGGGCCAAAACAAAAAAAATATTATAATTGCAAGAACCAAAGACATATTTAAAGGTTTAAAAATGTTTTTGGTCATTCCAATTATAACTTCCAATTATAACCTATTTTGGTTTTGGTACTTCTAAGTTTTTGTACTTCGTTCACATCCTGCAAATATAGTTTTATTTAAAAGTCTTTAAATAGATCACCATTGGTAACACAAAAAACTATTTCCTCTTACGGTTTGTAAAACGACGTCATTTCACATAGCAAAAATCGAGTGTTCTAGAAACGCATAAAAGGTGTTCGTTGTATTTTGCAAATCACCGAACCCATAAAGAGTTCCAAGAACCAAACTTGTTTTGCCAAAGAAGTTTGAGAGGTTAAGGTAGTTTATATTTTCGGTGTAAGGGTAAACATATAGTTGGTCACACAGGATGAAGGTTCTGTTTATATTTTACGTTTAACGGTATTACAGTTTTTGTAACGGAATTTGGATGGAATAACTATTTTAAAATAAAACTATATTTGCAGGGATATGAACTAAACAAAAAAACTTACGAATACCAAAACAGAAAAATGTTATAATTACAAGGACCAAAAACATAGTTAAAATTTTTTACAAATCATAATGGTCAATTCTAATAATTTCTACTAATATTAATAATTAAAATTGAAATTAATTAGAATTACAATAAGAAAACTTTAACTTTCTTGACCTTTGTTCATTTTAGATTTTTTTAAAATGTGGTATAGTCCAAGACATTAGATAAAAATATTTTTCTCAAAAATATTAAAATAATAAAATAAATACTATAATATGCAAATTCGATTACATTTCTCATTTAAGTCACATAAAAATACTAAAAATATCCCTCTTCAACTAACAATA
>JBBPBP010000001.1:12342777-12354149 GCA_037974735.1 Cicer chorassanicum | reverse complement strand
GTATTAATTTTTAATTGTTTGATTGTTAAAAAGTTATGTTTAAAATTCCTGAATTTCGAATTTGATTCTCGCTAATATTATTAAAAAAAATAAATATAAATATTTTTATAAATATTCGATGAATTCTAAATTATTATATATTGTATACCGAAATATTATTCTCTCACTTTAAATTTAATTAAAAAAAGAATTATTAAGAAGAAATAATACTAAAATTTCTGCAAAAATAAATAAATAAACAATATTGTAAAATCAATAAAATAAAATAAAAATTCACCAAAAAGAAGGACTCTAAAATAAGTGATTAATAGAAAAGAAAAGAAAAGAAAAATCCCATTATAAATTAATTTGCTGGCATGTTGGGAAGAAGTACTAAAATAATTAATCACTTCTACTGTGTTCCTTATCGACGTCAACTGCAACACAAGAAGCTGAAGCACCTTCTTTTCCATTTTCTAGCTGAGGGACCACCTGCGGGGAACACATGGAATTCATCATTTACTTCCTATATATATATATATATATATATATATATATATATATATATATGTTAATTTAGAAAGTAATGATAAATAACTCAAATTTTAGGATATGTAAAGGAATCACATTTGTCTACAAGGGGCGTCTAATTGTAAAAAAAAAAAAAAGTGTTTGACTTTATTATTTTTAAATAAATTTAAATAAAATATTATCAGGATACCAATTTCTCATTTTTTTGTCGGTATAAAAATTATTTTTAATAAAAATGCTAAGGGTCCACCCTTAAACCCTTTTTTTAGAGGCACAGATATTCATAATATTTTCAAAATTTAATAATAATTTTTTTGAATAAATTCAATTAAAATAAAACATTATAAAAACCTTTTTCGTTTTTTGGGTGTAAAATAAGTTATTAATTACTATCATCAATTTGATCATTTTTTAAACATGACATAGTTAATTCTTAAAAAATAAAGGCTTAATTGCACTTTTGGTCTCCTATTTTAGGTGAAAAGCGAAAGTAGTCCCCCATTTTATTTGTCCTTAGTTTTAGTCCCAAAACAGATTTTGAGTCCAAATCATGATGAGTTGTCATTTTTTTATGACATGTCAAAAAAACGCTGACGTGGCACATGTATATGTGGATAAAAAATAATTATTATATTAATTCAAATTAAAAAATCCATTTCATCTATTATTATAATTATTGTTATAATTTTAAAAGAAAAGAAAAAAAAAAGTAAAATTAATTAAGTAAACCCTAAAATTAGACTCACCCCCAATCAAACCTTTTTCTCCTTCACCACTCATTTCTATTCAAGACTCAAATATCGCCCACGCTCGCACTGCTATTCAAGACGCTGCTGCCAAGGGGGCTAAGCTCATTCTTTTACCACTAAACTTCTTCTTTTACTTGTTCATCTTTCTTATTAGAAACAACGGAAAAGAGATAATATTAAAGTGAAGATAAATTATATGTCATTGTAATGAGAAAAAAGATAGATTACAAAATGAATACTGCTGCAAACTTAACTATAGTGTGTGCACAATTGTGCTTTTTTGTTGTTAGGAAATTTGGAATAGTCCTTATTCAAATGATAGCTTTCCTGTCTATGTTTGGATTTTCAACCAAATTGTGAGAAACCTTATTACTATGCGGACACTCAAATGGCATAAAATAATGGGATCCTACGCTACGCTTTGAATAAAAAGGGATGAAGTATAAAACCCCAAAAGAATGAATTGGGAAAAAATAGAAACCCTAATTTTGCAGAAAGAATGAGAGTGAAATAAAAATAATTGAAGATATAAAAATGGAGTATGGAAATACCTTGAGAATAGAAATGAGTGGTGAAGGAGAAAAGGGTTTGATTGGGGTGATTCTGATTTTAGGGTTTACTTAATTAATTTTACTTTTTATTTTTTTTTCTTTTCTTTTAAAATTATAACAATAATTATAATAATAGATGAAATGGATTTTTTAATTTGAATTAATATAATAATCATTTTTTATCCACATATACATGTGTCACGTCAGCGTTTTTTTGACACGTCATAAAAAAATTTACAACTCATCATGATTTGGACTCAAAATCTGTTTTGGGGACTAAAACTGGGGACAAACAAAATGGGGGGACTATTTTCGCTTTTCACCTAAAATAGGGGACCAAAAGTGCAATTAAACCAAAAATAAAATTAATCCTTTACTAACACTAAAGACGAGACTCTCCACGATTTTTCACTTTCACAAGCTTCAAAAATATGAAATATGTCCTCATTGTATGTAGTACATAGTTAATTCAACTTATAAACACCAAACAAAACAAGACTATTATTATATACAAACACTCCACCTTATTTTGGGTCATAGACTCTTTTTCATATGCCCGATATATTATTCTGACTTTTAATTAAAAAGAAAAAGATAAATATTAACGAGTGTCAAAATATTACACACAACAGAAACTGACCTGCTCAAGTGATGAGTTGTGCACTTCAATCAGTCCCCTCCTCGTCCTTTTACTACTTGCGATTTTGGTCCTTGGAACCATTGAATCTGTCACAAAGAAATTAAAAAAATTCTTTAAAACAAAAAGTAAAACATAAAATAACGTGAGAGATATTTGTTAATGACGACCACTAATAAGAAAAAAAAAAAATCTAAAATAAGTATAAAATAAATCAATAAAATTATTTTAACAAAATTATGATATGTTATGATGCACTCTGATATCCAATTTTGATTTGTTAATCAATGATAGAGCGATTCAAAACTTACACTCATAGGAAAAATGAAAAATAAAAAAACTTTATGAGAAATATCTAAGTACATTCCATCGAAAATATTGAACCAAGTCAATGTTACACAACGATGTCGTGTCATTGCAACACCATGGGTACGATGAAGTAGCTAGCTACCTGAGGATGCGATTTTCTTAGGTTTGGAATCCAAGGTGGATTCGGAGATATCTGGGAGCTGGCGGTTGAGGCGGAGATGGTGGTGGGTGGAACAACCGTCACAGTGTTGTAGTAGCATTTTACGGATGAATGAGGCTTCCATCGTGTTGAGGAATTGCACGTGCATTTCATCCGTCCAAACCGACGCCGTTTCGGTCTTGGACGAAACGTGCACATTAGATCCCATCGGTGGTGATTTAGATGTTAACTTATGTGTGATGATCATAAATTAAAGGAAGAGAAGATATAAAGCAAAGAGGAGGATGCCAATTGAAAAAAGTGAGAGGATCAGCGGTGACATTAATTAATGTTTATATACGAAACGTCAAACATACATAAATATCATGATATTTTTTAATTTATATTGGATAAGGTTGGCCGGTGTATTAGTGAGTGAAACACGCGTAATTTATCTTTTACAAAAATATTTACTTTAACTAAGTTGGTTATTATGCAATATGTTCACCTTCTTATATCTATATTTGATTTGGTTAATAAAAAGTATAGAATTTTCTATGAATTTTTTTAAAAAATAACACGAAAATTCATTCAATTATTGGAATGGAGTGTGTATTTCTAAATATTTTGGAAGCCTTTAGTTCAGAATAACAGGAAACATTAGTAATACTTCCTTGATCAAAACGGAAATGACACTTGTTCAAACTCTAAAACTCTTTGGAACAAACCGTAATAAGTATAAATATGGTTGTACTAATATATTAAACATTTATGATGTTAAGTTGTGATCAAAACTCTGAAGATGACTTGTGTTTCAATTAATATACCCAAGAATTTTGAGAGCTTAACTAGATGTCATAGTTACACATCACCCATTTTCTAATTTTTTAATGTAGTGTATGATAAACAACCAATCTCTCTAATCAAACACTCAAAAAAAATTATTAAATAAATCCTACTAATTATCATATTTCAACAATATTTTTATTTTTTTATATATACGATACTTTTATAAATTAAATCATAATTATCTAACTTTTGAAATATTTTTTAAATTAAATAAATTATAAATTACAAAATTTTATATATAATTACTATTTTATTGCAATATTTAAAATAAGCCCCAACAATTAAACATTGAAACAAACAACACCTATAAACTACATTGATAATGAAAAAAAGTTAAATTCACAATTTAACTATGTGTACAACATGCAGCAGCCAATATGCAAAAAAAAATGTGGATATTTTATATTTATTTTTATATTTTATCCATTCCAAAATAATTGAGTAATTCTTTTGATCATTTCCCACGTATTAGAAAAAATGTATAAATAAAAGTGAGAATAATATTTTTATAAAATTATCATTATTAGATATTAGTGCATTAATAATATCATAAATATATAATAAAAGATATTATATTAGAAATTATACAAATACTATTAATTAATATTAAATAATATAATTTAAAATAAGTGTATTAAAAATTAAAATAATTAATTATTTTGAAATGATTTCTTTTTACAATTTAGTCATTTATTTTGGGACAGAGACAGTAATATTTAAATAATATAATAATTGAAGAGAGGTATTGCAAAAGTTATGCACGTTGGACCCAAAAACAATGGGTGAGAGATATTGTTTTCAAAAGCACCGATTCATATAGACATCCATTTTTCTACGTTACAATAGGGGTGTTTGTTTGGAAGGGGGCTTATGAGGGGAAGCAACCCATAATGGATGGCCTAACAGCCCGTTTGAACATCAAAATACAAATATTGTTGGGATGAAGTATGAAAAAAATACCTACTTGCTTCCTTACACCCTCCTTTCTTCATCCATAAAAGGTAAATGATTTAGATTTAATGTTTTACCTAAAATTATTCATCGAAGTCGTTTATTCTTCTCATTTTATCTAACGAAATTGTTTTCACACAAATTATTTTTTCTTTCATATTTTATATGTGATTTCGTCATTTGAATATGACGTTGTTTATACATCTTGGTGCACTTTTATTTAGTTTTTAATCCTATTATAATATTCGTTAAGTTTAAATTGACATATTAACTTTAATTCTATATAGGTTTGATTAATGAATTTAAAGTTCTCAATATTACATTGTATTGCTAGCTCATCTCATCCAAAAATATCAATCAATTTAATATTTTATTTTTTTTAAATTTGACACCACTTTATTATAAGTTCTATGCTTATTTTGATGCACTACACGACTGTTAAGTCAATATTATATGCTTTATTGATTTCAATTGATGTTTACTTAAGAAATGGACTAAATGACAAAATTGAATATAGTTCTATTCTATTTTATTAAATGACAAAATTGAATATAGTTCTATTCTATTTTATTAAATGACAAAATTGATTGCTAATTTTGAATTAAATTATTATCTCACAAATTTGAGGAACGTTAATTTGAGACACTTATAATTGTTAGCTTTAATTTGTTCCAATCCATGATGGGTCATGATATTTTTGAACTGAGCTATATGTTGGGCTAAATTTAGTTTTAACCAATTATTTACTAATCCATTTAATTAATGAATTCAGATATATGAAAATACGGAGTTAACATATCCATTGTTAGAACTTGACATGACTCTAACTCGGTTCCAAAAACTAGTTCAAGAAATTAGAATTGTGATATCTTATGTGTTTTACGGGTTTTTTCAAAAGGATTTAATTTACATGTATCTTTAGGGTAAAAATATTTTGCAATGGTAATAAATTATAATCGTTAAATTATTATAAATATTTGATTTTTATTATGATTATTTTTAAAGTTGAACTGTATCAATGATTGTAATTTGATGGTAGATTGTAATTTAGTGCATAGAAATCATACTCTTTTCAATTTTTTTTTAAAGCAATTCATTATTTATAATTTTTTTAAAAGACATTTTAAAAAATATCAAATTAGAAAATAGTTTAAATAATTTATCATAAACAATTATTTTAAATATTTTATCTTTTTTTATAACTTTTTGAATAATCAAATTTCGAAAAAAAGAAACTTAGAATGAGAAGTTATTTTGAATAGTTCTCATAAAAATAATCTTCAAAAATATAATTTCAAAAACAATAATTTTAATTGTCTTAGAATCTCTAACAATTAATATCTTAGTGATGAAATGTCAAAATTACTTTTCTAATTTATAACAAATGAGTCGAAATAACTTCTATTATATTTGAATAAATTTTTAAAATATTTATTTTTTAAAATATAAAAACCACTGGTCCGTTAAAATTGAGGAAAAATTGGAAAAATTGGGCTAAATTAGATTAGACGGATTGGATCACTGAATTAGACTCGGTTTTTTAAAATTGCTCGATATTTTTAAAACACTTATTTTTTTATTTTTGAAAAAAAATTAAGATAATCTTTTTAAATTTAACTTTAGCAAAAAAAAATTATTTATTTCACTCAAACTTTTATTCCAGTTAATCTTCAAGATATTGGTCGATCGATATAAAATTTGATACTTGAATTTGATACTTGAATTTGTTATAAATTTTATGAATTTTTATGTTATAAATTATGAAGTTTTAAATATTTCATATATTTATTTTATTTTATTATTTATGTATTAAATGGTTTGGCTGTTGTTGAATCGATTAAATCATAATCTAGAGACCTGGCAATTCAATTTCTAATCTGATTTTTAAAACATTGTTGTGTTCTTGAGTTTTGTGCGAACTGCGACCGTTGTGTCTACTGAAAAAAATATAAACCACACTAATTAGTAACTATTGATCACATTAATGATTATGAAGTCATAAAAAGATCACATTACTGATTAGTACACAATACACAGCAAGATCGAACGGCTGATACGATTTCATTCGAGATTGGTGTGGCGAGATCGAACGGCTTCAGGGCGCTCACCCAAGACCTCCCCTAACTTGTACACAACGATCTCGAACAAAACAAACAGCGCCCCTTCATATACACTTCCCATCGGAAGCAACGGTCTAGATTTCACTTCCACTGTTTCATTCGCATCATTTGCCATGGTCTGCGCAGGCACGTAAGCCACCGCGCTAGCGTGCTTCACACAAGACCCCGTCTCAGGCTGGGCCGTCAGAAGCAGCACCCTTCCACCGTTAGATCGCGCCACCGAACATAAAGCATCTACGGTGGAGAAACCTCCGGGACCAGCGGAGGCGATGAGGAGATCGCCGGCGGTGATTGGTGGAGTGGTCATATCGAAGACTAGATGTGCCGAGAGGCCCAAATGGGCGAGGCGCATACAGAAGGCCTTGAGCATAAGGCCCTCGCGGCCCACTCCGTAGAGGAAAACACGGGCTTTTTTAGAGGCTACGGTGGAGAGCTCGGTGACTAATAGGTCCAGTGGGGGTAGGTATGGATGTGTGGGCTTTGAAAATATGGAGGCTATTTGGTTGCAGATTTGTGTGGCCATTGAAGCCATATCTTGAGAAATAGAAAGAGAACTAGAAGCCATGACTACTTTTCATTCACTCACCCACACTGTATGAAATTTTGTTGTTTTTCTTTTTTAATTACATTCTGTCCATGGCCGAGGGCCACAAAAAATTGATTATTTTCCCTTTTCTTTTTAAAGTTTTGTCATCTAGATTTCTATGCACACATAATTAAAACAACGAACTTATCTACTATAGATATAAAACATAATAATATTTTAAAAATTGTCTACATAATAATAATTAAAATTATATTAAAAATTATAAATTACATTAGATTTCACACAATTTTTTTTTATTAAAAGGACATTATTATGATTATAAAATAGAATACTAAAATTGCAAATTTAAAAAGTAGAAGAAAACAAAATATGGAACCTAATCCTTTCTTTTTTTAAGTTTATCTCATTTTACCACGATCACTTCTCTTTCTATCAAAGTTCAAGATAATTTTTTTCAAACTCACAAGTCCGTAATTCAAACATGAAAGTTCAATAGAATAGAATTATGTAGAAAGGAACAATGAAACTCATGCATTGTGAATTGATCTAGCTGAAAATGAATAACTAAGTATAGAGTTCTACTAATATCTATAGTTGAAGTTAATAGTTGTCTAACTAACTTCAACCACGAGCTATAACACTTTTTTCCTCAGCTTCTTCCTACCTTCACTCTCTTGGGATGGTATTAAATTAAATGCACTAAAGGACGCCAAACTATCATTTTTCTAATATCATCCATGAAACATCCAATCTTAACCATGGAACATCCCAAAAATGTAAAAAGTAATGAAACCACGGAGTGGGTTTTATTCATCAAAATCAAACAATATATAAGAAACATTTGGTTGGAGAAGTCCATTTTAC
Organism: Cicer chorassanicum; assembly: GCA_037974735.1. Classification (NCBI taxonomy): domain Eukaryota; kingdom Viridiplantae; phylum Streptophyta; class Magnoliopsida; order Fabales; family Fabaceae; genus Cicer; species Cicer chorassanicum. Next base: position 12,345,923 of record JBBPBP010000001.1, on the reverse strand, counting down.
CCCTCGATGTCAATCTCCTTTACTCGCTGCAGAAGATGAGTCAGAGTTCGATTTCTTCTCCTCAGTATTATTATCTTCGTCACTTCCATTCTCCAGAAGAGCCTGTTGTCTCAATTCTTTGACTTTAAGAAATTCATCATAGTGGGCCCGTCGGTGCTCTTTAAAACTACAACTTGCATCTGTTTCATAATCAAAATATGTTCCTCCTAACTTAGGAAAAACATGAAGTTTGGTAATCTACTATTACAAAAATAAAAACTCATGATCCTATATACCCTAGAGTGGAGAATGACATGAAATTCCCAGAAAAAGAATAATGGTGGAATTTCGATCATCTCAATCTCCCTAAATATCTCTTAATCCTCTCTACTTTCTTTAATTTTACATTTTTTTGGTTTAGAATGAAAGTTTATATCATATAGATCATTTATGTAAAACTTTAGACAAATCTTTTTATAAGTTATTGAGATTTAAGAAAATTAACATTATTCAATAAAAATACATAAGATATAAATTTTAATATATCTCGATAACTTATAAAATGTTTTAAAATTTGTGTAAGTATTTTGCAGGCATGATTTTTATAATTTAAACTTTTTATCCGAACCGAAAAAAAAAAAGAGAAGATTAAGAGAAAATTGACGTATGTTCGAATTGAAAGGATACAAATCTATAGAGACACTAAACGAATAAAATTACCGTCATCAATTTGTTCAACTGATTCGGCCTCATCCTCAGATGATGTCCAGCCATCAGATTGCCTAGTTTTTTTTCTATTGCAAGAGACCACATTATCAAAAGCAGATTCTTCAGCATTTGTTGGGTCATTTTTATCATCCACACCTTCATCATACCCTCCTCTTCCAGGAGATGGAGATCCTAAAAGATTAAGCTACTCAGATGAAAAGTACTCATATGATATCCATATAAACATACTCATTCTGATATCCAAAAGAAAAATTAAAGGACATATGGAGTTAAAGTGATCTTGTTTACATACTGTCATCTTCAATCATAGGATGATATGGAGTCTTAGGCTCAGTAATTTTTTGCCTCACAGGTTTGTTTGCCTCAATGTTTCCAATATTAGCTTCATCCCATCTCACACGTCCCCTGCAATATCAAAATGAACGCAAGGTTCATAATTCTACAATTTCTTCTCAGTTCATCCCAAATGAACAAACTAATAAAAAAGCAGATTGTTAGTATTACTTCATTTTGGGGAGCAAAAGTATGCAAAGCTAGCCCCAACCTACGTCGTCAACTGTGAAAAACATTAAAGTTCACAATGTAAGTCATTGAACTTAAAAAAGTACATTTTGAAAGGAAAAGAGAAAGAAAGAAAAAAAGAAAAGGTCAAGCAAAATCCATGAAGAATTAAAGTTAAAGAATGCCAAAGCAATTACAAATATGTGAACAGAGAATTCAATAAAGCAGGAAAGAGAATTTCACAAGAAAGCTATGTATTCCAAAAAGAAAAAGTCAGCACTTTCAACTATCATTGATAGAGTTGGTTTTTGGTACATACTAATATACAATACTAACAGTAATCAGGACTTATGTCGAATTGATTAATGTATCGGAGAAGTTCTCTATATATAAACATGAAATTCCACATTACTATCAATTAATAATATATTTTTTCAACGTTAAAGAGACATGAAAAAGTATCACTATAATAATTGATATTTTAACCATATTGTAACTCTCGAAACCATCAATCATTTGCATCACACCACAAATTAATAATACGTTGCAGCTTACAATTATAAAATGAAAATCCAAAGCATTGATTTCTTACAGATTCTTCCAAAAAATGTGTTTGACATCATGCTCCATTCCGTGCAGATAAATAAAAGGGACTAAGGGAGCAATTGCATTACACGATTAGAAATGCAAAACATCCGAATCGAACATCAGAATTTTAACTTCTAATATGGGCCATGGATAAAAAAACTAAAACCGTTCAAGCATAAGAAACAATGTCATTTCCATTATACATAACACAGATCGCTAAATCTAAAACCACGATTCTTCTTGGATATAGCAAAAGAAAAATCAACATAAAAGACGAGAAAAACCTTTAACAATCAAGTTGAATGCATAGAAATATGCAGCGCATCATTCAACAAATTTTATGGCATTTTCTCGATAAACAAACAACTATAGACGAATTGAAAATTTGAAGATGAAGCGAAGAAAAAGCAAGAGAGAGAAATGTACCTTGAAATTGAAATTGAATGGCGATGTTTAACTGAGATCTGCTGCGAAGTGTTAAAGATAAAAGTAAAAAACTCGCTGTTATATTTTGGTCGATCGTTACATTTTAAAGTGAAGACCCATTTAATTTATTAAAAACTAAAATATGGTACAAAAATATTAAAATATAATTGTCACAACAATTTAATTTATATTTGGTCTTTTACTGAAGGAAATATATTAATTAAGGGGCGTCTCAGTTAATGGTGAATTATCTTATGATAAATATTTATTAGTAAATTTAAATTTTGAACTTCACCAATAATGATCTAAACCACTAGAGTGTTTGAGTATTGTTGTTGGTGGATTTGATTAATATGGCTATGTGGTGTTCTTAGGTATTATCTTTTGCTTATTTGTTCATGTTGTGGTTTGGGGATGTGGTGACCGTGTTGTAATTTTTGGCATTTTTGTTGTGTTTTCCTTTGTGGCGTTCCTTTTATAAAACATTTTGTATATTTTTGACACACTTTATACTTTTAATATATTTGAGTAATATATTAATTCTGGACTTTTTAAAAAAAAAAGTATTATTAAATAGTTTGTAATTATTTATATCTAAAATAGGTATAAATTACATAATTTTGAAAACAAAAGTTTCAAATAAAACAATATTCTATCTTTTTTTTACGCAATAAGAGAAAATCCTTGAAAACCTCTGAAAATCATAAAAACTGTATTGTTGAATGCATCATGATTCTAGAAACCTTTTTATTTATTTATTAAACTAGAAACCTTAATTAAATAACTATATATATAACTATAATATTTTATGACACTTATTCTTTTTATTTATTTAAAAAAATTAAGAAAGATAATTTTTTATTAATTAAAATAATATTAATGGTCTTTTTACGATTCTCTTCGAAGAGATTTTAACTCAGTAT
>JBBPBP010000001.1:12325072-12341662 GCA_037974735.1 Cicer chorassanicum | reverse complement strand
TTAGAATTTTTTTTATCATTTTTATAAAACATCTTTTATTTTTTCAACTTTATTAGTTATTTATTTATTAACTATTTTTAATTATGTTACATCTTTTTCTATAATATATAATAAATAAATATTGTAATAAAATTATATATTATTTATATTTTTTCAACAATAAATTAATAAAATAATTTAAATTTTAATAAATTTAATATTACAGTTAACTTTTTTTGTTTCAATGATCGAACGAACGATATTTTATATATAAAACGAAATTAAGTAGAATATAATAAAAAACTTGATGACACTTATATATCATAGAATTGACATGTAATTAAAGAAGAAATAAATGTACGATTTCTTCTACAAAGTCCCGTAATTCTTTTCGTGTGCGCCATCTTTCATGTGGTGTTGAAAACATAAAAGTCATACCTACGTCAATGAAACCGCATAATTTATTTCTAGTTACACATCAATTGCAAAAAGATGCCCATAAATTACAAACGTTGTATATACTCACGTTAACAACAAAAAACGCAGTAATATACTCCCTCCGCCCACCCCTCACGTATGCACAATATAATGTTTCTCGAAATATATTAAAATAATATGTAAAAGAAAGTTGACATATTTAATTCATTAAAAATTAATATTTTTGGTTTAAATTGTTTTAAAATATAACAAAATATGTTTAAAAAAATGGAGACATAACAAAATATAACAATTATTTTTTTTAAATAAATTGAATTAAATATATTAATTTTATTTGATTAATTTTTATTTTTATTTAGAGACATAGCGAGTATTTAAATGTGTTAGTGAAATTAGAAAATGGTATAAACATATATCATGTATTATTATGGTCAATTTGTCAAAATTACTATTACACATTGTAGTTATAAAAAGATTACTTAAAGATTACTACTTCAACCTCAAATATAAAAAAATGTAAAGTAAAAAAAATTGATGTATTTGATTTAAATTTTAAAGTAGATATATCAATTTTCTTTGACTATACTTTTATTTATATTTGAAAGTAAAGAAATATTTAAAATTAACACATTTAATATTATTATATATAAAAAATAAAAGATATTGAACTAAAGAGTGGTGTATATTATATAATAATAATTAGAAATTATAGTTGACAAAAAAATAATTAATATAAAAAGAATTGGGAAGTGTAGATTATTTTAATTTTTCTTTTCAAATAAATCAATTAGAGTAATAACTAATTTTTTATTTTTTTTTAATCTTAACCGTCTTCCAATTTTTAAGAGAAATGTTCTAATAATTCAAAATTCAATAAAAAAATAAATAAAATCATATCAAAATTTAATCATAGAAGGTGTTGATTAACCAATTAAGTAAAATATTGATATTTATATACATATTGATATATATACCACATTTTCCAAAAGTTCAAAACGCGTTCACTTTGTGTGACTTGTGAAATTGAAATTTCCCTTTCTCTCATTCATTCATTCATTCATTCACTAATGTTCAACTCTTTCCTTTAGAAGCATAATGTTTGAGTTGTCGAAAATGGGTGACTCCACAATACACTTCAATAACACTCTCATTATCATCATATTCCTCCTTCACCACCAATTTACTGCAGAGGCACAGTCACCATTACAACCAGGGGAACGTATCGGTTCAGCAGCACCAAATTTATGGGACGTGTCTTCAATAGGTGTTATCGTTGGAGCCCTCATTGCAACACTTCTCTTATTTTTCCTCTTGTTAATGTTCCTACGCCGTTTCACAATCTCAACATCAGAAAACAACACTCTGTCAGAGTCAAAGTGTAAACCTGGCACTGGAATCACCCCTCAAATTCTCAAAACATTTCCGATTCTTTCGTACTCTTTTATCTTCAAGAATCTTAAAGAATGTCCTCAACAATGTTCCGTCTGTCTCGCTGATTTCAACAACAATGACTCACTTCGTGTTCTCCCTCAATGTAACCATCTTTTTCACCCTCCTTGTATTGATGCTTGGCTTTCTAACCATGTTACTTGCCCTGTTTGTCGTACCAACCTCAATAAACTTCATTCCCTACATTTTTCTATTTCCGTTGACACACAAACAGTTGGTGGGCATGGAAGTGAAATGGTATAAAAAAGTCTGCGACTGCGTTCTGGCTAAGCTAGCCGCAACATCAAGGTTTTTTATGTCAATTTATCTATCAGCTGCATTTGACTACAATTCTGTGTGATGTCAAATATTGCAGCAACAATTTTGAGCTTTTTGAAGATAGCATCTACTCCGCTCTTTATTGATTTTTTTTTAATTTATTTTTCTACATTAATGCATTGTGAGCTGATATTCGTTGTTGTAAAAAAATGTTGAGGTTTTTCATCAGAATTTTTGTTAGATAGTTACATTGCTTTTAGTTTAGGCGAAATTGAAGAGACGATAATAATTCTAAATTATGAGTATGCAATTGTGGCTTTAATATGAATGTTTAACAATATGCAACTACTACAATTAACTGCATTTTGTTGCGTACCCACAACGCAATTGCAATTTAGAATCATAGTAAAACAATAATGACCGGTTGTTGTTAATTTACAACATCTAAATCATCAATTTTGTATACATTGTTAAGAAAGATCAATTATATACTATTTATTAAAAAAAATATTTAATAAATATGTAGCTACTTTGATCAATGGTGTGCCACCGAACTTGTACATACACTAATACAGAAACATAAAACATCAGAAATGGTATTTGCGTAAAGTATGGCTTGTGAATCACAATCGGCGACAGTTAGTGGTTCCCACTGCCTAAAAATTATGTGGTTACAAAGATTGTAAATTTGGATCGATGACACGTACGCTTAGCTGGGTTTTTGTTTGGATTATGAAGAAAGAGGAACACGTATGTCTTCTCGTACCTTCTGGTCCATCAGCTTGTCTGCATTGAAAGAGAGAAGGGCAATGAACAATGCCGTAAGACAACTTAATTTGAAGGAACACAGCCTAAATACGATTGACCCTTTGTCTTTCCCTTGATGTTGTTTTGAAAATGACATAAAAGAGAATGATGGGTAACGACGACTGTTGTTGGCCTAAATTTTCATTTCAATGCAAAGCATCGCCAACTAGCTGTACCACAATTCAAAAATGCCGAATTTCTCTAATTTTCAGTTAAAGCATTCATTTTCTTTATAACAACAAATCCGATTCAAAATAATAAAAATACAAAAATGCCAAAGAAAAAATATAAGATTTTTTATCTTTACATCTTTGATTATAGAGAAATTGTATTACCTGCCTACTATGATTTAAAATTTGAGTTTACAGGTGTATACTTTGTATTTAAATACGTGGGTGTTTGTTTAAAAAAATCAAAATTACAATTTTAAAGATAAAAGATAGTTCGGTCAGTTACTTACCGTTCATAAAACACTTTGAAAGAATTAGATATATCAATAAGTTTGACAAATAATTAAAGTTTCAAAGAATATTTTTAAAATTAGTTTATTTTTAAATTATAATTTTTCTTTTATTGATATAAATTTTTTTATAGGAGTGAAAAGTTATAGTTGATTATCTTTTATTTCCATAAAAATATAGGACTCTCAAGGTTTTGAATTTATGAAATAGGTTTGTAATCTATCAAACAAACATTTCATATAATATAAATTACAACACTATCTTGTACCGCATAGGGCACGACCCTCGTCCCAAGTCACAACCCAAGTGTTATTTGGGTCAAACACTAACATTATTCATTAAAAAAGTTCACCTTTCTTTTGATTTTATTTCTCCACCATCAAATACACTAATGTAAGTTAAAATTTGGTAGTATATTTTATATTAATGGAAGTTAGAATTGGACAAAAAAATTAAAAGATTGAGTGATTGAATGATCATTCACCCTTCACTAATCACAAACCATGAGCATTGACAAAAAAAACCATGAACAATGCCCAAAGTTATCTATTTCAGCATTAAAATTAAGAAAAGACTTAAATATGTTTTATATTAAATGTCAACATTTTTTTAAAAATTAAATGACAAAATTTACAGAAAAAAATAGATAAATTAAAATTACAGATTTATTAAAATGAAAAACTAAAACTACGTTTTAACCAAATATATACCAACAAGATTTAAGAACCACCGTAAAAAAAAGGCCAATTTTCCAAACACAAGCTTACTGTATAACAGAGAAGGTAAAATATCCTTCCATCAATAGTCAATAACACGTTTCAGTCTTTCGGTGGCAACTGAAACCGAGTGCATATATATATATATATAGAGAGAGAGAGAGAGGGAGGGGTGGAGATCCTAATGTTTATGTATATGTATCAATAAATTGGACAAAAAGATGGAGTGTAATATAACAATATAATACAATAAACTGGATGAAATGACGACGACGACAACAAAAAAAGTCCCTCAGATGCACCTGCAAGCCAAAAGAATGACAACTGAAACAACAGAAGAGTAGGGCGTTGAAAAGTCTCCGGATTTTATTTATAAATAAAAGTGAGTCAATAAGACCAAATATATCAATGACTAAATATATAATTTTTTTTCTTTTTTCCAATTTTTAATTTCCACAATATATTCTGTTATTAATTTAATATACGTTGTTCAATTAAATTATGTGTATCATCTAAAAATTATATTATTTTCTTATAGAAATATTTAAAATATTATAAATGTTTCTAAAATAAAATTATAAATTATAAATTATAAATTATAATGGACCAATTTAATATTAACTTTTAAATATAAAAAAATCAAAAAACCAAAATAATGAAAATATATAGATTTATTTTGATTTTATAGATTGCTAACATAAAATATTGTGAAAATTTAAAAGTGAAAAAAAAAGGATAGAGAATAAAAATTTAAATAGATTTTTAGTATATTTAACTATTATATATCAAAGATTATGTCGAATACAAAGTTAACGACTTAGCGTAAATTTTTGTTTACACCGTTAATGAAATGAAATTTTTGTCACTTTAATCATATTCACTTTAAAAATTACACAATTAGTTGGTTGTAATTAGGGATGGAAATAAGCTAAACTGTCGGTCAGGGTATGACCTATTTATAGCCTAATCTGTCGTGTTTAATAAAAAAAGTTAAGTTCAAGCTTTTTCTAAAGCATATTAATTTAAATTAGACTTAGGCTCATAAAAAAACCTATTAGACCTGATAGGCCGACCTATTTTTTTTATATATATATATATATATATTATTTATTAATATTGTTATTTTTTTTATTATTTATTAATATTAGTATTTGTTATTTTAAATTTGCTAATTATGAGTTTATTTTGTTTCTTTATTTTTTTGGAAGGTTGTTGCATACTTGCTTATTATAATTTTTTTTTAGATTTGGTTATATATAAAGGCCTAGTTTAGCTTATTTAAAAAAAATATAAAATATACTATTTAAATATTTTAATGTGAAATAGACTTTTAGGCCAGACTAAACTTTTTAAAAATGCTAGGCCAAGATCGAAAAAAAAAATCTATGATAAGACGTAGGTCAGACTCAGGCCAAAAACATTAATCGTAGGTCAGACTTAAGTCTTTCAAAATCTGACCTGACCTGATCTATTCCTACCCCTAGTTGTAATACATTGATAGTTAAAGGGACTGATTTGTAAAATAAAAAAAAATGATTTTATGTTAAATTTTTGAAACACATAGGAATTAATACAAGGATCAATAGATATGAGATTCACATTTTATTGAACAAGGAAGGAATTTCAAATTCCTAATTGTTTAGACAAAATTTCTTAAATTTAGCTTTTACATAATATTTACGCTTTAAATTTGCAATTTAAACTACTAGATATTATTAAAATAAAAAAAATGATATTTGAATACAACGAATTGACACAATACTTAACATCGTAACCAATGTTCACCATATTTATACGGAGAATAGTATTTTTTTTTTATATAAAAAACTCAAAAATATTTTTTAATTAATTAAATTATTTATTATTATTGAGACATCTTTGACACATGTTTATGCCATTAAAATATTACATTAACCACTAAAATATAAATGAGATGCATAACCACTTTTTTTAGTTTCTAAAATATTGTTATTTAATAGTTAAATAAGTAATCTAAATGGTTAAAGTCATGTATTTACACTAATTAATGAGATATATATTTAAAAAGTGATTAATGATATAAATCTTATATTGTATTAAAAAAAAATTAAAAAAAGTTATTTTTTTGTACAAAAAATAAATAAACCACACAAATATATATATATATATATATATATATATATATATATATATATATATATATATATATATATATATATATATATATGTGTGTGTGTGTGTATGAAAAAATTATGTTAACAAAACCAAGACCAACATAAAATAGCATAAACAAAATCCTTATCCATTGTAAATTTAAATACTAGGAAACCAACTTAAACAACGGCGTCAGCAGCACTTGCAATCCTAGGCCACAAATCAGCACATTCCTTTCCAATTGGAGCAGTGACACCAGAACTTACGATTATATCAAAACACCATATTATTAAAACAATACAAAAAAAAAAAAGTTATGATATCCTTCGACAATAGTGTTAGAACATAATATGGAACTAATATGGATTAGAATTTCTAAGAATGGATTGAATTTAATCAATGTTATTGTGATTATTTGTTGTGATTATCACTTCTATTTTGACTTCTTGAACTTCCAATTCCTTCATCTGAGTCATGCTTTTTGTACCACTTGGATTTTCTCTTTCCTTTCTTGTATTTCACTTCATTTTGATTGGATTTCTTGCAGACCCGAACCTACAAAGCCTGTACCTCTGAGCTTGTTGTGCTTCTTTTTTCATACTCTCAACTCATGAGCTTCTAGGGAGCCTTGCAGTTCTTCCAGCTTCATTTTATCAAGATCTTTTGATTCCTCTATTGCCACCACTATGTGATCATATCTTTGTGTTAATGTTCTCATAATTTTTTCAATTATCACCACCTCAATCATCACTTCTCCATTGATTTTCATTTAATTAGTGATTGTCTGCACTCGATTGAAGTAATCTGCAACATTCTCATCTTCCTCCATCTGCAACAATTCATACTGCCTCCTTAGCATTTGAAGTTTTATTTTCTTGGTCATCTCTCCACCTTTGTAGTATTTTACAAAGATGTCTCATGCCTCCTTTGATGTAGATGCCTTTGAGATTCTTTCAAAATTATTTGAGTCAACACTTTGCTGAATATAGAACAATGCCTTGCAGTCCCTTCTCTTTGAATCCTTAAAGCTAGCTTGCTGCCTTTCTGTTGGATTTGAGAACAATTGGTCATTGCCATCTTGGACAATCTCAAACACTTCTTCAGCTCTTAGTAATTATTTCATTGATGCACACCATCTTTCTCACTTCTTTCCATCAAGTATTGGCAGATTTGATGGAAAATTTCCTGATCCATTCATGATTCCTTTCTCTTCTTTCACTCTCACTTCACTTGTGTTTTCCAAGAATTGCAAGAACCTCATACTTTCACTCCTGTTTCCCTTGAATTATAACCCAAACTCTTGATACCAATTGTTAGAACGTAATATGGAACTAATATGGATTAGAATTGCTAAGAATGGATTGAATTTAATCAATGTTATTGTGATTACTTGCTGCTCAAGCCATGTGCCCAGCTTTGCTAAGAATGGATTGAATTTAATCAATTGATATTGTGATATCAATGTTAATCATTTATGAATTATTACATTTAACAAATAGCACACAATTGAAATCATTAATATTAAGCTACCGAACTCTAATTTTAGTTATTATTGAAATACACAAAATTACCAATTTGGCTTCCTATAGACATTTTTCCATTGGGATTCACAAAGACAGCAGCATTATCTGCAACAAGAATCATTCAACCATAACATATACATATCATTCAAATGAAAAATAATATTGATTTTGAAGAAGAAAAAAATGAAAATACCTTCGAAGTTTATAAAAACACCGTCCTTTCGGCGCCAGGCTTTGCGTTGACTGACGACAACGGCGGGCAAAACTTTGTTACGGAGATCAGGCTTCGACATGTCACCAATGCAAGCAGACGACAAATGTTCAGCCTTCCGACAACACCTTTCACCGAAATGATATAAAGGTTCTTAGCTCGGTGTTGTCGGAGCAATTCACCGTCTCCGCTACTGGTAGACCAAGTGACATGACTGACATCCTGAACTTGTTCCCAGCGGAACCACCGCGACCTCAGAAACAAAATTGAAATTAGTTATCAAGGCTATAATTTAATAACTTGTTTGAGAATAATAAATGAACCCAAATAAAAGAGAAATAATTAAAGACAAATTAATGTTAAATTTTAAATCATAGAGTAAATAAAATATTATAGTATGATGTTTTTTTTTCTTCATATAATGGGTTTAATGTAATTAACCTATAAAAAATCCACTGAAATACAATATGTAATATTATTTTTAATTTAAGAAAAACAATACCAAAAAAAATTGATGAAAGAAGATAAACAATACAAAAAAAAGAAAATAACTAATGAAAGAAAATTACAAGAAAAAAAATATAAATCTTAATCACATCGGCTAAATAAGAAAGTTGAGCTAAAAAGTGAGGTGCATAACTCTCGTGTTTTCTATCTATTTTTCTGTATCTCCACATCACTCACTCAATCAAGAATCCCAATATTGAGAGAATGAGAAATGTTTTACCAGCATGCGGTAGAAGCACAAAGAAAAAGTCAATAACCGTTGAAAAAAAATGAAATTATAGTAAAATATGATACTAAAAAAGATAGTGACTAATCAAGAATAGTATCATATATCACAAATCATTTTCAATCTTCAAATATTATACAATTAAATTGAAAAAGAAGGAAGAACACAACAAATTGAGAATTTGGCTTTAACATGTTTATTTTTATTAGTACTGAAGGTAAATCTAAATTTAAATGTTGTTTTGACTACTTGCACCACATGTTAGTGGGATGCTATCATCCGTCAAATCAATTCCACGACAAATGTCTAATATAACATTTTTTTTCAATGGAGTTGGAGATCAATGATAAAGAAAAATTGAAAAAGAAATTGGATACAACAAGAATTTAGCAAGAGTTTTGATAGAAAATTTCAAAAATTCAATAGAAAATGAAAAACTAAAGATGAATCTATAAAATTTATCAATGAAAATCTTAAGAAATAATGTAGCGAATAATTATTTGTTAAGAAAAATAATTGAGCCTAAAAAAAAATATAATTAATGTGAAATTTTAAACTGCATATATTAAAAAATATATTATACAATTAGATAATATTCATTTATATAATATTCTTAATCTAACTACCCTAACAAAACTAAGTTCTAAACTAAGTTCTAATTGCTTTAAACCATATCTAACTGAATGTAATTATATCTAAGGTAACTTTTAACTCACTAATATAACCACCATAGGAGGATGAGAATCAAACCTCTCTTTGACATTGTCGAAGCTTGATCAAAAAACAAGGTAGATGAAAATAGGAAGAAAGCAAAAGACGAAGAAAAAGGGTTGCGGTCGTGAAGTAATTACAGGCTTTATGTAATGGGCTTGACGGTTGGTTGGGTGGGCTACATTTTTGTTTTGACGGTTACAAAGAAAATAATACAATATAAAAAAACTCTGAAGGTTGATAAAAAAAACAGTAATGTTTTTATTGTAATGAGTATGAAATTCATTACGATAATTGTCATTAAATAAGAGGATCGTATCAAGTATTTTATTCCTACCACCTAAATAGAAATTTTACATATATGGTATTATTACCTTTGTAAAAAAAGTTTTAAAATATATACAAACGGGGCTGAGTCTAATTTCAAAATTCAAACAGGACAACCTATTCAATTAGGTATTTAGAGAAATTTCAGAACTTTTTAAATAAAAATACTATTTTAAAAATTTAAACGTAATTAAATATATTTTGAAATAAATTTTAAAAATATATATTTCCAATTTCCAATTATATAATTTACAAATAATTATTTTAAAAGATATTATATGGTCCATAAATAAATATTTAAAATATGTTATACTATTAATAATTGGAAATTAACATAAATGAACTAAAAAATATTTTAATAAATATGAGAATGATAAAGTAAATTATGAAAAATATTAAAAAATTAATTATATGTTGTTTCTGGATTCAAAATTATAATTAATTAAAGTAGTAAGTCTAATTTACAAAAGTCTTAATGAGGAAATTAATAATAGCATTTAAAAAATTCCAAAGATATAATAATTGTAAATAATTACATTTTTAAAATGACTAATACAAATAATATTATAAAATGGGTATTATAATAATTTTTAAATAATAATAATATTTTTGTTCAAAGAAGACTCTAAAATGGGTAATTATAATAATAATAATAATATTTTAGTTAAACTTAGGGTCTGTTTTGTTTTGAGAGAGATGCATAAGAAAGAAAGAGGGACGAGAGAAAGTGAGAAGAGATAGACCATTTCTTTTGTTTAAGAACATCAAAAAAAGTAACATAAAGAGACTAAACGGACATGGACCCCTAATTAGTGAAGAAAGCTCAACGGTTTCATTTTTTCCATTTATGTCTTTATCTCGCTGCAAACAATAGTTCCACATGAATTGTTTTGTGACTAACACATCAAAAAAAGTTTCTGATGGCTAACGCATGAAGAATTTTTTTTATACCCAAAAATTTCTTTGTATCTTCTTCGTATAAGGAGAAAGTTATAAAAAAGAGGTAAAAATGATTATAATTCAGATAGAGGAATGGTTATTGTAATTGAGTTCCTTAAATAATAAATGTATTAACTAATATTATTATATAAATAAATATATTAAGCTGGGGAATTGAAAACGTAAATAAACATACGCCTGTTAATTTGACAATTTGAATGATATTTGTGAGTTGATTTAATTAGTTAAATTATAATAATGATCTTCATTAATTAAAATTGGACATTGTTAAAATTAACCTAATTAATTGAATTACTCCAATAGAAAAATTGAATTACTAATTAAATTAATTTAAATAAAATTAAATTAATTTTGATTGAAGTTTTTAGAATAGAGGTATTTTAGTATTTTTAAAAATATTCAACATTGCTTGTGATAAGTTATTATTTTCAATACAAAAATTGGTTGTAGACTGTGACGGATGCTTTTAAAATTTGTCACTTAAGTATATTAATTGCATATATGATATTTCATACATTAAAACTACTTCTTTTGTAATATTTTTATTTCTTTTGTACCGCAGTAGAATCCTCTAACGATACATGTGTAAACCATCGTTTTCTTATCTGAAAATATAGAAATTGTCATTTTGATCTTTGACTCAACTATAACTCTAAATTAATTTTTGAATAATTAAAATAGTTTTTGAAACATAAAAGTTCTATAAAAATACAACTTGTCAAAATAGTATTTGATCATTATGACCACTAATTTGAAATTTTAGCCGGGTGAAAAATTAAAATAGTCTTAGATTTTTAAAAACTAAAATGATAGTTTATCCAAATATACATATACCGCATTTTAATAGAGATAAGAAGGAATATATGTTTATTCGACGATTAAGTTAACTCATGAGTTTCTTATCAAAGGAACAAAGGTAGTAGTAGTATAGTATCATACAACATTTGTGATTCTAGCTGAACTATAACATGCGATAGACGATAGTTCTATATTCCAAAACCATCACAGACCATAACCAAAAAGGCAAAAACACAATATATATATATATATATATATATATATATATGCAAATTTCGATCTTCTATTTATTTATCTATTATATATACACATGTAATTAATCACCAAATAACTTACACAAGCAAAAGTCTCAACAGCAGCTCTTAAAATCTATATATAGTATGCACAAAAACTGAAAAAAAAGAATTCAAAATCACTAACCAATATAATAATTTATGTATCTGCATGCTATGCTATCTAACTAAAGTGATCGTTTCATATCTGATTTAATTATGCAGAGGGTTTGGTCCAGAAGGAACTTCACGGTGAGAAACTGCATGAATTTGATTCAACTTACCCTTCCTTGTATTCA
The DNA here is from genome assembly GCA_037974735.1 of Cicer chorassanicum. Classification (NCBI taxonomy): domain Eukaryota; kingdom Viridiplantae; phylum Streptophyta; class Magnoliopsida; order Fabales; family Fabaceae; genus Cicer; species Cicer chorassanicum. Next base: position 12,329,587 of record JBBPBP010000001.1, on the reverse strand, counting down.
AAGAGGAGAGAATAGCAGAACAACTCTGTTTAAACATTGAAGAAAGCTTTCTCTCTGATTTACTTTCAAAGTCAACAAGGGTAACATGGCTCATCAAATTACGAGACATGGAACCTTGCAATACAGACAGAAGAATCGTTAGAAGAATTAAAATGGTTAAGGATTTTGGAACTCTCATAGTTGTTGTGATGGTAAGAGCAAGAAAATTAGAAGAACAAAAAATTGTTCCTAAATATGTTTTGCTAAGACTAAACATGTTGATAAGTCTACACTAGAAGCTATAATAAGGAAAAAATTAACAAATTTAAGAATTAAAATATTAATATTAAATAGAAGATTAGTGAGGAGTATACATTGCCACATTATGTGACTCATATCATATGCCAAATGTCAAAATTTGACTTTTCTGAAAGTGATAAGTGGCTGCCTAGTCAAGCCAAGAAATAGGGTGATGATGATATTCGTGCTAAGTTTTTAATTCTTGTACGTGAAAATATCTTTGAAACTATACTTCAATTGGTCTCCTAAGCTTGTTTTGAATAATATTTTCTATATATTATTTTAATTTTAATAAGTGTAGTCTAATTAATATATAGGACTAAGAGAAGCCAGCTGGTATGCAGGCTGTTTTGTTGTTTAGGTAGGAAATTGACCTCAATATTATTTACAAATGCTAACAAGTATCTTAGGTGTACTTGTTAAGAATACAAATATAAAAATATTCTTTTAAAAATATTTTACAAGTTGCAAATTTTGCTTTTATCCACAAAAAGTTTTTACTTTTGATTCGTTAATAAGTGTCTATAGAATAATTGTTAGCAAGACTCAATATTATTTAGGGAGAAAAAACATCCAAAATTCTTGAAAAAGTTAACCAATTAAGTACTGTTGCACATTTTATATTGATGTGATCGACTACTCTACGCACAAAATACTTGACCCAATCAAACATTGCAGAAAATTTGTAATTTAATTGAGAAGGATATGCGTTTGATTGAAGTACATAGAAAATTTACTTCACGTTTAGAGATTGTAAACTAAAATTTTTCTGACTCTGTATAACTGTTAAACATACAAGGAGAATTCCAACAGGGTTGATGAAACCAAAGGGTTTCATTCCTTATGGCATGGCCTTAAACAAAATCTTAGGAATTTGTTTTTCTTCAGCACTAGCATTGGCTTCTTCAAGGGAATTTTTAAGTTTTGCACCTTTCAGTATATTGGCTTCTTCAGCACTAGCATTGGCTTCTACAACGTTGAGTATTACTCCCTGAATATATAAACACAGACTTGTTTAGCTAACATCCAACAACACTAAGCAACGGTATGAGATTCTTAAGAGTAGTTAACTTTGTAAAAATATTTTTTTTGTTTTTATTTTATAAAATTTATGTTAATTTTATCTTGATAAAAAATTCATAAAGTAAATCATTGTTACGGAGTACGGATTTTTACACACTGCACAAAGAGCACAGGTGTTGCATCAGTAGTCAATATCTATCTACCATTAGATGTAATGTGTTTTTTAAAAAAGATGGTTGTGATCAATATCTAGATATCTGTTCATTCAGTCAAGCCTTTTTATCTTGATATTACAAATGTCAATCTCTAATCTGATCCGTCCAATCTTAATCGCACGGTCATCAATATCTAAGTGAGTAAATGCATCGAACCTGTAACCATGTGTCGGCAATCATACTTTTTGCTGGAAGTAAAAATAGACTAAATATTCAGTTGTTGCTAGGATGCTAACACTTACTATATATAGGATGTGAAACTTGATTGGTGTTGACCCTTATAAAATATATCTCATATTATATTCAATTATTCTAGATACTTTCCACATGGGCACTTATCATACTCAACTTTATTAGTACCAAATAGAAAAGGACATACACCAAATAATTTGGTTAAGTTTTTTTTTTTGCCTGGCTTATGAAACCATTTTTGCTACTTGATTGGTTTGATATGAGGTTTTTGCTCAAAAGGATGGAGATATCATCTATCTTCATCCTTTCCACTGACAAATTCCTTCTTCTAAGTAGTTTTTCCTTCCAGGTTTAAGAACATTCAAGCAAAAAAAGTCAAACATCACATGGTCCACTATCAATTTATCGCCTTAATAACATATGTGGACCAGATGAAAATTTCAAACAAGACCTAAAGCAATGCATAGTTCATCGGGATCTTTTCAAAAGACTGATACTTCATTTAATCTTGCTACAAAGCAATGCATTATTCAGTCAAGGATTAATCAAAATACCCCAAATGTCATTTGTATGTTACCATTATTATGTAGTATACATTTATGGAAGGAAAAAAGGTAGATATAACTTCCATTTACCACTACAATTCATTATTCATCCCACCGAATGTTCAACTTCAAGCAAAGCAACAATGCAAAAGGAGTGGCAAACCTAGACTACTATGAAAACTTGCCTTACATTTGCTCAGTCTTTTCAGCAACTACTATGGTGTTTTTCTTTTTCCATAAACTTTTTTTGCAATATATCTGTGAGATTACTCTTTATCAGCATCATCAACATTTGAAGGGGTTTCATCACTTTTAACAGCTGCAGTTTCTGATCCGCCTTCTTCAGTTGGCTTAACAGCATCAGCATCGCGGGGTGTAGATTCTGATGGTTCACCTGTGGATTCTGCTTCAGTTACTGGAACTTCTCTTTTGATGGTTCCAACCTTTACATACTTTTCCATAAACTTGTATTCCCAATCCTGTAATGCCTCAAGCTCAAATGGGCCGAGACCAGAAATATCGCCGGTTAAATCTTTCTCTTCAAAAGACATCTTTGCCAAAGCTCTACTAGCATCCTTGCCAGCGAATAAAGCATAAGGTCCACCAGGTCCATAAAACATTCTGGAACAACACATTTACATGTGATAATAATAAGAAATGGTATAGGCACCTTTTAAGTTACATTGAAAAGGTAAAATAAACGCATATGTATATAATTCACTGTTGCACAATATAGAGAATGATTCTGTTTTCAAGAAAAATCATGTATCACCTCATTTTCTTGGACATTGACATTTAAAAGTAGTTAAGTCTGTGTTTGGTTGATGACAAAAATTGATTTTAAGTAAATTGACTTTTGATAAAAGTGAATTGCATGTAATCTGATTTATGTTTGGATGCATTCAAGTAAAGTGAGTTGAACAAGAAATTTGAGTGTAAAAACCAAGTTTGGAGTCAAAGGCTACAAATTCTGGCTTAAAGTTAGAATAAATTCAAAAGACAAAATCAATTATACTCCAGCACAACCAAACATGTCAAAATCAATTAGAAACAATTTTTACTCCACCAAAAAGTGAAACAAAAAATACACTAGAATAGATTGAAAGTAGACAACATTACTTTCAAACAAAAAAACAAATGAAACAGCAACAGGACTTATTGGGTTGCAACCATTGATAGTACTCAAAATAAAATTTCAAACATTATAGTATTTTGCATCTACACAATCCTGACATCAGAATATACACTCAATCCTTATATCAGAGAGTAACATGATGTATAAAAAATTACTTTTGACTAAGCTCTAAGGGTCAACATGACGGAGCAACAAAAAGAACCTTATAAAGGAACAGACAATAAATAAGGAAAAACCCAACCTTTTAGAGCTAAATAATAAAATAAACTCAAAATTCAATAATTAATCATCAACTCCACAAAAAGGCATCAGAAAAAAGAAAAAAAAAGTGAATTAAGTTAAACCTGCTTTGGGAGACATCATAGATCTGAGCCTTAATGGCCATGAGCAAGGGTTTATCATGATCGGAGCCGTCGTAGGCCTTGAGCTCTTCTTCGGTGATCTCTCCGAGCTGAACCGGCGGTTTGAGAGGAGGGAGGTCTTCCTCTTGGAAGTGGCGGTTGTGGTGGTTACGGTCAGAGGAGGATGACCCAAAGAGACCAGAAACGATGTAGTATAAAGCCAATAGAATCGCCAAGACAGTGAAGAAGGTGGTCGGAGTTAGACCGGTGTAGATGACGATGGACTCCTTGATAGTCTCCCATAGCTGCACGCTGCCCATCACGCACCTACTCCGTTCTAGAAAGAGAGAGTTAGAGAGAGAGAGAGAGAAACAACAAACTGAAGACAGAGAAAGAGAGGTTATACTTTGACTTGTCTACACATCAAAAATATATTTAAACACTTTTAATAAAATGAATGAATTTGCATTTAATTTTTTATGTCACTAAATGGTAAATAGCATAAAAAAATTTACATAACTGTCGAGATTAGTCTATAAAAAACAAAAAATAAACTACAATATTTAGAAGTGGTTTGGTTTAGTTTAGCTTTTTAATTTTTAAATAATCTTTTGTTTTTGACCAAAAATAAATAAATATTTTTTTGAAAGGAATATATATATATATATATATATATATATATATATGAGATAAAATCAAATAATACCTAACGTCAAAGTTTAATTTAACACCAAATCTCATTTCTTATTTTATTTAATTTTAATGTCTAAAAAAATCACTAAAAT
>JBBPBP010000001.1:12305224-12324805 GCA_037974735.1 Cicer chorassanicum | reverse complement strand
AGATAAATTTCTTCGTATCTTGTATTTGAAACTTAAGATACTTGTTAAAACAAGTTGAATCAACAAAATAAAAGGTTCATTTGTTTAAAATTTTTAAAAAGTGATTTTAATTTTATATTTTTAAAAATAAATTTTATGAAAATTTACTTAAAAATAATAGAAACTTTTCAGATTCATTTGATACTAATTAAAAAAATAATTTTTACATTCAGTAATTTAGATATTCATTATTAAAAATTTTAACATGATAAAAATTATAATTTTTTAAAAAAATTATCTTCTTAAAATCATTTTTATGAAGAGTTTATTAAAATAACTTTTTATTTGGACCATTTTTTGAAATTTTGTTATCAAAAAAATTGTTGAAAATAGTATTAAGTACTTAAAATCATGTTTTATAAAAATAATTTTTTTAAAAAAAATCTTAAACAAACTCCCAAAAAAACAAAATACATACAATCATACAGGAGGCATGGACTTACAGTGATCGTCGAACTTACAGTGATGGACGATGAAAAAAAGGTAAGGAAGATACAAAAAATAATTGGGTAAGCAAACAAGAGTAATGCACAGAGACTACAAATTAAAAATGCTATTTACGGAAAGATTATGAAAGTGATCACAATCCAATTGATTTCATGAAATAATTTAGTTATTGTTTTAGGTCTTTAAATTAAATAAAATGAATAGATGAGATTTGGTGTCCAATTAAACTTTCAGATCATGGTATCAATTGAACCTATCCCTAATAATATATATCTTTGATAATCGTAGTTAAAAATTGTTTTAAAGATGAAAAATAAAAAAAATTGCTTGGTAATTTTTATTCAAAATATGTAATTTTTTAGGCAACACAAAATACGTTTTGAAAAGTAAAGTGCTTTATTTTTTCTAAATTAAAATATTAATGAAAAATATATAAAATTAATGACTCAATTGATCTAAATATCTAATTCAAATTAATTAATTTAATTCGATTTTTTAATGATTTGGTCCAAAAAATTGAAACCAAATAACACTCGGACCAATTTAATTATTTTAAACTATTTAAATTCAATTTTTAAAATAAATATATCATATTTTATATTCTCACTCCATACCTTTAGCGCACATTTTGCAAAGACTTAAATTTTATCTATTTTTCATTATTTTAATTAGAAACTTCTAAAGATATTATACATCAAGTATATGTATAATAAATTTAAAATATTTGTCTTATAAATACTACTCATATGGTATGGTAGTTGTATAGATATTTAATAAGTTGAGGTGATGTTTGAACCTAGAATATTCTTCTTCTACACATTTAGAGTGTACGTGAATTTTCGTCGAACAAAAAGAAAAATGAATAAAAATGAATATTTAAGAAATATAAATAAAAAAGGTTACATGATTGTATTTATTCGCAGTCCGAAGACTTCGGCAGCGTGAATATCTCGAGTCACTTGGACTAGGAAGTAGATCTACCAAGAGTTACCCTAACCAACTTTTCTCTCAATTGCAACTCAATTGCAAACATAAGCATGTATGCAAAACTTGATGAATATTATGGTGGACAACTTTAAAGGTGGTCACCGTGGATCAGAGTTTAAAAATCATCTCAAACTCTAATTAAGATAACACTCATAGTAACAGTTATCTTAGTCCTTATGGTTGAGACCAATCCCTGTCAATTCATAAAAATAAAAATAATAACAATGTGTTTATCAAAATTCAATGCATCTAACTAACACCAATCATATAATTGTATCAAGTGTAAAGACAAGCAAAACCATTAATTTATAGTACTTCCAAAGAGTGTTATTCATTACCTCTAGAGTTTCGAGAAAATCAAAGCAATATGGGTATCTTAAAAATGTTTGAAATATCCTAGATTAAACCCATCAAGCTTTGGCACAAAATGCATTTGTTGCAGTAGACAAAATCAAGGTTTAAAACCATTCGAGTCAAAACAAATGAGATTATACAGAAGACAAAATCAAGGTTGGTTGGAGACTTGGGTATGGAATTCATACATTGCATTTGGTAACATTGTATGACCAATTTGTAATACAAGCAGTACCAATAATACAAGTTTCTAGAATAAATGTTCAAATCATCACCTTGCATGTTATGCTTTTAATTCTCAAAACTGTTGTCTTATAAAGTTTCTGTGATAGAAAACACCTCTTCAAAATGAAACCAACAAAATATAGAGTACAAACTAGAACTTATTCTTATGTACAATTACAAGATTTAACTAACTCCTTTTGAAGGGCACAACAACATCCATTTGTAATAATTCGATTTCGTTATTTTGATCTACAATTAAAGCACGGGAACAAATTAACAACTGAAAATGTTCAACAAGAAGATCATACCAGATTGCTGTTATTGTCTGTTTAAAGCGCCAGAGACTTCACCTCATCTTTTTTCCAAAACCCTTCCTCGTATTTGTACCACCTAAGTATCCCTTCATCACTTCTTGTCCGTTGGCATGTGATGCACGAGTCATCCATGCATGTGATAAACTCACGCAACCGAGAAGCCTTCTGACGAATAGCCGGATCAATTTCATCCATATATCTTTTATATTGAGGAGGGGGAAGGCCTTCAATTAGAATGCAATGTGATATGTTGAGCACTTCTAAATGCTGTAAGCTGTCTAGGATGAGAATGAGAGCTTCCTTGTATAGCGTTGAGCATCGAAGACTCAAGACTTTCAATTTTGGAACAAATGCAGCCAGAGTTGAAGCAAAGAAGATGTCACACGGCCCCATAATCTTGAGTTCGCTGAAGTTTTTGCAGTGCGCTGCGATTTCCTCTAGAAGATATGGCGGGTTTGCTATACTAGGCATTGTCAAGGACTCCAGCTCTTTCCAGGAACGGATGGCCTTGCACATTCCTGTTCTCTTAATTCTGTTCCAAGCAGGCAGAACCAGTCGTTTGAGTCGTGGGCACCTGTGACAAGGGGCAAGTTTAGCTATTTAGGCAATCCACCTTGCAATCTCCATTTTGAAGTAGATTTAATACACCTCGGTTTCGTTTTAATTGTCGTTTTAAGGTTATTTTCACATACCAAGATAACCAACAAAATTGTGTCACTTTTGATGAAATTATTTGTTTTTTTCCCTATAATAGTCTTAACTATTTATTATCTCATTTCACTTACTTTTCTCTACGCAATAAATTGTTATGGATATTATCGACAAAATAGTAATTAATATTGCATTAAACTTTGAAAACGACAAATAAATAGGAACAAAAATCTTCTACAAAAGACAATTAAAAATGAACCGAGGGAGTATCTAGCAATGACCGTCCCATTCTCTTCTCAAAAGTAGAAATACAGGCAACTTATCCTACAAAACATCTCATGAAAAGGTTGTTCAGTATAAATTATTGCTCCAATATCAAGCAATGTTAATATGTTAGTATCAAAGAGAGAGATGATCAACATATTGTATTCTTCAAAGAGAACTTTCACAAGTATTCTTTCCTTTTATTATACATCCTTAGAGCATATTAACATTTCATGGTTTATAATAACTTCATATCATATAGTTTAAGCATAGATATATTATTTTTTAAAGTTGAAATTACCTTTCTGCAGTGTATGTCAACTGATCATCGCTTACATACAAGTTGAAATGGAAGATCAATGTCACTATACTCTGTCTGCTGAGACTCAAGGAAATCTTCAATAAACGGGTTAATTTCTTATCCGATCGTTCATCAACATAAACAAAAGGCTCCAATGGAATCTTGATGAAATTAGATCTTAGCTTTGACAAATCAAGCTTCTTCCAAAGAAGAGGATCGCAACAAGCCATGCGCCAAGCACTACAAACATGAGCAATGCCAGATGTTAACTCAAATATGTCAAGCAACTGAAAAATCTTCATCAAAATATCTGTGTCCAGATCCTCCCATCTCCTTGTGTTAGAAACAACGTCTTCCATTACTCCCGTTTTTCCAAAATTCTTAATGAACTTCAGTGCAAAGAAAAACCTACAAACCAAATTTAAAGCAAAACATAAGTTTAAATCATTAAATATAAAACTAGAAGCAGAGCATGAAAAAAAGAAAAAGCTTTCTGAAATAAACAAAGGACAAAACAATTAAAAGCATTACCAAAATGCCACATCTTTGGGCCAAAAAAATACATGATCGAATTAAACTAACAACTTTTTATATTCTTACAAATTAGATACAGCTAATATCATTGATACAACATCTCCACAAAGCAAATCATTATTTCCATAACCTCTCCAAAAAAAAACCTTAAAGTAAACAGATCCTTGATTAGACAATATCATCATTCATTTACAGGTAAGCATCACAGAGGAAAACAACGAAGAGATGCAATCCAAAAAGAAGACATAGGAATTAAATTCACTAAATGACCCTTTTCCTGAAATAAATTATAGGCATCCCAAACCATAATAATCAAGCAAAATCAAAACATGATAATTGAAAAATGAAAATTTTGATGTCAAATGAGTGGGAAAAAAAAAAGGAAAATTAGTTAGAATAAAAAAAATAATTGAACCCCAAAAGAACCATTCGCTCTCTCATTCAATAAAACTCCCCAAAATTCAACTTTTCATGATTCTTCACTCAATTACTTTTGCAAATTGCTATTAGCCTTCATAATAATAAAAAAGTGTAATTGTAATTATAATTCTCACGCATCAGATCTCGAAAGATTGAAAATCCAAAACAAAACAAAAAAACAAAATTAAACATGTCGATGTTTAATTACCACCAACTTCTTGATCAACCAAATTACAGAAAGAAGAAATGAAAGAAAACAATTCTTGGAGACTCAAAAAATAATGGGTCGGTCATTTTATACGGAGATCTAATCCCAGAGACATCAATTTTCTATCTTTTAGAAATGAACTCAGATATGAATGAAAGTGCATGCATGTTTTTGTATTGTGATTGGTCCTGTGTGGCCAAAGAGAGAGAGAACCTTCAGAACCCACGAGAAGTGTGCGGGGTGGACGATGATGTGGTCGTTGTCGAGTGGAAGCGTTGATGAACCAGAGGATTTGATATGTCTGTCTCGTACTTTGCTTCAATTCTTTTTTTTTTTTAATTAATAGTAATTAATAATAATTAAGGAGCTTATACAGGTTCTCATACGTTTATTCTTTGAATCGATAAATTATTAATTATTAATTAAATAATTTTTTGTTGTTTTTTCTATTTTTTTAAAAATATCATTATTTTATTTATGTAAATTGTATTAATTTTTTATATTTTATCGTATAAATATCTAATGTTCTTATGAGTAATAAAATTTTAAAAAAATAAATTTTATTTTATTAATATTTTTGATAAATAATATTTATTTATTATAATCATATGAATAATAGAAAATATTTTTTCAAATAAAAATTAATTAAATTATTAAGTTAAATATCAAATTTACTTGTACATACTGAATTTATTCACGATGTACAGCAAAAATTCTTTAATAAATTAACATTAATATCATTTTATTACAATAGAAGTCAAGTGAGGGAGTGGAAATGGACAAGGACAAAGACAAAGATGCCGATTTGAAGGGGTATCTTCGGAATTGTGGAACGAGGCTTCGCTTAAAGGCTTCTTCAACGTTTTGTTTTCGATTCCTTTCTTCGTAACTCATCTCATGTCCACTGTCTTATTTACTATATTTATTTTATATTATTATTGAAATTGAAATATTAATAATTATTATTTACTAATAACTATTATTTATTGTATCTTAACTAATTTAATTAAAGTTTAATAATCATATAATGTTGGTGTAGAATAATTTTGCATCTAAGAATTTACAAAATGTTCAGATAAATTCATTTCATAACTACAACTTAAAGATAAATGTCAAATACTATATTTTGATTGAACATTAGGATAAAAAAACACACCAACAATGTATTATGTCTTATTTTTTTATTTAATTATTCTATTAACTACTATCGATTAAGATATTTTATCGGAAAAAATACAATTTACATTATCGATATAAACTAATTTTATACATATATTTAATAAAAATCGTTAGGTTTTACTATTTCACTACATAATCAAGACTCGTTTATAAAATTATTTACATAATTAATATATAGTTATTAAACTCTCTTATAAATAAAATTTATTTTATAATTGAAATTGATATAATTAATTATTTTTTTAATAACCGTAATTAATTTAAATGAAATACTAATAGTTATAATAATGAAATGGAGAGACAAAAGTGTTGACCGTTTCAAAGTTTATTTTGGTTCACAACAGTTTTCAAGTTGACTGCTCACATTAACAGAACGCCAGCCTTATGACCCGTACCTTGTTTGCCTCTTGGCAAATATATTCACATGTGACTCTATATATTCACATGTAGTGCTTACTACTATTAGTTGAGATTTTTTATTATTTTGGTTCATATTTTTTTGTTTGAGAGTTAATGAAATCATTTTCATTGTCTAACTATGCTTAATGTTAATTTTCCTCAATTATTAAATTTTAGATTAATTGGCAAAATCCCGATTATATTAAGTTGAACATTATGTCTTATGTCTAAATTTGAGATCTTACAATTGTGTGTTAATTTTTAGTGTCATTTAAAAGAAAAAAAAATTATTTTTCTTCATTATTTATCATATTCGATTATCACATTATTTGTACCATGAGTATATAATGTAATACATTTTTCTAGGGAGAATTTAGTGTAATAATAGTACATGTTTACAATTACCCTTCTATTTCCACAAAAAGAATAAATAAGTTATATTAAAATTTAGCATTTCCATTGCTTGAAGTTCCATTATCCATACGTTCTTGAGTAATTGCAGTGGTCCTCAGTTAGATTGCTTTGATGTTCACTTTAGATAATAAAGTAAATAATATTAACAGTTAATAAATAAATTAATGTTGATATTATATTTATATGTATGATCAATCATAAGTAGTTATAATATTAGTTATTGATTTGTTTGCTTTATTAACTTATCACTTTAGAAGAATTAAATCAATTAATCTCTTATCATCCATGCAAAAGTTGACTTGTTCTTTATTTTATTTTTGGTTTATTTACATTTTAATCCTCTTATATTATTCACGTTTGTAATGAATTAAACATTTTTCATAACAGTTTGTTATTTTCTTTAGAATCACCGATAAAAAAACTTATAGCTTCCAGGCTAATATATTAGGTTTAGGATTATATTATTGATTGTCGTAGAGATGGATTATATGGATATCCAATAGTAATATAATTTTTTGGGGTTACATAATGATAATATCTTTAAAATATCAAAGACTTTATAAACAAATATTGTATACTCTTTAAATTATCATTTACTTGTTCATATTAATTACATTAAGTTAATAAAAGATGTATTAAATTGTTTTTGTGAAGGAGGAGTGTGGAGGTCAAGAAAATTTACGGAGTTAAATGAGATTTGGCATGTCTTAGTCGTGAGTTGGGTGGCTTGGGGTGTGTAACATGCAAGTATTTATTATTTTTTTGGTATGAAAATGAAAGTGGAGGTTAAGGGTAAAAAAAAAAGGTTGTGGTATAAAGTTTTATCGCATAAATATGGTTTAGTTGAGGGTAAGAGGGTGTGTTTAGAGCTGATAAAGTGTCGTTTTGTGGAGGAATATTCAACATATTTGTGGGGATTCAGAGGGTGGGTCTGAGAATTGATTTTCGATTAATCTTGTTCGGGTAGTGGGTAATGATATGTCTACTGCCTTTTGTGAAAGACTCGTGGATGGGAGGGGAAATTTTATCCACTAAATTTCGTAGACTATTTAGTCTTATCATCGATAAAGTTGTGACTGTAGCGTAGGTGATGGGTAGTGGTATTGAGGATGGAGGAGGTAGGTGGGGGGTTGGAGAAGGAATTTATTTCAGTGGGAGGAGGAGTTATTTCGTAAGTGCGTGCCTTTTGTGGGTAATGTTGTTTTGCATAAAAATTTGGTGGATAGATGACAATGAAAAAATAATTCAAATAAAGATTATACAGTCAAAGGTGCGTACAATATGCTCGTGACAAATCAGAACATTCCTACTTATCCTTATGGTGAGTTTGTGTGGCATCAGGTTGTCTGTTGAATGTATCATATTTCTTGTGGAGGTTGTTTAATGATAGGTTGCTTTCAAAGTTCAATCTGGTTCGACACGACGCATTGTCTATAGGGGCTCAGATGTGTGTGAGTGGGTGTGGTGTTGTAGAATCGTCACAACATTTATTTGTAGATTGTCCCTTTTTTGTGAAAGTGTGGTCAATGACTTTGAATTTGTTTGTGGTTTATGCATTGTTCCCTAATAATATTGGCTCTCATACTCATTTTTCTTTGACTTATTCAATAGGGTAAAAGACTTTGAGATTGTTTCATCGTGTTGTGGCTAGCTAGTGTTTGAAGTATTTGTTTGATCATGGTGTGGCTAACTAGCCTCTTGTACATTCTTGTAGATCATATTACGTTGTTGTATTGGTTGTGACTCCAATGCAATGTCAAAGGTTTTCAAGTAGATTTGCACCAATGGTGAATCAATCTCCTTGATTATTTAGGAATTATCATTTATGAGTAGTTTTGCTTGTATTTGTTATGTGTCTAGGGTGTGATCTCGCTCCCTTAGTGGTGGGGTTGTTTTTGAGATCTTAAACTCTTTGGTGATTAATCTTTAAATGTTATTTTCTTATTTGGGTCACATAATGTAGTCTAGATAAGTTTTATTAATATATTTTAGCTTATTAAAATTTAAAAAAATAGTAAGGTATAATAAAATAAAAACAAACAATTAATATTTCATACGTAGTAAAACACTAAAAACATGTATAATATGATATTTGAGAGAGTAAATAATGTTATATTTATCGGGGAAAAACAAAATTTTGTATAACAAATAACTAAAACATACATGCAATTTTAAATGTATAAACAAGTAGAAGCAAAGCAAAATAGTGAACTTAGCCGCATACTTCCTCCACCTCTCTTCTTTTTCATAGAATAAAAAAATGGCGATTTGATGTCATTTTTGTTTCAAATCACTCCTCTACGTTACTTTTCCTTTATTCTATTATTTAAATAAATGATTTTTCAACGGATCTATTTGATTTTTCCTTCATATTGTGGTATTCATTTTGTTCAAATTGATAGATTAACTTGATCGAGTGCAAACAGATTCAATTAATGACTTATCGTTTTCAACATTGCAGATTTGGATGCATGGGCATTCTGCTCATTTTAATTGTCAAATTTGTAGACATTTTATCGTTTTATGTTATTAACTTAGATGTAGTAGATTTGTTTATACTCTTGAATGAAGTAATATTTTTTAGTAAAAAAAAAAACAAGGTATGAAAGAGGCAAAGAAGCAAAAATTGGAAGGCTTAACTTCAAAGCATATACAAAAATGTTGATCAAAATATTATCTACATTATACAACACTAGAAGAGACCTTCTGAACCCTGCATCTGCATGTCATCTCACTTAAACAAACTGCATTGACCTGTTAAAGCACAAGATAAATCAACAAGAGTTATGATGAAAATTTTGAAGCAACTGCTATCAGCAAGAACAAACCAACTAGTCCATGATTTTAAATATAATTAAAAAAAGATAATATTACGCAATATTGGACAAGAATTCTGACGGTAAATATATAATGCAGATAATATATTACAAGTAAAAAAAATGTGTCAGGTTTAAACTGCCTATCTTGTCACTACAATAGGAAAATAACTGATATATTAGTATATGATGATGAGATCAAAGAAGTAATTACAAGTGAGATACAAACTTAGAGAAAGTATTGGTTCTTTTATAAAATATGGAAAGAAAAGAAAAGGGGGAAGGAGGTACTTCACCTGCTAATTAATGTTTTTGCAATGCTTCTAGCATTCTCTAAAAGTTGAAAGCTTTTTGCATGGTCATCATCTAATATTGCAGCTTTTAAGTTTGAATAGAATTCCTTATATGCTCTACCAAATTCTTGACGTGGACCATCATGTGGTTCTTGATCTTCATCAATAACAGGTGCATCCAACAACAACAACTCCTTTCCTGATCTACCATGTATTCTACTGTTTACTAGTGCTTCTAATTTAGAAGCCATGACAATAGCTCGGCTAATGCAATGTGATGGTAACTGAAAAACACGATGTTAACAATAATCTTAAATGAGAATCAATATATTAGAAAATCCAACAATTAAGGGTCATCTTGCCTTGTAAAAATATTTTTTATTTTCATTTTTTTAAATTTGTGTTATTGTTTTATTTGTTAACAATAAGATAAGAGAGAGACACTCGAAATGAATAATTGTATGCATCACTCCCAAATTTTATAATTCATTATGCATCCATTACAATGGTTACTATCCAATAGGTGATAAGCATAATTTTGTAAAATTATTACACAAATTCATTCAATTCTTTTTTTCTTAATCTACGTGAAAAAACTTTATATGAATCTTATTATGGGACCGAGGGAATACTATATAATGTTGTAAACTTACCTGTGCAAGTTGAGCAACCTTAAAACCAAAACTCCTTTCCGACACCCCAGGTACAAGCTTGTATAGATAAGTGACATCTTCATGATTGTAGGAGTTTTTACTCGCATCATCGTGTGAGGTCAGATGTGACACGTGATATGCTGCTACAGAGCCGGGAAATTCAGTTTCCAGACAAGCAATCTTTGGATAATGAGTGACAAATAGGACCAAGCTTTTCTTCTGCTTCAGAAGATAATGTAATGTCGCATAAGCAATGGTCATGCCATCATGTGTACTTGTACCTCTCCCAAGCTCATCAAGGATAACCAGTGAACGTCCCGTACATCGATGAAGTATATGTGAAGTCTCACTCAATTCTTCTAGGAAGGTGCTTCTCCCCTGCTGAATGCTGTCAGAAGCACCCATCCGGGTGTAAATCCCGTCCAGGACATGCAGTTTTGCTGATGATGCTGGTACAAAGGAACCAACCTAGAGAGATCAGGACACGTTTCAATAAAGCAACAGACATAAGGGACACGGTTGTCAAATAAAAGCAGTAGGTTAAATATTTCGGACATGGAAATCATTCGATAACTTTGATGGTACTCAATTTCAACTTCAAGACATTCAATATATAAGAAAACCTTTCCCGTAAAGGATAATTTCCCTTCAGACTAACGCAAAGAAGAAATGTAGCAGGCAGTGGGTTGATCCTACCTGAGCCATGAGAGCGATTAGAGCCACTTGGCGAACATAGCAACTTTTCCCCCCCATATTGGGTCCAGTGACAATCTGACAGTACTCTCTATCGGCATGCATGCTTGTATCATTTGGGACAAAATTATTTTGTAAAGTAGTCTCCAAAACCTGATGACAAATGACTTACCATAATGAGCCTTTTGTTACCAATTAGTGAGAAAATTGAATCAAACACAAATCAGTGACAACCATTTGCAGAAGTAAATACAAATGACAGCGTGCACTAAATACACAAACACAAACGATGGCAAGCAATTGCAGCTCAAATACATTCAAATAAACAACAATGTGAATTACATACAAAATATCAAACCGTGAAATTCATACCGGATGTCTACCAGAACAAATTTGTATCTGAATAGGCTCATAATCATCTACAAAAACAGGGCGGACATAACCCTGCCACAGAAAGTAGAGAACCATGTTACAAAATGTGAAAAATATTTGGAGGCACTTGAAAAACCCTTCTAGAATAAACCTTATTTCTTGAAAGAATGGCAAGAGAATGGAGACAATCTAAAGCAGCTAGTGCTTGAACTGAAGCTTGGAACTCAGCATAGTGTTTACTGAAATCCCTCAGAAAGCTATCCCATGCAGCTCGGCAGGCAACAGTAAGCTTCTCTTTCGCTAATGATAACCCATCCAATGCCGTCACTACTTCAGGAGGGTGATACCGAATTGTTTTCTTTGTGCTATTTACCTTAACCCAATTTGGAGGCACTTTTACATCAGTTGATAACTGCAGCCAAAATGAATACCAATTATAACTTATGCACAACCAACCATTAATTCTGTATAAATATATAATGGTTTTGAACTCAATTGTTGAATTAGAGTTCCCGACTAGTGAGCGACAAGAAACAGATAATTGGAATTAATTTTGAAGTTCACTGTAGAAATGAAAACAAATTTTAGACACTTGGTAATAACTTAATATTTAGAATCAGTCAAACAATCAAGAACCAAAAGATGGAGCATGTAAAAGAGAAGCATGACCTTAATTTTCCTTAAAACCAATATTTCAAATTTTCAGTTTGCACACGTTCGGAGCATTACAAATATCGTAAAGGCACAGCATGCATGCAAATGTTTCATATCAAACAGAAAAGTAAGTGCCAATAAGGCGGCAACTAAAATATGAGCAACAATGTAAAAAGAGCTAGAATACTAGAAGGCACTTTGTAACCATATTTCCAGCATCTGTAATGTCTAAGTATTAAAAAAATTACATGTCTCAGTTAAACTACCTCTATCAAGTGAGTTACACCAGAAACACACATATATTCCAAATTTTGCATTCCAAGCCGTTTGCGGTACAAGTCAATCAATGAATCTAATTGTTCCACTGCCAACTGAAAATCCTTTTGAGCTGTAATTACCTACTCATAGTCATATTTTCAACATAGATCAGATTTAAAGCAGAGAGTATTAAATGAAGCCCAAAAAGAAGCAAATTGTAAAGTGTAATTTTTTTCACACAGAAGCACAGACAAACCTCTGGAAATTGTCCCTCAGTTGCAATTATCATATTTGTTAGATCTCCTTGATCAGCAGAGTCTTTATTTAAAGATGACAACATTTTTGCAGCATTACCAATAACACTTGCAGAGGAAGCAGTTGAAATTAACTTCTTTAGCAAATCAGACCGCAATTTATTATTATCATCCCCCTCTCCTATGTTAAGTTGCTGAAGCCGTTTTCCAGCAGACAAAATAGCTTGAATAATGGCAACAAACTGTAAAAAGACAGCATGATTGAAGCAATCAATAGCTAGAAGATTTCTGGTCAATTAAAATTTTCGAAGTGAATTTATACCAATTTAATATGATCTATTAAGAATCTGAATGACTATAAGTATAACTGTTCCGAAATAGCAATATTCTTGATCATTACTTCACTCTGCATCTAAACTCTATAGCCCTATGTAAGCAAGCTACCTTTTTTCTAAAAGACAAAATCACCACTCAGTCAGTAGGCACTACACTGGTAGGGTAGTCAGTTATGTAATTAGTAATTTAGAAACCAAACACAATTAATCAAAAGGAGGAAGGATTTACAGTCCTTTAAAAAAACTTTTTGAATCCAAGATTTCCCAAGTTGATCCTATTGGCATAGGGCAAACAACGGCGGGATCTCGGTGCCTTTCTCTTGCTTTTGAAAGAATATAAGTTGGGTTTGAGTTGTTATCATGCATGGCAGATCAGAAAAGTAAAAAGTCATACTAAGAGCCAGTGGGCCTGCTCATGGGATTCAGGTCTGTTCTATAGTGGGCAGACGTAGCAGGGCCATCTGAAAGAATATAGGAAAAAGAGCCGCTGGATAAAACCAATTATGCCAAGCTCTCAATTCCATGGAGTATGTAGTGAGTTTTAACTTACCTGGTTAGCTACTCAAACAGTAAAAACATTTTCACCTAAAGAAATAAATTTATGACAGTTGATCACTTTCTTAACTTAACCCAGGAAAACTCAAACATGGCTTGAAAACAGTCTTGATCTTCATTTTGAATATCTTATACAAATTTCTATACTGCCTATTTTTTAGATACATTTTTTTTAGATAAGCGCTATATTTTAGATAGTTGAAATATACAAAGGGGAGGTGCTAGGAACTAAAGAAGAAGAAAGAATGAAACATTTTTATTCTGTAGGTGAACAAAACAAGATAGTAAATCACCTTACAAGATATTCTGTAGGTGAACAGAACAAGATAGTAAATCACCTTACAAGGTATTCCCCTTACAACTGATTTTTCTCAGTTACTCAAATGCAATCTTCCACGCCCCTTAACTAAACCCTAATTCCCTAACCTATATACTAAGCACTTGTACAACAAAAAAAAAGCACTCATATATTAGGCACCTAGGCCTCATCTATGCCACATTCTTGTTGCATGTCGACGCACTTGTACAACTTGGATGGGTTTTTAATCCTGCTTTTATCCTTGGCTGCTCTAACTCAGAATCAAACTATGTAATGTAGAATAACTAACAACGTACCGGCATGCTTATTATTCTTAAATTGAATATGGACCAAACACTCACATCAAACGGTTGAAATATAGGTGTGCCCAAGCAGAGAATCTTGCCACTAAGTTAATAGAATATGTTTAGCTAGGACAGTTGATTAAATTACATAATGTAGTGAAATATGTGAACATCCAACAAAAAGATATTTATCACCTCAGATGGGGTAGCAGTGCAATGGAAAATTCTTGTAATCCCGCGCTGTATATCAGGTGCTCGGCCCAGGGCTGTCAAAACCGATGAAAGTATGTACGCTAACCTAGGCTGCACAATTGCTACGTCAGAATCTTCTTCAAAACATCCAAGATTCTTCATACTATTACAAGATCCCAAGGACTCTGCGATTTCAGATACAGCATTAAGACGAGCAGAAATCAAGGTTTGATCACACAATGGGTGTGATACCTGTATCATGCACAAGAACAATAATCAAACAAAGAATTTTTTTTCGGCTGGTAAAGGGAAGATAATAGAGAATTTAACACTCAATGCTGGTATATCAGGAATGGAAGCATCCCATACCCAATGCCTAAGAAGCCTAGAACCAAATATGGTAAGAGTGCGATTCATAATTTGCAGCAAGGAACCACTCTCAGATCCATCACTGTTATTTTGTAAAACCTGAAAAGTATAAGGAACACTCCTTAGCCGCAAGAATCTGCAAGAGAATTTTAAGCTGGCACGAGGGAAAAAAAAAAAGAATACTAGCTTATATAAGAACACAGTAAAGAATAAACTTTATAATAAGTTGTAAAAGAAATAGTGTATGATTAGGGAGTTTATACATGCTGCTGTCACCAGCCAACAAGAAGTCGTGATCTTTAATTACTATACTTTAATTATTTTATATGAATCTTCAAGAACTAAACTTGAACCAGACAAAGAAAGGGCAGTTTAAGTGTATGACTAGATTGATTAATAGTGATATTTATACATGTTCCACAGGAATGCCAAAACGAAATTATTGGTCCGAGTCATGTTAACAGGATTAGTAATTAGTGGAGACTCTTCTGACACAGTTAATGAGGCAATTTCACTGGATATTTAGGCTTATCTATCTTAGTTATGACCACCTTTCTGATGATCTTGATAAAACTTTTTGCCGCTTATTATCATCACAAAATTATCGTGCGAACCATTTCCATCCACTACACATGATAGTTTATAATTGTCACACTGTCAAACAAAAAGAAAAAATTGAAACATCCAGCATGGAGGTATAAAGTATGTTTGTCTTTTTAAAAAAAAAGCTAAGTATGTTTTGTCCTTTTTCCTTACTAACTAATCTCAAGAAACGGAAGTATAGCTTATAATTACCTCCAGTTGTTGAAGTGCATTGGCTGACAGAGTCATTTCCGTATTGCTTACGAAGGGCCTTAAAGCACCTGAGCACAGAATTCTTTCAAAACCGAATCCTTTTAAATGGCGAATAGTTAAGGCCAAAGCTTCAACAGCCAGATCTGGCAGGTCCATCACCTCCTTGATAATCAAAAGAGTAGAGATAGAACAAAGTGTGTAATCAATAGATATTGCAACAAAAATTAATGTAAAGCTATAATCTTCAAAGTAAAATTAAATTTGCAGGCATATGATTATCTTGGGAAGAAATTTTTTAACCAATAAGACTTAATTAGAAAAGAGAATATTTTAAAACTTAGCAATTGATTGCACTATCATAAATTACAATCCACTACAACAACAACAACATCCAATCCTTTTTGGAGTTGATTACCTGAATCAAGGGACTTGTTAATTGAGTTTGAAGATAAATCATTTACCTCTAAATCTCTCTTAATGGTTCAACATAGTTTTCTTTGGTCTGTCTCGACCTCTGACTAATGGAGTATCATCCATCTATTCTAGTCAACTATCTTTCCTGGTGCTTCTACACACCCATGCTTTTCCAGGTCTTCTTCACACATATCCAAATCACTTAATATGAGACTCTACCTTCTCCTCTACAATGGGAGCTGCCCTTACTTTTTCTCTAATGATTTAGTTTCTAATCATGTCTTTAGTAACCACTTATTCATCTTAACATTTTCATCTTTGCAACACTAAGCATACATTTTTATTGGTTTTTTACAGCCCAACAATAAGTCTCATACAGCATTATAAATAATAGTTGTGCGGTAAAAATTTACTCTAAGCTTGACCGATAATTCAATATTACAAGCCACAACCAATCCAAAGCATACCTCCCTTTTATCCGCCTATCTTTGATCTTATGGATGACGTCTCCCTTTGTATCCTTTTCCTTTATCCACCAAGTTAATTAAACACGGGATTTATGGTATTGTAGGTTATCCAATTTTCACCTTTAAGTTATGATTTGTTTGTCCCTTACTAAACTTGTATTACATATTCCATTTTACTCCTACGTAGGCAAAGGTAAAACAGATTTTGACTCATAAACTATAATGCACTATAATAACAAATTCCAATGACATAATGCATACTCATAATAATAATGATTTTAAACTTTTTGAAGCTTGCTGTAAGGATATCAAGTACTATAAATAATTAAATATCAGTAGTTGGTACCTTGGCTACTGTTTGCTGACTTCTATGTTCAACCAATTCATTGCTTTGCATTGAATCTGATGGACTGTCAACACACATGTTCTCATACAAGGTCATAACTTCAGCAAAAGCACCTCCATCAGTGAAGCAATCTCGTGAGGCATGCTCCACACGAGCATTTGTTGAGGGTCCAGCAAAAGCCAATAATAACTAATAATAGATCAAATCACACAATTGGATCTTAGGGTTAGAGAATTTATATTGATAATTTATCAACTTCAGCTTTTGATCACTGTAAGTAAACCATTTAGTGTTTATGAGAACATTACCGTTGTAAGGATTATTACATGCTTTAACATAGGCATAAAATTTACATTGAATAATATTAATTAATAAGAACAGGAATTATCTTACGGATTAAGAAATAAGCTTTCCAAGCATTAAATCATTTCTACATTCTTTAAATGGCAATGTATTGAATTACAAGAAAACTGAGAATGTTGTGAGGACAAACATGCACAGTGCATATGGTAAGAAATTAAGAACAAATACTGAAATTGTTCATTTAAACATACATGGGATATCATGCTGGCCGTTCAATGAGTTGACATCAATTTGGTTAATTTAATATTTAAATAGACAAATAGATCTTGGGACATCAATTCAGTCCTAAGCTTATGCTTATTTATACTATGAAGGATTAAAAATGATGTTCAAAATTTTTTGCGAACCAATTTAAGTATTAAGTCAAAGTTTGGATTAATTCATACCTACCATAATGAAAATACCCATGCATTAAATTGTGTTGATACGTTGCTCTAATCAAAACATCCATTTCAATTTTCTAGCAACTTTGTCCCCTGTTCAGATAGTTCAATGTCCATTGTATTACAAGCTAAATCAGAATTTCACACGAACTATCAGAATTCTGAACGAAGATAAGGGATTTGTATTGTATATTTTCCAAGCTTAAAAGTTATGATAGATACATAGACCCGGACTACAAATCTAATCTTACATGGTTTATGTATGATGTATGATAGATACACCATCCATTGCAGAATCAAGCACCAACGTTCCAACAATCAAAATCGTTTCAACTAGATTCTAGCAAGTAGCGGCAACTACAATCTGAAGTTTTATTTATAACATAATGAAACAACATTACAATTCTTGAAATGTGTGGTAAGAATATATAAACGTTTCATCACTTGTGTGATTAGTAACTAAAATCATGGCAGATAAAAAAAATTAAAAAAAATAAACTACCTTCTCTGTTTGTTTGGAAAGAGGGTCTCCAAGAAGCAACTCGGCAGGAGACAAACTCACAACAACAGCCTCAAGTTCACTCCTCAAAAAATTATCAATGAACTCTCCATAAACAACATCACCGGTTGATATCTCCACACCAACAATTCCAATCCTCACATCAAAACCACCTTCCACCCCACAACTACTTTTCTCTCCCAAAATGCTCTTCTCCACAACACAAAGCAAGTAGTTACTCCCAGTCCCACACTCATCTTCCTCTCCTCCCAAATCCTGAGCCGCCTCGAGTGTGGCCTTGGTGTACAACGCCGACAACCCTCGACAAAATGGGCCGGACCGGTTCAAACCATGGGCCTTAATGGCAGCAGTCTCAGTCTGCTTAACAACACCAACTTTGTAACCTGCACTCACAAGTCTCCTCACATGGACATTTAATCGAAAAGTTGGTATGCTAGCAGTTAAAAAGTTATGATCCATGTGTGCATATATACCCAAAACTCTAGCAGCATTCTCAGCATCTTGGCCGAAAAAACGATACTTGTAACCAACTTCGATCATTAAAAGAACATCAGGGTATTTGGCTTTGAGTTCCACTACTTGGTGTTCTAAAGGAGTGAACTTTACCGGTTTGGAAGAGGAAGGAAGTTGTGGGTTTGGGGGTTCGAGAAGCTTATGGAGGAAGCGGTTGTGGAGGGAAGGATTGGGTGGAGAGGGTACAGGGTTGTTGGTGTGTGGGGAGAGTTTGGGTTGTTTGTTAGGAGAAGTTAAGTGAGAGATTAGGCGGCGTTTGGATGGAGAGAAAGTGACGGTGGAAGAGATTTTGGGAGTGGAAGAAGAAGGAGGAGGAGGTGAAGCGGTGGTTGTTGAAGGTGTTTTGGGTTTTGGGGCGAAGAAACGAGAAATGACTTGTTGCTTTTGTTTTCCCATGTTTGCGGTGGTGGACGGAGTTTCTCCGGTGGTGGTGGATTTGTAAAGTTACGAAGATTTGGCGCGCTTCGCTAAACACTTACTACTACCAAGTTACCATGATAAATCAACACCAACGTATCAACTCGTTAGAACAAGAAAAGTAAGTTTGGTAAATTAGGCAAATTATATAGTTGGTACCAAATTCTAACCACGAATCACAATAAATTATTACATATATGGTCAAAACTCTTTGACGGGGTAAATTTTTAGAGATAAATTCATTTCTTTTAGTTTTATTGAATTTATTTTGGTCGAGTTATTGTTGTAGTTACAAAATTAAAAAATTTGTGTCTTCAATTAAATATTAATTTATAATTTTTTTTACAACATTCGTGACTTTCATTTTTAGTTTTATAAAAAAATTCTTTAAATTTTGATTCTTCTAGATTTTTAATTCCTAATTTTAATTTTTATTTATTTTTATAAAAGCTCTCATATAATATTTTAATTGACTTTTTTTTATAACATATTATTATTAACACTTAAAAATATCATTAATTTAATAACTATTTAATTTTTAATTTGAAGTTATAAATTAATAAATATTTAAGATTAAATT
>JBBPBP010000001.1:12293934-12304788 GCA_037974735.1 Cicer chorassanicum | reverse complement strand
TTGATGTTGTAGAATTTATTGATTGAATACAGTACACAACAACCAATCATTTCATTAGTAAAAAAAAAACATTCAAGACACATCATTTTTTATATTTATTTATTATGTTACATAAATTTTTGTATTTATTTTGCATTATGAATACCAATACCCACCTTTTTTTTCAATTGGTATCAAATAATTCTCCTTTTTAATACATCTTAAATTTGTTTTTCATGTTCTTTCAACCCTTATTTTCAACCTCTAAAGTGAAAATTTAGTAAAATTAGTGGATAATAATTGACATTATAACCACTTATGATCGGTTATGCACGTGTACAAAATAACAATCATTTATCTAATAATAAATTATTGATATTATTCATTTTATTCTCTTAAGTGAGTTGTTCAATTTAAATGAATCAAATCGGTTCAACAAATACTTTCACATTTTATTTTATTTTATAAATTACATGTGTTTGTGTAGATACTCTTTTTGAGTTTACACTAAAAATCAAGTATCAACTATCAACCTTAAGTGTACTATCTCATATCAAAAGTACTAACTAAATTTGGAAAAATTGGTAATGTATCACCACAATTCTAAGCTTTAAGTAATTCTAAACTCCACTTTCGGAACAATTTTGAATTATCCCGTTAGTGTTTCTAAAATTTAAGTAACGTACATCTTCGTAGTTGATACTAACTTATATAACAGCAATGGGGTACATTTAAGCTTGATGTTGCAAGTGTGTACATTTAAGTGTGATGTTGCAAGTTGTGTCAGTTGGCTAGGAGCTAATATTCAAGGTACTATAAGCATACTTCTCCAAGGTGACTTCATAAATCAAAACTTCAAATGTTCCTATAATCAAATCTTATGATTTCTATGGTTGATCTCACTCATTCATATACTTAAAAATTTATATAACTATGCAGGAACTGTACCAAACAAGAAGAGCCTTAAAGAATTCTAACATTCACTTTCATTTCGAGTCAATGGTTGAAAGAATGCTTAAAGAAGGGTCTTGGTCATTGGATGTCTAACTGTTTTCCTAATTGTTGTGTCAATTGTTTCCCTTCTAGTATAACTCAAATAAACCTTTTTTTGCTGTCAATATTATGAAAAAAACATAAGAGGCAAACTATTATGAAATATCCTAGTAGATTTAGAGTACAACACTATAAGGATAAAAAAAAAAAATCATACTCATAACTTGGTATCAACAACCAACGCCTATGTGCACCTTATCCAACTATTATAGATTCATATTTGAATCAAATTCATGCATGGCAGTACCATACACAATTTCTCCAACCATGTCCTGCACTCACATAGTCATAGAGTTGATATATTAGAGCAATTTTCTTCAACTCTACTTCCATATATTCCCCCAGACCCCAATTTGCTTCTTACCTATCCGTCTTCATCCATCATTAATTCACCATACCAGAATTTATTCCCCTCCGGAACCAAATAAAAAAATATAGCATACATAGTAACATCTAGAAACAGTCACAAGAAAAAACAACTTACAAGCTCAAAACATAATTTGACTTCTAACAAACAAGCATATACCATTTCTTTGGCACATATATAGCTTCTCAAACATTCCTCAAGTACCTAAAATACTTTTTTATCAGAACTTATACATTTCATGAGAGTGACTATTTTCTTTAAAAAATGATTAGATTAAAATCAAATGTAGTTGTAGCACCCTTACATGCCATCAACTAGTATTTTTCTTTCTTCAAATTTTAAGTGATTGATCAATATTAAACAATCCCTCAAAGACTATAGCAAAACCTCTTATCACACAGCAACCCTCTTAAGTCTTAACATATATTGATACACAAACTAGGCAGATATAACATGGAAGTTTGAAAAATAAACAAAATCAATTGTGTAACATTGACCTATTTTTCATTCAAATCCTGCAAGTTTAATAAAATCTTAAATAACAAGCTGTAAGGATTAAACAAACAACCATTACATCAGGCCAGAAGTGAACTTTCAAATTAAAATCCATTCCTGATGTGAGCCTCCGCACATTTTCTTTAAGTTTTACCAGGAAAGAACTAGAAAATATTGGCACTGAAATGGTACGTAAAAAAACCTTTTACATACTATTCAAAAGCAAAACTAACAGAAAAATAAGGAAAGACTACAAAAGACTTCTTATTAAGCTATCTCTTAAAACGTGCCTTTTGTGACCTAATGCACGTCTTTCATAATTATTATTATTCATCTATCTAGCAGCTCCCAGCTTGGTTTTAATGTTTCTCTTTTTATTCAAACCTCCACACAACAATGCTGCTTCTTTTATCAAATACACATAACAAGTCAGCACCTACAATGCCCCTCCATAGAGAAGCATAGAAAAATCCAATTTGGGAATCTACAAGTCTCTGGCAATGGTCAACACAATAAGTTAGATATCAGCAGTACAAGATCAAGTAAGCTGAAGCAAATTTGGCAACCAAATTGTTTTAGACATATCTATAATATATTCACAGGCTACAGATAAGAAAAGCGGTGCCATATTTGTAGAGAACTTCAGCCATGAAATTCACATAAAATAAAGGAAACCTAGCTAATTCACAAACCATAAAAAATTCTTAAACTGCACATTGGATACCGGAAGAATTTTTAATAAGCTTGGAATATAAATGAATGAAGTATATGAATTTTGGTGATGACAGCAACACCTTGGAGATTTGGTTTTCGAGAATAACAATATGACATCCTCAGACAACAAGTAGCATCGATTAGTGATAACAAATAAAATAAGTATTAGAAAAGGCATTTCTTTCTTTCATGTATCTCCATTTTTTCTGGTTTGGATGAGGATGGAGATTAGGGGCAGGGCAGCTGTAGCCTTTTAGAAGCCACATCACATAAGCAAGAAAAAGTAAACTGAAGTATACTTGACAAGTTTGTAGTATGGTCAATTTTATTTTTTTAAAGCACACATATCCTGTTAATTTAACAGAGTCCACTAATCTATTTGCTCCGGAAAGGAGATCCATTCAAAATTCAAGAAACAATCAGATATCAAAAAGTGCTTTGTATCATCACGGCCAACACAGATTATAAACATTACCTTTGTTTCCTTGAGCAAAGATTCAAGACAAATGAATATTGTGCAAAGGTTTCAATTGATGCAAGTGTGATATGAAAGGCAATATTTTGGGGACTATAACATCATCAATCACTATGATCATGAAATAAAACACAAGTGATCTATGAGTATGATAGAAATAGAACATATCTACCTACCTACCTACCCACAGGCTACAACGAAATCAAAGTTGATCGCTACTAATAAGTCTAGCACCGACGCGATCGAGCTGCTTGACATTAGCAGAAGCCTTCAAGTTTCCTTCCTTATGAAAAGCCTGAATCATCTGTTTGGCAATGAGATGACCCTTTTGCTCATCATCTGTGATAGCAACAGCTGTAGGTCCGGCACCACTGATGGTGCAGCCAAATGCTCCAGCTTCAATGGCTGCCTTCTTAACAGCATCCATCCCTGGAATCAACGGTGCACGTCTCGGCTCAACAATCTTATCCGACGACAGCGCTTTCCCCAATCCAACTACATCCCCATTCAACACAGATGCCACCAAAGCACCTGCCTGACTACAGTTCCACACATGGTGCGGCATCCCTATCTCCAAAGGCAATGCAGCTCGCATCTTTTTCGTCGGGGCTTCAAATTCCGGTGTTACAAGTACAAAAAAAAGGTCTTTTTCAGAAGGGAATTTCAGCCTCAACAATTCCAGCGGTTCATAATTGCTTATGAGAACAAAACCACCCATGATTGATGGTGCAACGTTGTCAGCATGGTAACCTGACACTTTCTCTTCTGATTTCAACGAAGCTAAAACAAGGTCGTCAACGGTTAATCTTTTACCGAATAACTCGTTCACTGCAACTGCGGCTGCAGCTGCGCTTGCCGCACTGGATCCCAACCCACTCCCTAAAGGTAAACCCTTATATAGTGAAAGTGAAAGACCAACGGATCGAATTCCCAGCATTTTCATCGCTTCGATTGCGGCGATACCGGCGCAATTCCAGAGAGGGTTTTTGCTGAGTTTGTTGACATTGGGTGAAATTTCAGAGATGGATATCTCGCCGGGGTGAACATTAGGATCAACCCTAATTGAGACTGTGTCGCCAATACCATCAACTGCGCAACCTAGGAAATCGAAACCTGGTCCTAGATTCGCTATAGTCGCCGGAGCAAAGGCTTTGACGGATGAAAACACTGGTTGTGGCTCTTTGGTGAAAGTGACTGTGACGGGGCTCTGTGCGTTGCTGCATCTGATTCTGAAAGTTGATGGGATCGATGCTCTATTTTTGCTGATGCCTTTTGAATTTGAATTGAGTGAAGTTGGGAACCGTGTTGTTGTTATTGCAGCCATTGTATTGAGACGAGAGAGGTGGCAGTTAGAGGATCGGTTTGGTTGTTGGAGGTAAAGCTCGACGAGGGGGAGAAAATACGGTGGCGGAAGTGGACTGCTTCTGTGGGTACAAGAAGGAAGGAGTTCAAAGACAATAAATAAATTAAAAGGAAAATAGAAAAGGAACGAATTAAATGATATACTATATTTGTTAAATATTCAAATGATATATGTATTTTGTATGTGTACAGTGTATCCAAATAATTAAGTATTTCTTGTACAAGAGTGAAAATAATTTTATTGGGATTGAATGACGTAATAATATATAGTTGTTGAACTATTTTATAACCATAAATTAACTAATATAAAGTTATTGGAGAACAAATTAGGAAAAATAAATAAATTTAAGTTTGTTGATTAAATATTATTATTAAAACCATTTACGTGAGGATATATTTTTTATTTTACAGGTACATGTTTTTAAATTTTGATAAAAAAAGGCAAAGCTAATGAATTAAAATTACTATTTTAAAATAGTAGGCAGACTTGCCAAATTTTGTAACTTGAAGATTCAAAAATGTATTTTAACTTAAAATATTATATCAAACATGAATTGAATGAATGAGTCACATCAACATCAACAACTATCCTCCAATTGGAAATTGGATTTAATGCATTTGGTGCTCTTGTATTTGCTACAGTAAAAATGTTGGTAGTTGTCAGATCTTGATCAGATGGTATGGAAAAAGTATATTTTTATTTTTATTTTATAATTTAAAAACTGAGCTTAAATATAAAACGTTCGATCAACATCGAACGATAGACAATCACTGGTCTCCAACTACATAAATGTATGGCATTGACTTCTGCAAATCAGGATCCCTCCGATTGGACATTATTATTGATTTGATTCACAAATAATATGGGATTTTCTTTTGTTTTGGTTGGGCAAAACCAAAACAAAATAGTACAAATATTCTTCCTCCCGTCGTTTTCAATTATTTTCATTCTTTTTCATTTTTTGAGGAGACACACCAAATCCGATTCTTACCTGCTCCGTTAATTTCCATTATAAAGTAGTAAATGACAATTATTTGAATTTGACATTCATTACATGAGAAAAAAAAATTGTAACTTTTTCCCAATAAATGCTAGTTTTAAGTGTGTAAGGTCCATGACTCATAGTATAAAGCTTTGAAGTGAAAACAGTAATAATCAAAATAAATAGAAGTTTGAAATGTGTCCGTTTTTTAAATTTAAATACTTAAAATACTTTTCTCAATATAAACTTGGAAATTTAGGGATTGAATGTCTTTTTATTTTATACTAACATGGGCCAAGTTGATTCACAACACACACCTTTTTTTTTTTTCCTTTTATTGGTTTGATGTAAGCTACCACGAAGTTGTCACCCAAAAGTTATATATCTAGTTAGAAAAATGTTTGTATCGAAGCATAGGATTGTCATAAGAATTCTTGAGATTGTATTTTAATTTTAAAAATTGAATATCAAATAAATAAAAAATATAATTTTAATAATTAAGAAATAGTAAATTAAATTTTAGTTTCTATAAAATTTTATAATTTTATTTTTAGTCTTTATAAAAAAATTCTCAACTTTTTAGTTATTACAAAAAAATTATTCACTTTTAGTCTTTATTTTGAAAAAAATTTGTAAAAAATTATATTTCTAGTCCTTATAAAATTAAAATAGAGACTAGAATTAGATTAAAAAAATTATACACAAAACATGAAAGGTCGTAATTTTGTAGAGATTAAAAAAATATTTAATCCAAAAAAAAATTTACCATTATTTTATTATATTATAAAAATTAAAATATTTTTAGACTCACACCAATTGGGGTCCATGTGCTATTGGACTAATTGCGCAATCCAATAGTTGGCCTTGTAGAAGTAGTTGTCTAAAGATTTATCAAAAACTACTTATTCAAGTAAATTATTTTCATCGTATATCATTAGTTGTATTCAAAATATTTTTATGTGTTGATTTAAATGTCTAGCTTACAAAATCTTAGACGTTGTTCCACGTAAGTAGCTCGGTTGGTAAATTAAAGAACGTTATAAAAGTATTAAAAAAGAGGATTTAAGTTTAAATCTAAAAAACTATCGTAACCGTTAATTTCTATCATTTGCTTAATAAACAATTCACTTTCATTCCCTTATGTTATTCCTTTTTAAGGTTGTTTTTATTTCAAAATCTAGTGAAAATTATGGTGATCATTGTGATATGCACATGTAGTTACACTATTTGTTGTTGTCACACACACAAAGAATACTATAAATTCAACTATCAAGACAAATAATTAGAAAATCTATTGAAATTTTAACATCATACAACGGCGTAAAAAATTTATTGTGCAAAATGATGCACAAGCGTAGATAGATGGAACAAGTAGTGTAAAATTTGATTCAGCCACACATAATTTGGTAGTTAGAAACACTACAAGAGTATTTTGAATTTTTTGGGGCACACAAGGGAGCTTGTAGTCTTTGAAGTTCACTGACGGTGTGTAACTCTCAGCAAGCTCTCGCAAATGTCAAAATATAAATTTGTGAACTATTATAGTAGTCATAACCTTCAGATCGGTCACATTTGTACTTTCGAGCATCATAACCCTTGTAGTTCTTTGATGCTTTAAGGCGATAAATAAAAATTGGGTTCTTCCTAATGTTGTGGCACTTGGTACAAACACGGGCGAGTTATGACGATTTAAATGTTGAAAGATTAAGAGATACAATTTAAAAAATTATTTTAAAATCAATTTCATAAGTGGAAAATTCATTTAGTCAAGGATTGCGTAGATACAAAATTTTATTACAAGAATTTATGTGATTACTTGTTGAAGTGTTGAGGAGACACGTCACCAACACAGAGTATTTCTCTTTAAGCATGTTTGAACTTTGATCGTAAACGCAAAAATTATTGGCATCTCTACAAAGTATACGCGAGCAAAAATTGAAACGTGGTGTTTGTCATTCTATGAGGGTAATGGCATCAGGATTACTAGGAATGTGTTATTCTTTTATTTATAGAGAATGAGCTACTAAACCCTAAAACTCCTATTTTGTACCCAACCCAAAATAAGTCTTAAATGATTATATTTAATTAAGCTATTTTAATTCAATACAAACAATTAATTAATATAAAACATATTTAATTAAATTAATTGTCAACCATCATTTATTTAATAAAACCAAATTCAATTAAATAAATTATAAATATGTCAACATATTATATCATATTTAATACGATTAACATCTAATTAAATCAAAACTTATTTAATTTAATGATTTGTTCCTCTGTCAATAGTCTTTGCATGTAACCCTTATAAGTTATCACTAAAATGATAATAATATTAAATATTATATATAATTTGTATAATATAAAATATTATAGACAGTGATTGACATCTTGCAATGCACCAATGCTATTCAAATCATGAGAAAAGCGGTGATGCAATTTAAACCTTATCGCGACCACTATTTATTGTACAATTGTACAATAATGATCTCTTTGTTCAAATGTCTTATTGGACGTAAGTCATAACACGTGTCATCATTATAATGCTCAATTCTTTATTTATCGGTCCTATAATAAACTCGTAAAACCAATAGACCCAATATCACATATTGATCTATTCTAGCATGGTCGTGCATTTCCATTATCTCATTATATCAATTAGCCCAAAACATAACTCCTATTATGTATTATGTAGGATTCTAGCATAAGCATTCATTTCCACGGTCTTACTCTATCGAGTGGCCTAAAACACAACTCTTATTATGTATTACGTAGGAAAGACAAATTTTACCTACATTGCTCTTACCCCTTCGCATGATTTATTATAAACCCAATAACCATTTTTATGATTGTGTTGGTATAGACAATGTTTGATGACCTTAAAGCCTACAGCTCCCCATGTAATGATCGTAGTGACTTCAAGTTAGATGATTACTTGTTATGATCGCATGAAAATCACTAATTACACTTACATGACAATTATGTAACATTTTCGTGGTGGGTCAGTCAAGTATAATTATTACCTGTATGATTATCAGTCTACTCACTCTCAATGTATTATTGTTGTCATAATTGACAACAATATTTTGACTACAAATACATTAAGAATAATATTTTAATGTACAATAGGGTTTCACGATGAAATTACACTTGATGCTCTATTAAACAAACTATCTATTAAAAAACTTTATTATATTATATGGTCAATAATATAGTAAATGATGCTTTGTATATATAGCAAAAAATAGATATATGATTTAAATCCATGATACGAATAATAATCTATATAAAATAGATTGGTGTTAGGGTTTACACAAACAATAAAACCCTCAAAGAATTTCAAGAGTGCCAAATTCAAATTTTTATTTTTATTTGTTTTGAGGGTTTTGGTACTCGATATAGACACATAAAATGATTTTACATATACCTATGTGAATTGACTTCATATAAAATTACTCTTTGGTGGGGGAGGAAAATGAGTAGAGGGTAGGTTATTTATTTTTTCACAAAAATAATTAATTTTATTGTTGTGATAAGATTAATAATAATGTCTTAGCATTACCTTTGTTTTACAAAAATAATATTTAAACAATAAAAAATTGACACGATTCTTGACGTAGGTAATGTTTACCGTATTTACACCATGAACAATTTTTTTAATAATTATTTTTAATTATTATTGAGACATCTTTTTGTGAACATATAAAAGTTTATACCATTAACCATTAAAATAAAAATCATTAATCACTTATTTAATATATATTTCATTAACCACTAAAATTCAAGACATTAATCACTTTAGATTATTGCGATTTAGTGGTTAAATAAGTATTATAAAATGGTTAATGTCGTGTATTTTAGTGATTAACGAGACATATGTTTAAAAAGTGGTTAACTAGATGTATTTTAGTGGTTGATGAAGTATTCAAAGTGGCTAATGACAAAAATATGTTATGTTAAAAAATGTTTTTTTTTTGAAAGAAAAAAAACTACAAAATAAAAAATAATCAGTATATTGTGTGTATCTGCCACTGCTCACACACCCTAAGTGGAGAATTCCGATTCTAACCGGAGCCACTACATATCAATATTCTTTAAGTTACAAAACTACCATATGAACTGGACACAATTTTTATAAATATTAACTATTAAATAAAACATTTAATTGTATATTTAGTCTCTCTATTATTATCAATTCACAAAATTGATCCCCTATTTTAAAAGTTGACAATTTTGATCTATCATTTAGATTTTTGAACTAAAAAATAAGGATTTAACATATTTTTAATGATGTGACATACAATTATATGATATAGAACCATCTAGATGCATTAATTATCCGTATGTCATGAATTAAACTAAAATATGAGAAGTTGAAAGCTAAATTTTTATGACATTTTATTATATTTTCATGAGTGTTAATCATTCTACATCATCGTATCATATGTGATGTTATTTAAAGCATCCCACATAATCACATTTTAGTTAAAAATTTAAAAAAAAAAAATACAAAAACTGTCGACTTTTAAAATAAAGAGATCAATTTTGTAAATCATTAAAAAAATAAAATTAAAACTGCAATTAAAGCTAAATAAAATGTTAATTTTTTGATTACAAGGTCCAATAGCTTTGTATAGATTCTATAGAAGATCTTTGTGGATATCCTGTGTCTATGTGAAAAGATGTAATTAATAATACAATTGTATGTTTTATGGTTGAATTTATAATTTTTTGACTCAGTATTTGAGTAAAAATAATAGAAATTTGATACTATTCGCATAGACGAGGACAATCATTTATTTTGCAAGAAGAAGAGTTGGGGTTGGGGGAGTGGGCTCCCGGCCCATATAGAGCACGAATTTTGTTAAGTCCAACGAGCGACCGACTGCGTGGGTCAGACAGACAGGGATTCATTTCAACTCAACACAACCAAACTCTTTCTGCTTCTCTTCCGTTCTCCATTTATTCTTCGTCTGGCTTTGGTTAGTTCCCTCAAATTAATACAACCCTAAAGAAGAAAAGATAGTTCCCTCAAAAATGGTATCGGCTCAGTCTCAGGTTGTAAATACATATCCATTGTCAAGCTACACTTTCGGTACTAAGGAGCCCAAGATGGAGAAGGATACCTCGGTTGCTGACCGTCTCGCTCGCATGAAACTCAAGTTTGTATCTCTCTTTTTCATTTTTCTGAACCCTTTTTATTTATTTATTTAAAGGAGGATAATCCACTCTACATCAACCCATAAACCCTAGAAATCCCCAAATCCCAATTATACTCTACTCTTTCAATATCAAATCTATTATTATTATTATTATTATTATTATTATTATTATTATTATTATTATTATTATTATTATTATTATTATTATTATTATTATTATTATTATTATTATTATTATTATTATTATTATTATTATTATTATTA
>JBBPBP010000001.1:12257624-12293909 GCA_037974735.1 Cicer chorassanicum | reverse complement strand
ATTACTATTACTATTACTACTACTACTACTACTACTACTACTATTACTATTACTACTACTACTACTACTACTACTACATGTACCGATATCAAATGTCACCAAAAACTACTAAAGGCAAAATTTTTCAAAAAAAAAAAGTGTAAGGACTTGGTATATCAGGGATTGAAATGCAGAGGGTGCATTAGTAAGCCGAAAATGCATTACTAAGAATTTATAAAGTGTTCCTAATGTACCCTAAAAGCTGTGTTCATGTGGATTTGGTTGTGTCCTGATTTTAATTAAGCTTAAGAAAAACTGCAGCTTCCTCTAACTCAGTTCGTCAATTATAGATACTCAGATTTTCTCTGGTTTGAATGAAGCAGCTGTTTTAGAACTTTATGGTGTCGTTTGATCTATGTAGCTGACCTTACTTAGTGGGATAAGGCTTAGGTGGTTTGGGCATGTGGAGAAGAGACATGTAGATTATGTAGTGAGGAGAGTAGATCAAACGGAGGATAGTCAAATAGCTAAAAGTAGGGGAAAAACTAGGAAAACTATCAGGAAAGATCTAGATTAATGAGCTGGAAAGAGATATGTTATATGATAGACGTTACGGTGTCATTTGATCCATGTAGCTGACTCTACTTAGTTGGATAAGGCTTGGTTGTTGTTGTTGAATAAATCAGCTGATTTAGCCATGGCTGGTTCTCTTGATAATATTATTGTTGCCTTTCCTCTAACTTCCATCAACCAATCTGAGATCTCCCCCAACCTACCTGGCCAGCTATTCCATTCATAACACAACCTCTGTCACCAACTCCTATTCAAACCAGAAAAATCCTGTTGAACTAGCAATTTTTTCAACTGCTTCTTGACTCCCTTACATATCTCTTGGTCACTGGTTTTGTGTCTACCCCTAACTTCCACACAATACTCGGGGGTTTCTTGAACTGCTGAACTTAATTCTTGGACAAGCTTGCCATACATGAAGTTGTGAGATGCTCCATTTTCAACAAAAACCTTCACTTTCCTTCCATCGATACTCTCCCACAGGTATATCCAACATTTTTATACAATGAAAGTTATAAAGATTACAGCATGTGTGCCTCCATGTGCTCTGCTGAGTCTTTTTCCTCTTCTTTTTTATTGCAAATATGGCGGTTCTGGTTCCTGCTGTACAAAACAAACCGTTTTCCTTTCTATCTTACAACTCAGCACCCCTCTCCATGCATATTATTTGAGCTGCCTCTATCTGAGTTACTTCCTACACTCCTTTTCTGACCTTGAACCTGGTTGTTTCCTTCATATGTAGTTTTCCTGGCAGAAGGATAATCCCTTAACACTACTCCTATCTTTCCTGCTCAGCAAAATTTGTTACGGTTTTTGCTTCTTGTAAGGTTGGAGCTGCTGGTGCCGAATTACAGCAATAAAAAAAATCTTGCCAAGATTGATTCAACAGACTAGCTTCTGTACCCCGATGTATCTTTCCTACCTATTTTCCTTCTCTTTCTTTCTTTTTATTCCTTGGTGCCCCGAAACTAACTCTCCCTCTGACACCTAACTCTTGAGTGCTTCTGTCATAGTTATGTATGACAGCTGTCATTCTTAAAATACCAAGATCAACTCC
Source organism: Cicer chorassanicum (assembly GCA_037974735.1). Classification (NCBI taxonomy): domain Eukaryota; kingdom Viridiplantae; phylum Streptophyta; class Magnoliopsida; order Fabales; family Fabaceae; genus Cicer; species Cicer chorassanicum. The sequence continues at coordinate 12,292,303 of JBBPBP010000001.1, read as the reverse complement.
TATCCCTATATCTCCCTTTAGGATGTCGAACGTACACATTTTTAATCAAAGGGTGACATTCTGAATCCTCTAGGAAATTAGTAATGCGTGGACTGTTTTTGTTTTTGTTTTGTTAAGTACTATTCTCTTGTAAATTAAAATCTTCCATACAAATAAAATAAAACTTCACTTACAAGAATGGCACTGGGAATGAAGAAGTAATTTTTTAAGATATGATAATGCTTTGTTTGAATGTGTACTTTGTCATATAGATGTGACTTGTTCTGTGCGCTGCTCAAATTCATTATATACACTACTCAAATGTTTCTGAAATATAATTATTTCCTTTGTTTCTAAACTTCAGTTACATGAAAGAAGGAATGAGGACCAGTGTTGAAGGAATTTTACTGGTATGTTAACTGGTTGCTCTATCCCCTCTCCCCCCATTAAAACTTTAAAATTTAATTTCGTTTCTCATTGTGCGGGATCATGCATCAAATGGCATCTTATTGCTTGTATCCAATCTGGGGCATCTTAGTGGTGGGAGCCTAGTGTATTGTGCTGCCCATTTTGGGAGGGAGAGTCTTGGTGAAGCAATAAGATCTTCCCCTAGCTCACAACAATGGGAGCCTCTTTAGTCTTTACTAGACCACCCTCCCACCTGCTTATTTAAGGATCTAACTACAGAAGCCAGGTGCATGGAGACCAGAAGAACCCCACCAGTGGGGAGTCCACCATAATGCAAGCTGCCCTTTATACACATCCTACAAATTCCATGCTAAGCTTGTCCCAGATGTTCAGTTTTTTGTTCTTGTTCTCATAATGTCTTTCCTACTATTTCTGTAGTACTTTCCTCTAGTTTCTCCGAAGATTCTGTTTATTGTCATATCTCAGCTCTGTGCTTCAATTTTGTAGGTACAAGAACACAATCATCCTCATATTCTTCTTCTGCAAATTGGGAACACATTTTGCAAACTCCCAGGTGGCCGTCTCAAGCCAGGGGAGAATGGTAAGATCTTACTTTCTTGCTCCGAATGAGATAGTCTAAAAATAGCCACTTGGGGTTATGCTAAATGTACTCTTTTGATTGTTTACAGAAGTTGAGGGCTTGAAGAGAAAGTTGACTAGCAAGCTTGGGGCTAATTCAGCTGCTCTTGTGCCTGACTGGCAGGTATGGTCATGTACCTTTTAGATAGATTTATATACTCAGAAATGTTGACTAGCAAGCTTGTTGTTCATATGTCCTTATCCTTGGCATCCTGCAGATAGGTGAATGTGTTGCAATCTGGTGGAGGCCAAATTTTGAAACCATAATGTATCCTTACTGTCCTCCTCATATAACAAAACCCAAGGTATTTTGTGATGGCAGTATCATTGAAGGTCTTGTATTGCTTGTTCTCTTGGTCAATGTTTACAACATCCATGAATATCTTTTATGCAGGAGTGCAAGAAGCTTTTCCTCGTTCACTTGTCTGAGAGGGAATATTTTGCTGTACCCAAAAACTTGAAACTGCTTGCTGTTCCATTGTTTGAACTCTATGACAATGTTCAGGTATGGTAATTATTATGATTTTTGTCTTGTTACTCGATCATAGAATGAATTCTTTATAATGTAGAGATCTAAAATGGTTATCACTAATTAATGGGAAAACACGCTAATCAACTGAAACAATTTTCTTTCAAGTTTCACGTACGGTAATCATATGAATTTGACGTGGGAGATTATTGGGCTCTTCTAAAATGTTTTCCTTTTTTTAGTGCATCTTAGAAGTTTTAATCTTATGATTAGTCATGGACTCTAGTTTTCAATCTTATTGACTTTATTATGATTGCCTGTCAAAATATGCCAATAATTATATGCTGTGTCTTATGAATTTTGTGTATCAATTGATTGCAGAGATACGGGCCAGTTATATCCACCATTCCTCAGCAACTTTCCAGATTCCAGTTTAAAATGATCACTAACTGACCGTAATTGGAAGCTTAGCTGCTGATAGAATACTACTTCCATTTGTTATTTTAAGAGCTAGGACTGATTTGATGCATGATTATCATTTTGCATAGACTTGTTAGAGAACTGAATTTTGAAGTGTGTTTCTAAATAGATTTGTAATTCATGACACTGTTTGTCTGTATTAATTCATCCCAAGATTAGAAACAACTTGTAATATATTTGCGGTTATCAACCAAGATGGGAAACAACCAGTAGGCTATAGACCAGAAAAGGCCAAAGTTGAAATTGATATGGCGGTCAAGGTCTATTTCGCTGCCCTGCTCAAGTTGCTAATATCAGAATAGGAAGGCAAAGGAATGTGGCGATATTGGTTTTTCATTGCAAATTTTCGGAGTATTAATCATGAAAGGAATCGAGAGGCTAAGATCATACTAGTACATTGGCAACACAACATAACCCTCATGTGACAAAATGTACAAAGCAAATGTAAAAACACACAAAGTTGAGATGTAAGACACTTCGGAAGCTGTTGCTAGTACAAATACATTGTATGATTCCTTGTATCGACAGTTTTATGAGTGATGGCACATACACCATTCACTTTTAACTTTTTGTAAAACACGTCTTTCTAAATTTATTTGATTATTCTCCAAATTGCCGTTACTCACCCAACAAACACACCCCTTCACACCATTCATTCACACACCCATCAGATCATCTCCTTCCTGCTATTTTTGTGACCAACATTCTCCTATGGTTATCTGCGAATACAAGCGTTCTCCATGACTCCTCCATTAGGAACGTAACTTCTTTGTTAATATTCAGTTGAAGCAAAACATGATTTATGCAAAAGTGTCCGGATATTCTGTACTTTCAATTTTGATAAATTCAATTTTCAACTTGATTTCATAACCATTTCATAAATTCATTCAACTTGAATTCATCACCTCCAAATATACTTGTACATCACCTCACAGGCATATAACCGCTCACAAAATTCTCAATCTTAAAACACATACTACACGTGAATGGGGTGCAGTTTAAAGCCAAAATTACTCTCCAAACAATTTTGCTTAAGGCTTCAAAATCAAAACTTTCAGACACATTCTAATCTCTTTAGAACCAAAGAGTCTTGGTAACAAGTAACAACACTCCAGTTAATTAAAAATTCAAAAGATAACAACAATGACAATCCCTTTTTGTCCAGTACAAGATAATAAGATAATTCTTAATTCTTTTGCATGAGTTTCGGACAGACGAAAAATAAGACAAGTGTTGGGAAGTTAGAGAAGACTTTCGATATAAGATCAACATAACCTTACAACATATCAACATAACATAACCTTACGATAATAACAATAACATAAGTATAGACAGAATTAAAAAAAAAAAAAAAAACTATACGTGTACAGCGTGTTTCAAGTTTTGCGGATACGCCTACAATTTTGTTGGGTTTAAGTTACAAGTCTACGAAATTAATTACAGCCTTAGACTTTTTATTGAAATTAAAATTACAGGCTTAGACTTTAGATTTATTAATTTGAATTCCTTCATAATTTCTACCCTATTCGTCTATTTAAAAGGCAATTAGAGAAGTCTTTGTTTCATCATTATTGACAAACTGAATATTTTTTGCTTCTTAGGGTAAGCCGATTAACATACATGTCAACCATGCGTGATAATATAATTTTATATTTTGTGTGGGTTTGTGTATTCAACGATTTTTTTAATACGAGTAAGCTATATAAAGAGACTCTAGGAATTATTTAGTAGACATATTATGATGATGAGAAGGAATACAATGTTTGAATATATTTGTTACATTTAAAAATAGTAAAACTAAATAAGATATTTTTGTTCCACCAAAAGCACTAATGAAATCAAGAAAAATAAACACGTTAACATGATCAAATATACTTTTGTCCAAAATTAAATATAAAAATAAAATATTTCTTAGTTTATTTATTGAAGAACCACGTTGTCCAATTCTCAACAATAATTGTGATTCCTTGTTGATCTAGAAAATCATTAATAATTGATTCAATAATCTCAAATTAGGAATAATGAAGTGTTACAGTGTACCTTATATATGACAAACTAATTGAGGATCATTTTCTTAGTCAATGGCTTGTTTTGCTTTGGTATATGCCAGTAATTGAAGGGACACTACCAACCCAAAGATATACACAAAGACTTCCAAGATTCCATTTTGGAATTTTAGCATCAAATATAATAGTTAAGTTAAGCATACATCATACATGTGCATGTGCCAACCTTATGTATCTTTTAATATCATCATTTTTACATTATTATGAGGATTAATTGAAGAATTAAGAATTAGTTTTACCATTATTTACATGGTCATTCCAATATTTATGTAAGTCATAGTTGAACATATAATGGTTATATTGATGCATTTTATTTTGTTCTAACAAATACACAGAATTGAAGACACACATTGTGTGACCGTGCTTTTTTCCCAAAACTTGGCTCCTGTAATCTTGAAAAAGTGATAGATTCTTGTCAATGAAAAAAAATCCCCTAAAAAGAGGATCTTCTTTCTCATTTTAGAAGTGAAAAGTCATTTGTTAAAATCAATTAAAATATTCAATTTTTAATTTATAGTACCAATTAATTATTATACTCCGACCAACCTAAACTAATATTCGACTCACATATAATTGTCATGTTAGCTTATATTATGTGTTATGAATTAAGTACTAGTGCAGCAGAATTTGATCCTGTATCCATCGTGCTTAGCCATTGGAAATCATTAGCCTAACGTTTAATAAACAAGATCTTGAATAAATTTGATTTTGTAAAATTAATTTGATTACAATTGAGTATGAAATAATGATTTACACTAACAATTAATTTGATCTTGAATGTAAGTTGACACTAACATTTAGTGTACATTTGAGTCAAAAAAATAATTAGTGTACATTTTTCATTCCAATGCAAAATTAATTTTTCACCACTCTTGTTTTCACTAAAATCGCATGACAATAGAGAAAATAAGTTCTTTTAGTACTTTTCACTATAAAATTAAACACACATTAAGTCACATGCTACTCTTGTTTTAAGTAAATACAAATTTGGTTTTCATAGTAGATTTTGTATCCAATATATAACTAAAAACATACTTTTATATCTGACTAAAAATCTGCTAACAATTTATATGACCAATATGTTCTCTAAATATACATTTTTAAGTGTTAATTTTTTTTAATCTTATTCACCGTCAAACATTTAATCACTTAATGTAAATATCTCTCTGAACTGAAATTTGATAGTAATTCACCTTTTGTATTCCGCTGTACTATAACCCTGTTGAGTTTTTCACCCAATAATTTACTATAATGATTAAAAAATGGATCAAAGTTTAGTATTTTCATCATGTAGTCTAGCTAGTAGCTACCATTAATGCACTCATCTTATTTCTGCCAAATCGTACAAAATGTTCCTTTCACCAGGCAATGATAAAAGTGTAATGGGTCTAATAAGGACGATATTTCAGGTCCTATAACAATTTCAGCTACACAGGCTTGTAAATTCTTCAAGCTTTCCAAATTTGCTGTTGTTGCTCACTATTTCATCACCTCCATACATCATCCACTGACACAGGACAAAACCATGTTTCTTAATTGCATTAAATTTGTAATTAAGTTTTTTTACTACATTTTGCTAATATATACTAGTATGTTTATAGAATAGAACTAGTTACACTAAAAAAAATTGTGATAATCAAATTTTAAACAATAAAAAAGGTTTTTTAAATTGCTCTTGGGCGGCAGAGAATGTGTTGGCAAGAGACAAAGGTTGACTTGAATAAGCTAATTTCCATTATTACCTCATTATTATCATTAATCTACCTAACCTATAGCTAGCTAGAGAATATTAATTTATAATGTATGTGAGGAGTGAAGTCACTTTTCATATCTTTTTTAACAAAGCCTTTCACATGAAATAAGACTTTTCATAGTGATTAAAGGAAAAAAAAAGGCTCAACAAATAAAGACACCACAATACATGTATTAATGTTTTACCATATGATTTAAGTTTTTGGTAGTATTGTCATAAAAATGTTAATAGTGGCCGTTTGGGTATAAAGACAAACTGAAACTATAGTGTATAAAAAATTAAATCATTTAACTTTTGGGGTACTTTGAACATGGGTTATACTAATTTTGAAAATTATTGGAGTAGATAAATATATTAAAAAATTGATACATTAGGATCCAACATTTTTCATGTTGTCACTCTTTGGGTCTGCAAGGGTGAATTTCAGGAAGGGGAAACACGTTTTCAACTTACTAGACAAGGGTACAAAATTATTTGGCTAAACAGTATCCATGGTTTCTTAACTTAATTTCAATTAACGTTTTAATCTTTTATTTTTAATTTATCGATTTGATCATTTATTTTAATTTTAAGTGACAATTTGATCTTTTATGTTTTAAAATGTCAACAATATTATCTTTTTTTGCAAAAATTTCAAACAAAACCCGTAAAATTAATTATCATCCTCAATATAATGCAAAATTCATCAAATTCATAACTTAAATATTTAAATAAACTCATATTTTCATCTATAACAACATCAAATAAAGAATGAAAATATGAGTTATTTGAAGATTTGAGTTAGGAACTTAATGAAATTTGTATTACATTGAAGAATATAATTAATTTTATGGGTTTTATTTGAAAATTTTGATGAATTTTTTGAATTTTTGTAAAAAAGAATGATAACATTGTTAACATTTTAAAACATAAAAGATCAAATTGTCACTTAAAATTAAAATAAAAGACCAAATAAAAAAAAAAACTAAAACTAAAATTAAATTAAGGGACTACAGATGCTATATAGCAAAATTATTATTATTTTATATTTTGACAAAAATTATTTATTTATGATGGAAAAATGAACAATATATAATTCTTCCTTTATATATATTAGTCTATTTGTGCACTGTTTCCTTACCAAATATTATTTCACTCCTCTCTCTGTATCTGCTCTATATTATTGACAATCCAAGCTTAACATTTTAGTGAATTTTTGTCAGAAAAAACAAAATGGGGTTCCAGCCACAAGAAAAGACAAAGCCAAAACATAGGAAGGGTTTATGGTCACCTGAAGAAGACCATAAACTCAGAAACTACATTCTTAAACATGGTCATGGATGCTGGAGTTCTGTTCCCATCAAAGCAGGTTGGTTTTTTTTTTTCTTTTCTTTCTTCTTCTTCGTCATGTTTGTGATCCTTTAAGGTGTATTATCAAATAGGTCATTGTATTTTAAAGTTCTTTTACTACTAAGTGTTTTTGGATAAAAACATTTTCATTTAAGTGCTTATAGAAGAGTTCATCATATAAACTATTTTTATAACAAAAGATAAAATAAAATCAAATATTTTCATATAAATTATAAAGTGTTTTTCAGATGTTATTGTGAATAGTTTATGAAAATATAAAATCAAATATTTTCATATAAATTATAAAGTGTTTTTCAGATATTATCGTGAATAGTTTATGAAAATAAGTTGAAAACAACTTATATACATATCATGAGTTGTTCTAAATAGTCTAATAAATGTTTATGTTAGTAGAAAAACTCAAATAACTTAAATAAATCCAAAAGACTCTAAAAATTGTTGATTTTAGCTAAGTTGTATTGAAGACTCATAGTGTATAAGACCACATTCAATTATGCTAAGAACAATCATTAACATATATATATTTACAGGTTTGCAAAGGAATGGAAAGAGCTGTAGACTAAGGTGGATTAACTATTTAAGGCCAGGGTTAAAGAGAGGGAAGTTCAGCAAACAAGAGGAGGAAACAATCCTTACCCTTCACCACATGTTAGGAAACAAGTAAGCTTGAACAGTTAATCTACTTTTACTTTTATTCAATTTTTAATTATTTCAATTATATCCTAAAGTTCAAAGTTATCCTAAATTTCAGTCTAAAATATTGCTACAGACTTGTCAAAAATAGTTAATTATCTTTTTAAGTAGTGCAAACAATGCAAGGAAAGATAAAGATAATGTTCTTATGTAAGTTATGTTAGAGAATGTAATTGGATTAAGGGGTAGTTTTATATGTAATTCTAGAGGTGATAACAAAACACAATTTTAATTTCCTTTGTAGTGAAATATTTTTATGAATAATTATAGAGTATTATTATTAGATAAATCTTGAAGAATGGATTATTGCAAATACGAGGTGGACTAATATTGTTCAAAAGACAAGAATGATAAATATTAACTTCCCCGTAAAAGTTCAGTTCATTTTTCTTCAGATTCAAATCTCTATATTTCTTCTATTTATAAATTTTGTTTTGCATTTTTCTTTCACATCTCACATTTGTTAATTGTAAGATTATTTAAATTTTAATTTATTACAAATTCAAAATTCATAGGACATTTGTGTTTAAACACTGCTAGTACTTAACAAAGAACCTCACAATTTCAATCTCCTCGCTTTAGTTTTTACATTTTTTATTATTTTCCAATTAACCTTCTAATAAAAAAAAATCTGTTTTGTTTTGGAGATTCAATTTTTATGTTTTCTTGACCTGCACTTAGTGTGGAAGAGGTGAGTGAGTTTGTTCACAACAATTTAGGAAGGATGAGAAAGTGAATAGAAAAATTCCAGAGAAACGAAAGATATCACGATAAGGAAGAGAAGGAATTTTAATGTGACTTCAAAATAGAATGAAGCGATTAGCAATGTCTGAAACATAGATTTTGTGGAGGGGTATAATATATGTTGGTCTCTTTCTCAGGGAGGAAAGCTTCAACCACATGTTTGATCTTCTTGTAGCTTTGAGATAGTATTGAATAAATGTAGAAATATTTTAATTTTAAACATATAAAATTGAAGAGAATCGTAATCCTAATGGGATGTGTGAATGGGGGAAGAAGACTGTGACAGCAGTGAAAGGAGATAGGGAAGGCCCAAGTTAGCGGGTGTCTACTGAGTAAAGTCCCACATCGGGTAGTGTCTGTGTGAAACTAAACTAATCGTGATATAAAACTAAAGGACCTGCTGCGTTGTTGAAGCACGGAGCCGTGTGATGAGCACAAAGCGAACTATTCTTTCGCCTTTTACTAAAGAATACCGTGTGCGCGTCACATATTAGCGGCATACGCTAGTTTTTGGGAAGGGTCCTCATTTTTGGGGGGCTCTACAATATTAGTGAAAGGTTTTTTTTAGAATTTTTATAAATTATTTATTTATTAATCTTACTGTGTTAAATGTTGTTAGGGATCATATATTAATATTATTTATTATTTCAAAAATTGTTTATACTATTCCTTAATTCTTTATTTCCAACTAAACTTAGGTTAAGTTTACATTATAACGTTTTATATATTTTTCATTTTATAAAGTTTTCCTTTATATATTCCATTTTGTTTTTCTAAAATTCTTCTAAATAAATATTTGTTATCATTGTTATGTCAATATTTTCAAATGAAGACCAATGAGATAAACTTGAAATATATTGGTCAGGTGGTCGCAAATAGCACAGCATTTGCCAGGACGGACTGATAATGAAATAAAAAACTATTGGCATTCATATTTGAAAAAGAGAGTGGCCAAAGCTAAGGAAATTGAATCTCATAAACAAATTCATTATGCTAGCTCAAGCTCAGACACCATGCACTCTTCACCCTCTTTTAAAAAACTTGCAACTCAGGATCAACAAAATTATAACACCACCAGAGAGACTCATCAAAGCTCATTACCAAAATTGTTGTTTGCTGAATGGCTTTCATTGGATCATGTACATGGTAGGAATACAAATTCAGTCGACTCTATGATCATAAGAAATGGATTTAATCAAAATTCAGGTTTTCAAGAAGGTGCAATGCATGATATGTCACAAGGACCATTCAATAGAGATTATCATAGTAGTGTGACTAACATTTCAGCTTCTGAGATGTTCAATTCACAGCTTAAATTTGCAAACCAAATGGTGGGAAATGGATTCATTCATTGCATGCCTGAGGTTGATTTAAGTAGCAATTTCAACTTGAGCAATGATGCAATGTATACATGAGGGCTTAAGCGAGGAATAATAACTTTTGATAACATAATGAAAATGACCAAAATTCAGCAATATAAAACTGTACTTCCATGATGCAAATGTATTCAATATATATACTCCTCCTTATATTTTATTTTTGACAAAATTTATCATTTCTTTTGTCAGCAGATGAAATAGTAAAAAAATATAGTATTTGGTCTAACTATTTCAGCAATTGTCTTATCATTTTGTTTTATTATTTGTACATTCGTTAATTTTTTTCATCATGCTCATGTGTCATTTAGTGCGCATTTACCTCAATCAATTTTTTTTTTAATAAACCATCATTCGACAATTTTATAATTATTTAAAACATAGATTGTGAATTAAATATATTTATTTTATAAATTGATGCTCTGAAAATAGCCTTCAATCAATATTATTTTTTAGTTAAATGGTGATATGAAAAGATAATAAATTATTAGAGGTATATCATGGGGTTTATATTTAGGATTTTTAATTTGGCTCTATCATCTGTAGTAATACATTCGCATGCTTCATAAATGAAGACTATACATATTGGCATGCTTCATAAATGAAGACTATACATATTGGCATGCTTCATAATATTTCATTTAAAATGAAAGATGTCATTTTCAAGCTGTAGAAAAGAAATCCTGTACACACATTTAATTTAATATATTGATTCACGAGTTCGATCTCAAAATATCTTTTTTTTTTAGTATTTAAGATCTGTTTGATAAAATTAACTTATAATTTATAGTTTATAGTTGATAGTGGTTAATCTATAAAATATATAATGTAAAATAATTTATTTATAATTTAAAATATATAAACTAGTTAAATAATTAAATAAAATATATCTGATTAATAAATAATTTATTTATTATATTTTAAATTATTTATAAATAATTTAAGTTTTAAATAGTAAATAAAATAGATAAATAAATAAAAAGTATATCTGATCAATAAATTTTAAATTAATAAAAAAAATTGAATTACTATTTATAAAATATTTTAAACATTAATTGATAAAATTTATTTTTAATTTAACATATTATCTTCTGTCATTTTATATTTTTAAATTAATTAAATTATTAATTTTATTAAATACTCAATTAATTTAACAACTACTAATTTTAGAGAATTTTAATATGTGATTTTTGCCGTAAAAAAAAAACTCCTTAACAAAACAAAAGAAATTCTCCAACAATTTTTTATCTTTCTCCATCTCTGATATTGCTAGATTATCTCATGTGCTGGCCTGCTGGGGAAGGGATTTGAGTGGCCCATACAAATATTTTTCTTTCTGTTTCCAAAATCAAAGTTGTAACATATTGAGTACTAGTGGGCCATAAAGTCTTTCTACCATTGAAGTTTCACTATTTGGAGTAATTAAACCATCATCATTAATCTTGGACAGAGAGATTCTCATCAGCCTCAAATAATACAGACTTCTTGAAGTTCTAAGGTAGCCCATAGAAGAGCAATTGAAGTAATGCCCGTTACCAAAATTGGTGTCCATTTCATAGCAATCACCTGTGCTCCAAATTAAACAATTAAATTATGCTCCAAAACAATAATGCATAATTAATTTAGAGGCAAAATTCTAATATTGTATACTGTATTTCCAAATTATTCAAAATTTTAACCATAATAAAATATAAGTTAACAGATTTCTCTCATCTTTATGTCTGAAATGTTGACTGATGCTTGTTTAATAGGTTGAGTTTTAAAAGAGACATTTGTTTTTTTACTTTATTTTATTTTATTTTATTTTTATTGAACTGATTTCAATCGAGTCAATGTTTCAGTCACAAAGACCATTCGAACCATTATGAAAATTTTGTTAGAGTTTTAAATAATTTTTAAACATAGATCCATGATAACATTTAATTTTTAAACATAGATCCACGATAACATTTAGAGTATTAAAGTATAACTATTTTTTTAGTTTCTAATTTTTGTATACAATACCTCAAGGCGTGGGGAACACCAAATTGTGGATTCAAGTTGAGGAGTATCTGCTAACCTTCTCATTATTTCTGTAAAGCAAAAGATATTTACCCATTTGACCCAAAAAAATTCATAACTTGTTTTTCTTAATTGCTCATGTAAATTTCTTAGTACAAATAGTCAGAAGTATCAATGTGAATATTTTAGGAGGGTGAAAAAATTACCTGAATTTCTCTTCCTTTGAAAAATGTTGCACATTTCTTCTGTAACAATATTTAGCTCTTGTTTGCTATTGACATTAAGTTTTGATAGGTTGACCTGAGTTCTTGTATCAATGTATTGTCTACTGAAATTTGCAATTATACCATCTGAAAATGAAATTGTGATTTTTTTTTTGCAAGGAAATATGATGAAATCAACAAATTCACAAAGGGTGGACCTCTAATATTTTCTAATTAGTTACCAAGTAGTAACTCCAAGTGCTAATTGAATTAAGAGTTAAATAAACTTTTACTCTATAAAATTTTGAAAATTTATTTTTAATCCTATAAATAGAAATTATATTTTTTAGTTTCTACATAATTGTTGTATAAGCTATTTTAATCTTTGCTGGAATGAAACATTTTTTAATTTTTAAATTTTTGAATACTATTTTACAAGCATGTTTAGAACATTATTAAAAGTTTATCAACAAAAATTTAGAATTTTTTAACTTGAAATGAATTAAATATGAATTTTTTAAATAACATATGTTCAAGATAAAAGTCCTTAAAATATAGACTAAAAATCAAATTTTTAACTCTTTTATATAGATGAACTTTTTATAATGTTGTAAATAAATATATAAAAAAATTATTCAAAAATATATGTTGTGTTCCAACAAAACTAAAAATGCTTGCATAACTTTTTTGTATAGATTAAAAATTATGATTTTTTTTACGTAAACTACAAACAAAATTTTAAAATTTTCTAGAAGAATAAAATTTATTTAACTATTGAATTACTAAATTAGTGGTTACAAGAAAATTACCGAGTTTGACAAAGCTATATGGCCTTGTGATGTTGCCTAGGAGAGTTTCATCAAACTTCTCAACCTCTTTTTGTATGTCTTGTAGGTAATGAAATGCCAGTGTTCTTGGGTACGTAGACTCACACAAAACAATGTAAACAACTCCATTCTCTATCAAGTAGCTTAATAAAAAAAGAGCATAATCATAATAAATCAAATTTTGTTGAATTGCAACTTTAGAAATTAGCTAGAGTTTTTTGTATTCATTAGAAAAAAACAAGTTTCCTTAAATCTACACTCATATATGGTTTATGTGAAATGTTAATATAATTCTATCATTCAACACAAACTCTACTTTTTCATATTTCTAATTAAAAATGTCATCAAGCTAGATTATGATCATAAAGAACATGTAATTGAAGAATATGAAGCATACAAAAATTGTAAACATGGCAACAAATTTAATTAGCAATAAATAAATAAATTAAGGTTGAATCTGAAAGAAATTCTGATTGATACAATTTAATCATTTTTTTAAAAACACCATTATTTTTAATAGTTTTCATTCGTTTACTACTATCAAAATATAAAAACAATTTGAAAACCATTTCAAATAAAAAACTGTTATGAGTAGTTTTTTAAGAAAATCATTTTTGATAACTGATTGTTTTTATAATATGTAACAAATTAACCTAAAAAGAACATTTAAAAAAAACAAAGAAAAAATAAAGATACTTGATGCAGTGATGGTCAATGAGAATGGTCATCATGGAAGGTTTCAATGCTCCTCTTGAAATTTCTTGGAGAATAAACTCTGCTTGTTGTCTATAACGTGAAAGATAGACATTTTCTTCATTCCAATATCTTAGTCCTCGTGCTAGAGGTAATCCATCGCTTACCCTTCCAACTATAGTTACCTTAACCATTATTTATATGAATTCAAACCAATCTTTGAAAAGTATTTATTTATATCTCAAAAAATGGATTCATTTGGTTCTCCTTTCTAAATTTGATTTCAGCGACATGGATGGATTTTATTTGTAAATGTGGGACCTTTTTATAGAATATATTGGACAATAAGTTATTCCTAGTTTGTGCAAAAGGAGCCATTATGAGAATACAAAAATAATAATGGAGTTACCATGTGCAGAAGTTATTAGCCATTTTTTTTTAAAAAGAATAACATTTTTTTTTCTGCACATATTCCATTTTCCTACTACATTGAGTTATTCTTGTTGGAAAAGTTGACACCTCTCATAATCAACATTACGATTGTGATTCACCATCTTAAAGAATACTAACCTTTTCTTCCATCTCAAATATAAATAAAATAAAATAAAATCACTGTACACCTTTTAACAAAAAAAAGTTAACATTTTTAGATATGCTTTTCAATTATAATGTATGCTAATTTTGTTTGCATATAATTTTGTATTTATATTAAGGGATGTGATTTGTTTTAAAACTATCAAGTCACATCATAAATAAATTTGACCTACATGTGTGTGAGTATTGTATTGTAAATTTAAAATCTTTTCCATTTAATTTAATAAATTTCTTTAGTATTTTGGTTGCGTTGGTTGAAAAAACAAGTTGCACAAAACAACCTTTATTGCGTAGATTAAATTCAACCGAAATTATAAAAGATGTAATGTGTAATTATTCATGCGAGTTGTTGTTAGTCTAAAGGAAGACATAGTTTGACCGGATAGTTACATATCTGTAATTTATTAAATTGTCTAGTAAATTTTCTTAAATCAGTTGAAACAACAAGTTGCATAAAACATCATCCGCTACGTAGATTTGATTTAGTGAAAATTACAAAAGAAGTAGTTTGGATTTATTCACGCGAGCTGTTATGATCGGTCAAACGGCAAACACAATTTGGCCGAATAATTTTATACATGTGATGGTAAATGCGTATTAATCATTAAGTATTTCCATGAGAGTAATGAGGATGTCAAAAGAAACTCATTATTTGATAAAACTTATTACCAATATTTGATTATTGCGTTGAGAGTACCGCTTGTAGTTAATTCATGCAATCAAAAGATTGTAGATTAATGGTGCGTTTGGTATCTTGTTTGAGTCTTTTTAATTTACAAATAAAGATAAATTATGCATAACTCTATAAATAATTTTTGACGTGTCTACTAATGTGTATGATTAAATTATTTTGATGTGCCTACTAATATGTGTGATTAAATTATTTTGATGTGTCTACTGATGTGTGTGATTAAATTATTCATTTATTTAACCGACTTAAATTTACACATATGAAGGTAAACATGTGAAGATTATAAAGATTTATTGTTTAACAATGTTAATTGTCAATGTTTGATCTTCGTAACAAAATATCACTAGCAATTGATGTTATTGTCTAAAGATTTAATATTAACGTTGCATTAAATATTTTGGTGAACACATTTTTCTTTTGTTCTCTTTAAACTAACTTAGTTTATGTATATGCTAAATTGAATTATGATTTTTTTTCTCTTAAAAATTATTACTTTTAGGATAAAGAAGATTATCAATATTGTTCTTTGATCTAGACCTTGTATAAGGATGAAAAAACTTTAATTCTCTCACAATTTTGTATTTCTAAAGTGATAATTAAGTTTGAAAAATGAGTTTTCTCCAAAACACATAGGTTATTTGATTATAAAGCATGATATTTCAAATATATTAAAGGTGTTAATTAAGATGAATATTTTGTCATATTTTCTTTGGATAAATTAAAGCACTTTTAAAGCGAAATTAAGAGCTCTTTGGAGAACTAGTTTTTTATTGAGATTATTAGGCAAAGAAAACATAAAGCGTACGTTATGTATATTTGATCTTGCAAATACATTTAAATTTTGACCGTTTGATAACTTGATAAAAACTTTAGCATTTGGTATTCTCCTTACGCTATAAAATTGTAATTTTTAAAGTTAGAAATAATCATTTGATCATTTAAATAAGATTATTTCATAAGGTATGCAAGAAAGAAAATGGAGAAGCAAGAGAAAATAAATAATGCTAATAAGGTCAAATAAAGAAAATTAAGAAAATATAATATGATCTGACAAATGTCTTTTGATGTTGAAAGACACGTCAATTTAGAAATGACAGAGTCAGCTAAAGATGAAGGCTTTGATTATCAATCCAAAATATTTTTTTGAGTTTCATTTTAAATAATAATGCATTAATTTTATCTTTTAAATTTGTATATAGTTAGAGGCATTTCAGTTATGACCTACGACAATATATAATATTTGAAAGGTGATAAAAATATAAATTTTGGATCCCATATTAAAGAATTTTTTTTTTTTTTGAGACAATAGATGCATAGTTCTATAAGAACAAAATTGAGTGAGGAAGAATCAATTTCAAACAAATTCATAAAGTTGCTATTGATGTAGCAAATTTTGGTTCTCGTAAAGATAATATTATTGTTCTTTCTCTTAATCAAGTTGATGAAATTATTTATCAAGATCAAACTCAATAGCCTCAAGAACGGGAGCATGCAAATGATTGACTATAAAGAAAAATTCTATTTGGTATTCTTGAAAGACTCTCTTAAGACAATCATGACACTTGTTGCTCATTATGATTTTTGGAGCTACATAGGATAGATGTCAATACATTGTTTCTAAATGACAACATTTATGAAATAATATGATATAATCAAATGAAACCTTACGTTAATAGACAAAAAGTAAATGATTATCAAACTAATGTAATTCATCTATGAGTTAACAAATAAATCTTATTAGTGATACCACAGAGTTTGATAATGTAATTAACTCATTTAGTTTTGACATGACTATTGCAGAAAATTGTGAGTATTATAAGGTGAGTGGGAGTAAGTTTATAGTTCTAGTATAATTTATTGGATTTGCTATATTTATTTAATAGTGATATATGTTTGTTGTGCAAAATGAGAGATCTCAAACAGAAGTTTAACGATGAAAGATCTTGGGTAAATTTCTTTTGTATTAGGCATTGTGATACTTAAAGATCATTCTCATGGTATCCCTGGGTTATCCCAAAAGAGTTATTTTCATAAAGTTGTAAATATATTTGACACAAAATACATTATATTTTGGAATAACTCAATCACTAAAGTGAGACTATTTTAGTCTCAATTTTTGTCCAATAGAAAATATGGAGTTTCAGAAACATAAGTATTCTTCTATGTTTTAGTTGTGGGTCTTATGAATGATCTTATTTATATGCATTTGGAAAAGACTTGTATAATAAGATCATTTGACAGATACTTGAGTAATTCATGTTTGAATTACTGACAAAGGCAACAATAAGAATTGTTAAAGAGAACAATTGAGTTTATGTTCACAAATCAGAGATCTTACAATTTGGAGATCATCAATATGTTTGACTCTAATTTTTTGGATGTTTACGTAAAGTGGACACTTTAATTCTAGAAATTGTTGATTTATTTATGTCACTTGGTTGCTTATAGTTTAAGGTTTTGAAAGATCACTACAATTTTAGTACAACAAGTCAACCGTATAATGCTTCAATAAATTTTAGTGTATTAACATACATGTTATTGTTGTTGAAGGATATAACATATATAGACAAACTCTATGCTAGCTAACTGACTAATAAAAGGTTTGACAAACTAAGGTATTTCATATGGTTGTTATCATTAAAAATGTCTTATATTAATGTGAGTTTATCTTCCTTTATGTTCTATACTTGTATTTTGACACCATCCTCGAGTAGTTTTCACCTATTCCTGTTAACTCTTCAGCCAATATTGTTTTTGGGTGAGAAACTCGTATGCTTATTTATTTTGGACAACTATTGTTGTACGTGTGTATGCTCTACATGGGATTAAATTGGTAATGCAATCAAGGGTACAATGTAAAAATTGCGTGAATTTTTTTCTATTCGATTTTGTATCTTGTAATTTGTCTTAACTTTACACAAGTGTTATATCTTTAATATTTGTTGATTCATGTGTTTTGTACCATACAAATTAAGCTCAATTTCTCTGACGCGAAGGTGTGCGTGCGTTTGTGGGTCTTTGATTTGTTTATTGGTTAATTTGTCTTCTTTTTATTGTTGTCTGAAAGAATGATGATGACAAATTTAGAAACCTTACCTTTCAAGTTCTTTTTCAGATTGTGTAATTTAATTTTTTATTAGGTAATTGTTTGTAGATGGGGAAATTCATATGTGATAATTCTTCTCAATGTTTTTTATTTTGTCAATACAAGTGTAATTATTTTGAAATCAATGTTTTAAGGTAAATTAGAAAAAAGTAAAAGACAAAAAAAGTTCATTGCTATTAATGGTGAGAAAACCTGGAATGAAGTGTACAATGTTGATATTTCTTGAATAGCAAAAGATAAATTTTTACTTTTTGGATTTGATTTTGTCTCTTGTAATTTTCCATGAGTGTAGTATTTTTTTTTAATATTTATGACTTGATGTGTTTTGTATTCTACATATTAAGCTCAATTTCTTTTACAGGTCGGCTTCATCCATAGTTGTATCAGTTCAATGCTCGGACATCCGATGTTCCCTCAGAATTCGAGGTGCGGAAACTCATTGCTCTCTTCATGATAATAATCATAATCGATGCATTTTTTCCAATGGGTTAACTCTTCAGCCACTATTGTTTTTGTGTGAGAAACTCGTATGCTTATTTATTTTGGACAACTATTGTTGTACGTGTGTCTCTATGTGGGATTAGATTGACAATGCAATCAAGGGTACAATGTTACAATTTCGTGAATCTTTTTTCTATTCGATTTTGTATCTTGTAATTTCCCTTAATTTTACATTAGAGTTATTTCTTTAATATTTGTTGATTGATGTGTTTTGTACCGTACATATTAAGCTCAATTTTTCTGACACGAAGGTGTGCGTGCGTGCGAGGTGCGTATGTGTGGGTCTTTTATTTGTTTACTGGTTGATTTGTCTTCTTTTTATTGTTGTCTGTAAGAATGATGACGACAAATTTAGAAATCTTACCCTTCATTGTCTTTTTCAGATTGTGTAATTCGGTTATTAATTAGGTAATAGTTTGTAGATGGGGAAATTCATATGTGCTAATTTTTCTCAATGTTTTTTATTTTGTTAATACAAGTATAATTATTTTGAAATCAATGTTTTAAAGTAAATAAACTGTGAAAAAAGTAAAAGAAAATGTTCATTTCTATTAATGGTGAGAACCATTCCGTCAATAAATTGTTTACGCCACAAGAAAGATTGACTAATTTATCTAACCAAACACAAATATTAGTACTATTTTAGTGAAACTCTATTTCTTGTATGTTTTTTGATTTAGTTTTGATATTTCCTTATTCTAACCGGCTTCTATTAAGAGATTGTTCTAAAGCAAAAATGTAGTTCAACATTTCAACATGTCTATAGCTTGCGATAAAGTTCGCCATTCAAGAGTGTTGCATGGTTCAGTGAATGTCTTCAACTTTACACTCCAAGAGTTTATGAAGTTGGGTTCACCACCAAAGGAATTCACTTTTCTGTTTAATACTTGAAGTAATGTTTTGTGGGTTAATTGCAAAACTTTCAGTAATTACCCTACCTCTAGTGCACTTGGGGTCAAGATTTTCAATCTTCATCACTCCTTTTTTTTACTACTCATACTAATTAATTAGTACTACTTACTAGTGGTGCATTGTTTTTTTTTTTGTTGTTGACTCGAGATAGATAATGTTATGCCTAAGATTCTTCATAGCATCAAGAGGATAATGAACATTTGATTAATTCTACTAGCTACTACATCAGTGTGTAACAAATCAACAAAGATCATTACAAATCTAAAATGGTTATTAAAATTTCAATTACACAAAAAGCAAAATAAAATAAAAAAATAAAACTGAAACCATTTAGTTTGCTCTATTTCGTTGTTCCACAAAATTAACAAAATTACATAGTCTGGAAAACGAGAAAACCTTGAATCAAGTATACAATGTTGATATTTCTCGAATAGCAAAAGATAAATTTTAACTTTTTGGATTTGATTTTGTCTCTTGTAATTTTCCATGAGTGTAATGTTTTTTTTTATTTAAATATTTTTGACTTGATGTGTTTTTTATTCTACGTATTAAGCTCAATTTCTTTTACACTTCATCCGTAGTTGTGTTGGTTCAATGCTCAGACATCCGATGCTCCTCGGAGTTTGAGGTAAGGAAGCTCATTGCTCTCTTCATGATAATCATAATCAGTGCATTTTTTCTTATGGGTATCAAGATGGGAGTGAAACCTCGGGTGTTTATGTCTCTAAGGAAATGTATTTTAACACCATCCTCGAGTAATTTTCTCCTCTTTGTATTAACTCTTCAGCCACTATTGTTTTTGGGTGAGAAACTCGTAAGCTTAATCATTTTGAACAAGTATTGTTGTAGGTGTGTATGCTCTATTTCGGATTAAATTGGTAATGCAAAGGGTACAATGTTACAATTTCATGAAATTTTTTGCTATTCTATTTTGTATCTTGTAATTTGCCTTAATTTTACATGAGTGTTATTTCTTTAATATTTGTTGATTGATGTGTTTTCTACCGCACAGATTGAGATTAATTTCTTTGACATGAAGGTGTGCGTGCGTGTGTGGTGCATGTGTCTCACTCTTTGATTTGTTTACTGGTTGATTTGTCTTCTTTTAATTGTTCTTTGAAAGAATGATGACTACAAATTTAGAAACCTTAACCTTCGAGGTCTTTTCCAGATCATGTAATTTGGTTATTAATTAGGTAATAGTTTGTAGATGGGAAAACTCGTATGTGCTAATTCTTCTCAATGTTTTTTTTATTTTGTTAATATAAGTATAATTATTTTAGAATCAATGTTTTAAAGTAAATAAATTGTGAAAAAAGTAAAAAAAATGTTCATTGCTATTAATGGTGAGAACCTTTCCGTCAATACATAATTTACACCACAAGAAAGTTTGACTAATTTATCTAACCAAACACAAAGATTAGTATTATTCCATTGAAACTCTATTTCTTATATGCTTTTTGATTTAGTTTTGATATTTCCTTATTCTAACAAACTTCTATTAAGACATTTCGACATGCTTATAGCTTGCGATAAAGCTCGCCATTCAAGAGCGTTGCATAGTTCAGTGGATGTCTTCAACTATTCACTCCAAGAGTTTATGGTTCAGTGCATGGTTCACCACCAAAAGAATTCACTCTTCTGTTTAATACTTAAAATAATGTTTTGTTGGTTAATTGCAAAACTTACAGTAATTACCCTAACTCTAGTGCACTCGTGGGTCAAGATTTTCAATCTTTATCACTCTTTTTTTTACTATACATAGTAATTAATTAGTACTTATTTACTGGTGGTGCAATGTTTTTTTGTTATTGTTAACTCGAGAAAGATCATGTTATGCCTAACTTTGTTCATAGTATCAAGAGGATAATGAACATGATTTGATTAATTCCAATAGCTACTACATCAGTGTAGTTTTTTTTTCATGAGTGTAGTGTTTTTTTTTTTAATATTTATAACTTAATGTGTTTTGTATTCTACATATTAAACTCAATTTCTTTTACACGTCTGCTTCATCCATAGTTGTGTTGTTTCAATGCTTGAACATCCAATGCTCCCTCGGAGTTCGAGGTGCGGAAGCTCATTACTCTTTTTATGATAATCATAATTAGTGCATTTTTTTCTATGGGTATCAAGATGGGAGTGAAACCTCACGTGTTTATGTCTTTGAGGAAATGTATTTTGACACCATCTTGAAGTAGTTTTCTCTTGTTCGTGTTACCTCTGCAGCCACTATTGTTTTTGGGTGAGAAACTCGTATGCTTATTTATTTTGGACAACTATTGTTGTACGTGTGTATGCTCTATGTGGGATTAAATTGGTAATGCAGGTTTTGTCAATAGGTTGATTTTTCAAAAAATCAAAAGAAGAATTGAGAAACCGTGGGATTTACTTATTTTCTTTGGTAGTATTTGCATTTATTCCCATGTTTTTGTTAATACTAGCTACTGCTTAATTTGAATATAAACTTTATTGGATGGTTGTTTTGGCAATAGGTGTAGCACCAATCTATCTGGAGGTTTAACTGAGACAAGTGAAACCTTTCTCTGGTGAGAAAGGTGAAGAAGAAATATAAAGATATATTGCCTAAGTGTGAGATTGTTATAATATTTTATTTATTAATTATATTTCAATATTATTTTTTGAGCACATATCTTTAGTCAATTATATTAGTTATTTACCAATTAGGAACCTTAGTTGATTATGGATCAAATTAAGTGATAGGGCTTCTTAGATTTCTATTTTGATAATTAACTATTTAATCAATTGATATGAGCTCAAATATGAGTGAGTAGATGTCACTATGGTCCATTTGAGAATAATGAGAACTTTAACTGATCAACACTCTATATATAGGTTATGATCCTCATTATACCAAACACATCACATACCGCCGCTTCTCCCATATAAAGACTTAGGGCATAAATAGTATAAGTTGAGGAAGAATCACAAGTTAGCAGGTGCTCGTCATCCGTCTCTGTTTCAAGATTGATGTTTATAAAGACTATTCAAGATTACTAAAAATGGAGGATTAACCATGTATCTTGGTATTTTTAAAATATAATATACTTGATAAATCAACATATCGCATATCATAAAATAATCAAGATTTTATATTCGTTCTTGATTTTATAGCATGTTTATTTGACTATTAAAGTTTTCACAATATAGTTTATGCAAAAACATATCTTCAACACTGAATTAGTGAATTTAATTCCAACAAGATATACATCAACAGATATGAAGTTAATGTTGGTATATCGAATATGAATAAGAATTTTGAATTAAATAAAAAAGTTAATATTGAACATTACATGTTGTTCAATTGACTTATATGATTGTTCCGAGTTTAATATAATATTTTATTGAATTCTTCTTGACCTAAAAGTCTGGAAAAAAAAAATTGTGACAAAAAAATAAGTGAAATACATTTTTTGCTTCATATATGAACCTCAGATATATGGTCTTAATTTCACAAAAAAATATAAATTTACATTTATAAATTCGCATAAATAAAAAGATCAGGGTAGTAGTTATTATGATAACCAAATCCAATCAAAAAGTTAGACTAAATGTTAATATGTGGTATATTTTAAAGAATCAAATATAAAAATTTTAACTTATAAATTATATATTTTACATTTAAAAAATATTTTTTAAAAAATAAAAATTTATTCTGTAAAATTTTTAACGACACATATTAGCACTATTCTTAAAAGATTAATCTATTAGCTAATAGCCTATCTATTATATATAATTAAAAGAGACTCCTGCCACCTCACGCTATTTTCTCCACGTCAGCGAATATTTGTCACCTCAGATAAAAAGCTGATGTGTACATCTTCCTACAGACTTCCTGGTCATTCTCAATAGTTTTTCCCTCTCTCTTGACCCGTCCGAATCTGCCCCAAAATTCGGTATCTATTATCAATAAATTATCAATATCAATATCAATCAATACAATAAATTACCAATTCATGTGTCATAAGTTACCAATTTCAGTACAATAAATATCAATTATTTGTCCTCCATTATTATTGATAACGGTAGTTTTTTCTCTCTCTTGACCAATCCGAATCTGTCCCAAAATCCAATATCTATTATCAATATTAATATCGATCAATACAATAAATTAGCAATTCATGTGCCATAAGTTATCAATTTCAATACAATCAATATCATTTGTCCTCCATTATTATTGATAACGGTTATTCCTCCATAAATATTTTCAAATCGAATATTATATAGTATCATTACTGGAAAAAAAATAATTTAATAAAATTTATAATATCTACGAAATCTGTCACATGTCACTTATTAGATAACTAAAATTAATATTTAAATCAAAGAGAGATATATAATTTTGAATTAGGCCAACAATTTGTTTTTCTATTTTTTCTTATTATATCATTACTCATGTGGACTTAGAGAAAAATTTATATATTTTCTGAAACACATTTTTTCTAAGGACAAAATCATGAAATCTTACTATTTTGATAAAATAATACGTTGGAATGTATAAAAAGTAGACATTAAAAATAGTCAATATACAACTTTTGTATTTTTTTTATTATTGTGTCGTCACATATATTTACCAAAACAAATAACAATTAGTCAATCTAATAAAAAAATTTGTGTTTTGTTTCTCTTATTAGTTATCAATGCATATATTTACCATGAGCATTATTTCGAATTTTTTTTAATATGTGTAGGAAAAAATGTTACAATTTTAAAAATTCTTACATAACTTATACACTTTAATAAAAATAGAGTTTACAATTATCAATTATATAATTTATCTTTTAAATCATAGTTAATATTTTATGTCTATAGACCATAAAAAATCAGCTAAATGGTACAAATTTGATATTGTAAATAAAGTTCAAATCTAACTTAAAACGGTTGTAAAATTGTTAAATTTTTTTATGATTAAACTTTTACAAGATATTGTTCTTTTATCTTTTTTTTTAGCAGTAAAAATACTCATTTAATTACAAACTCTACAATATCTTTTATTGCATTTTTTTATAACTTTAAGAATTTACAAGATTAATATTATATATATATATATATATATATCACCTTACAAAAAAATTAAAATTAAATCCGCGCAAAGCGCGGGTAATATTCTAGTTATATATTAAGGAGAGTTTGAGAGAGAGTGAGGTCAAGTTCCCTGCCACTAGGGGTGAACATGGGCGCGGGTCGACCCGTCAACCCGATCACCCAACCCAACCCAACCCGATTTTTACCCGTACCCGATCACTTTCGGGTCCGACCCAACCCAACCCATTGAAACCCGCTTATATTTGGGTCGGGTAATGGGTTTAACAATTTGAACCCGTCGACCCGACCCGGTAACTAGTTATATTTTAAAAAAAAAAAAATTGTTTGGCTAGTTCAACAGGGTTTCATTACTTTCTTTTTATTTAGATTTTCAGTTGCCTTCATCCACTTTCTGCCTATACCTTTTTCAAGACTTTTTGAAGTCGCGCCGCTGTCCACCTTCTTTTGTTCTACAGGTGCTCATAACTGATTTTATACGAATTAGTTATAATAAGATATTATTAACTAGTGATTTTTATATGAATGTTGATGCAAGATATTCATGCGTCTAGACTAAACACTGAACTCGTTTAATTTGTTTTGACATTGTAATCTCGTATATGCCTACTCATAAAATTCATATCTAATTTTTGAATTGTCTCTTTCAAATGAGCAATTTAATTTGAGTTAAATACTATTTATTTAAATGTTATATTTTGTTATAGTTTTACGTAATAAAGGTATGAACAGAAAGCTTATGTTTAAAATGAATTTAGTTTAAATTTTTTACATTTGTTAAATACAAATTTTTTTAGTTAAATATTATTTATTGAGTTAAATACTATTTATGAGCAAAATTGATGTTTATGCAAAAGCTTACGATAAATTTAGTTTAAATTTTTTATATTTAAATCTATTAAACACTTTTTTTAGTATTTTATTTGAAAATAGTAACTATAAACAAATGAATGGTACTTAATAAACTAAAATGGTTGGTGGATTATGTGTAACGAGTAGCTAATCTTTGTTGGGAAATAGGTTGGGCACGGTCACCCCAAAATTTTATCTAATCGTTTAAAAATACTTCTTATTTTATTTATAATACTATAATTTATTAAATAAAATTTAATATAGATTAAATCATGTTTATCCTTGTCACTGTGAAAAAGCATTTGATAGGGACGCATGTTGTTTTAATGTTGAATTCTATAATTGGTGTATTTTATGAGTTGAATTGCGGTTGTTGAGTTATGTTGTCGAGATATATGTTTCAGTCTAATATGTGAAGATAACATACTATATGTGCATTTTTTCTTGTTACATGAATTAATCTAACCAAATGACATGAAGATTGATATGTGTAGATCTCATAGGATTGATATGTGTACATGGACTAAAATTTATTTTATCAATTTTTTAATTATTAAAATTTCACTTTTTTTATTAGGCCCAATTTTTATTGATTTACTGTTGTTGAATTTATTTATGTATTTGAAAATTGTTGGATTTATTTTTTTGTGTGAGAGGTTGATAAGTTTTTTAAAGAATTGCATAATTTGTTTGAAATTTTATAGTTTTGAGACATTCAAGTATTAAATATATTTTCATTCAATATGTTTTCTTGTAAAATAAAAAAAAAAATTATTATTTATGTATGACCCGCCAACCCAACCCAACCCAACCCAACCCGTTCTTGATCGGGTCGGGTCGGTTCGGGTTAAATAAAAAAATTACAGGTTTAGAACTTAACCCAACCCAAAAATAATCGATCGGGTCGGGTCTTGGGTTTTGTCAAAACCCGCCCAACCCAACCCACGTACACCCCTACCTGCCACATCCGGCTAGGATCGATCCTCTCCATCTCCATTTTTTACATCTTTTATTCCTTCCGTTACGATAGTTTTATATATAAATAATATAATTATTTATGAGAATATGTTTCATAATTTTATTTATATATATCCCAAAATTATAGTAATTGATATCTCTAACTTTTTTAGAAATAAGATAAAGAGAATTTTGACTCAGCCACACCACCATGTTTTGTTGCCAAAAATAAAAAACAAACCGATGAGTTTTGTAGAAGACACGTTGGCAAATGATTTGACACGTTAGGCATTCATAAATAAATGCAGGTCTTGGTCTTCAACACTCTACACCTTAACCAATAAACAGTCATTACAAATAAAATATTTTTGCTAACTAGATCTTAGACGAACAAGAAATTATATTTTAAAATTAATAATTAATATTTTAAATAAATTTAAAATTTTCAAAATTATATAACTAAAAGATACAAAAATCAATTAAATTTACAAATCCACTATTAGTTTGGAAAAAGGTAGTTCATTTATACTAACACAAAAAATTACATACAAAGAGAACACTTAATTGCAATTTTGGTTATCCATTTTAGCTGAATCACGAAAATAGTGTTCTATTTTATTTGTCTCGAGTTTTGGTTCTCCAAACAAAATCTTGATCCAAAATTTGATGAAATGTCATTTTTTTTAATGATATATAAAAAAAAGATGATGTAAAAGATTCTATATAGATTAATTACATTTTATTAGAATCTTGTATATCATCTTTTTTTTATACATCATTAAAAAATGATATTTCATCAAGTTTTTGACCAATATTCTATTTAGAGATTGAAGACAAATAAATAAGGAGATTATTTTCGTGATTCACTAAAATAGAAGAACTAAAAGTACAATTAAATCTAAAAAAAGTATAGAAAAAAGATTATATCCATCTCTGTCCTTTTATTTTTAATTGACTTTGTAAATGTTATTATGATAGGTGATTATGCAAAAATAATAATAATTTGTAATTGCATATGCTATTCAAAGTTTTAGTAACGTGGTCGGGATAATTAATCAAATTTAAAATTTAAATGATTTATTAGAGTTAATTTCAAACAACAAAGATATGTTCTATAATTGAAGAAGAATAATTAAAAGAATAATATGTATGTTCATAAATATTGTTTCTCAATTGTTTTTAGAGTGTTGTAAATGAAGAAATGTGTTTATCGAAATGTATAAAAATAAGTAATTGAAAATAGATATTTCAGTACGTTCGTGTAAGTAACTATAATAATGTGAAAAAAAAATAAAAGTATCGAAATATTGAAAACCACAAAAGATGAAAGACGAATGAGAAAACGGATCAATTTAAGAGAGAAATATTCATTTTGTCGTAAAATAATTGAGTTACTTTTTTATTTAACACATATTAAAAAAATATGTATAAATAAAAAATAATAATAATTTTATTAAATTATCATTATTAGATATTGAGACATCAGTCATAGATGTATAATAAAAAATACTCTATTAAAAATAATGTAAATAATATTAATTATATTATATAATTAAAAAAAACATTAAAAATTTAAATAAAAAAAAATGCTTCAACCTTTCGGACATTTGAAAGTGAAAATATGATATTAAAAATAGTGTATTTAAATTGTTGAAATTTTAAATTTTCATTCACACAATAGTTCATTTTAATAGCTTTACTTTATAATTCTTGAAAAGTTTGATAAGAATATTATAAAATCGGTGTGTTGTCTTGTCTGTGTTGATTCTGTCTCCAATCCACCGCTTGAACGTTTTCACATAATCTGTGACCCCTGAACTCTGTTTGAAGTCTTCCTGCATCAGTCCAATTTGACCCTCAAAGCATGACATCATCACACACTAAAAATGCATTTACTTTCACACCCCTCCTCGTTTTCTGTATCTGAAACTGAAACAGTCTTCATGATCATCATGACCACCCTTTTTAGTTTTGGGGCCAAGGGATTGTCAATGTCTTCTCTCAGTGGGGCTTCTCTGCAACACTTCACTTTCCACCTTCCACCATCATATTCTAAATTCTGTCATTTTCTATTTCAACTTTTTTTTTAATTCTATTGCATACTTTTAGTATCAATGTATGTGCTTTTCAATGTCACATTCAATTTCACTCTTTAAGCCGCCTATTTGTCCTATATGTATACTATGCATTTATTTCTTTTACTCGGTTTCCTTCTACAACACTCCTCTTCCTCTTCTTCCTCTTGTTATCATCACTAATAATACACTTTGATTTTCTGTCTCTCACTATTGTTTCTGCTTTGGTAATGACTTAGTGACTCCAAAATGGGTAAAGCACCATGTTGTGATAAACATGGCGTCAAAAGAGGAGCTTGGACTCCTGAAGAAGACCAAACCTTAGTTGACTATATCAACAACCATGGCCATGGAAGTTGGCGTACTCTCCCCAAACATGCAGGTTCCTCTTTTTCTTTGCTTCTGCTTTTTCTTAATATGTATGGCTTTTTATTATTATTGAGGTCACCAGTAGGTACTTATTTTTTCTTAATTTAATGTATATATGTTTACTACTAGGTCTCCTACGATGTGGTAAAAGTTGCAGGCTTCGATGGATTAACTATCTTCGTCCTGGCATCAAGCGTGGACCATTTACTGATGAAGAAGAAACTACTATTATTCAACTTCATGCCATGCTTGGTAACAGGTACCTCACTGCTCCATTTTTTCATTTTGTTGAAAAATTTACACATATACATGCATATGTTATGTATATCAACTCATCTTGGTCCTAAAGGTTCATTAAATTTCACTTATAAGCTGCTTAGTAAATGTGTTGCAGCATGCTTTAGAAGTATAAAAAGGTACAACAGTTCAACCTTGGTAGTTTTTAATTTTTAAATTCTTGCAGCAAGGTAAAATGTGATCACTTGTAATACATTTTCCAGCAAGTTTGTGAAGGAGGTTAAAATATACTGAAGAAGACATTTTGGTTTGTGGGGACAGTTGATATTAGTACTAAAAATAGTCTGGCTGGCATATTTCAAAATTTCAATTTCAGTGTTTGATATTATCACTTTGCTGTGATTCTTTTATTCCTGTGTCATCATTCATCAAGGATCCTTGTATACTATAATTCTAGAACTTCATTTCGTTTAGCATCAAGAAAAGTGATAGCTTTGAAATTGCATAATATGAAACATCAACACATTTTGTTGCATTTAACTATGCAATCTTTTAGGTGGGCTGCTATAGCATCTCAACTACAAGGAAGAACAGACAATGAGATTAAGAACTATTGGAACACCCATCTAAAGAAGCGCGTCCTTCGGTCGTTAGAGGCAAAACGGCCATGTGTTATGCCTGATAGGATTGTCCAGATTAATTCTCCATCTACGCGTCACATGGTACAATGGGAAAGTGCAAGGGTTGAGGCAGAGGCAAGGTTGTCAATGGATTCCACATTGCTTAATTCAGCTTCTACAACTAAAACATGCCCCGATTACTTTCTTCAACTTTGGCATTCTGAGGTTGGACAGTCGTTTCGCAAGATCAAGGAAAAGGAAGGAGTAGTGTCTCAAAGCCAAGTATCACAAGCATCCTCGTCGTCAAAATTGGAGGATTCATGTTCAGATGTCTCATTGCAGGCAAAAAGCACTGGAACACAGAGCCTGAAGGTGTCACCAAAGCTTGAAGGTATTGACATGATTCAGGAACAATCAACAAGTAGCTACAAACCAAAGCTTGAAGATGATAGAGCTTGGTCAGATTCAGGCAATTATGAATTCCTTGATTCTTCTGATTCTGCACTAAAGCATCTTCTACATATGCCTGATGATATAGGATTCTTGGGACAGACTGATAATTTCCTGAATCTCCTTGATGGTAGATACGACTAAGATAGTCTCTTAAATGGTAGAATAGTTAGTTTTCTTTGCCTTTTATGATATCTTCATTTTTGTAAATGCAGCCACCATGTAGATGGCTTCCAAAAGTGAGGTCAGGTCCATGTTGGTTTGCTGGTTGCTAGTTGGTTTAGAGGGGAAAAGGGATGATAGAGAAATGGCTAGAGTTAAAGTTTGCCTACCACTTTATGGCAGTAGCAAAGAGCTAAAATTAATGGATTCACAGTTAATGATTTTGTTCATGATCTTCAACAACTGTTGATTATGTGTATAGATACTGCTCTAGGCTATTTCGTGATGTGTGTTTGATTATGTGTATATATACTGCTCTAGGCTTCTTCGTGATATGTGTTTTGTTATTCACAGAAGTAGTAGGCTTCAGATGTGTCGCTCAAAAATCATCATCATTTATGTTAACTAGTGCTCTTTGACAATATCTAAAAATGAAATGGATTATTAGTGGCACTAATACTACAAGAAATTTATATTGCACAAATTGAATAAGAATTAAATTATTTTTATTACCAAAGTAATGGATATATACACAAGCCAATATATATCATTATGCACACAGAATAAATTAACATAGACTAAAAAGAAACCAAACCACACATGAAGAAATTGCAAAATAGTAATAACACATGATTTTTGTTGATGAGGCTTGAGGATTGTAGCATTAGAATAAACCAAAGAGTTTCTTTGGAGCTGTTCCAGTTGCCCTGTGTTTTGCAGCTATCTCCTCTGCTTTGAGGAGATCTTCCCCTTTCTTGGCCTCAATCATTGCCCTCTTTTCTTCGGCTTGCTTGTGAAGAGCTGCTATTTTGTTTTTCATTTTCTCTGCATATTCTCCCTTTTTCTTCTCCAGTTTTTCCTATTTACAGTGAGAAGCTATAGTTAATTGTTTTTCCATATTTTGTCACATTCAATGTTATAATTATTAATGCAAATAAATTCTTACCTCAAGCTTTCTCAATTCAGCTTCTGTAGCAGCTTTCTTACTGTTCTCCCATGCTAAAATGGTTGAAAGCTTTCTATGAGCCCTGCTCATCAAATTCATTTAAATTAGATTATAAAAGTTTGTTGAATAACATAAAAACTAGTCGTGATAATTGATAAAATAATGAGTATACTTGGCAAAACACAGTTTCTACTTGAGCTGAAAATGAAATGTATTGAATTTCTAGGAAATTTGGTATTTTATATTAGAAGTTTAGCAATTGTAATGGCTTAGGTTCTGTTTGGATTGTTTATGAATTTATTTACTGGTATAAGCACTAGGAGAAACTGTTTGAAAGAGTTTATAAAACTCATGACATAAGCGCTTATAATATAAGCATTTCATTAAGCTTATTAGTGGTGTTCCCTTCATGGCTACATAAGTCATTCATGTTTTATGCAAAGCTTTGCTTCTTTCCTTATGTGCATTGCTTCCCCACCTTTAAGAATGGACAATAAGTTCAGACACTTCCATAAAGAAGCATTAGATGGTGAAAGCACATACTTGTTTTCTGCTTTTGATTTTTCACTTTCTTCCCATGCTTTGATTAGTGAAAGCCTCTTTTCTGTTGCAACTCTTTCAAGCACAGCATCTGAAGAAAAATGAAATGTCATAATTTGTAATGTCAGCATATTAAGTGCATAAGAGGGAAATACAGTGCCACAATGACAAGAGGACATACCTCGGTTGACAGAGCCCTCTTGTGGTTTCTCTTCAACAGCTTCCTCGGTCTCTGATAGTAACCAAATTAACAACAGAATAATGTCAATTTGATTATCATCTTTCTGTTATAACTTCTTGGTGATAACCATGATGATTAAATAAGAAGGGACATCTTATTTGCTAAGAAGCGGGAATACACAATGATAATAATTTAAGTAATTAAAAGCAATTGAATGTAACCATATTTTTTGGTGTTGTGTCAGTGTCTACACTGACATGTCACAAGTGGTATCTTTGGAAACTCCACCCTTTACATGATAAAGAAGAATTTCATTTTCCTTTGCGTATATAGATTTGTTAAGTAATACATGAATCTCAAGGCCATGTGAGGGTGACTTGTAAACAGATATCATATATGGTTAAATAAAAACAAAATATTAATATGGATTGTCCTTAAAACATAAAAATGGTATCAACACATAGATTACAAGACCAAGCTAAGCTGTTTCTTTTCTTCCTTTGAATTTTCAGTTTTTCACACAATTAGGGTTTCAATACGCAAAAAATGGATCTTTACTTAAACCCAGAACCTTAATAGATTGAAGTTGGATGGCAAACACAAAACAAGTTGAAGCTATAACTCTTCTTATTAGAACAATCATCAGAGAAATTCAAGCAAAAGGAAACTGATAAAAATACAAGGAAACACAATAATAAACCATATCAAAACTCACATAAAACTTGATTAGTAAATAATCAATAATGAGTTTTGACTTTTCTTTGTTAAAACTTCGGATAACCCCTTCAGGAAATTCAACAGGACAAATTTTACTTTTTTGTTGAAAATAAAAATATTCCCTGCAATTTAAAGCAACATACTAAAAAAATGTTTAATATTGTTAAGAAAACAGAGACTAGAAGACAAAGAAAAACAAAATTTAGACCTTAAATCAAATTGACCTTCACCAGTCCAAAAAATAAAAAAACAGAAAAATAATCACTGACAATTTATTTTCTTGAATTATTATTAAATTGTTTCCTTGGCAAAAAGAAACAATATCACCCAATTGGAAGCAAATAATGAATTATATATATTTGACAAGAATAATAAAATAAATAAAGGGCATGTATATATAAATAGCAGTTTGATAATTATACAAATCATACTCTGAACTAAGACAAGAGCTTTGGAGTCATCGGTAGGAGGAGGAGGAGGAGGAGGAGGGTTGTTGTCTTGTGGGGGAGGAGGGGGTTGTGGAATTACAGATTTCTCCTCAGCAACATTTTCCTTTGGAGTTTCATGATGAACAACGGGTTGAGGTTGAGGAGGGGGTGTAGTAGAAGTAGTAGTCTCAGTTGAAGTAGGTTCAGCTGCTGCTGATTCAGATTCCAACTTTTTTGGTTGCTCTTCTGTCATTTTTTTTCCCTCTTTCTAAAGACTTGGTTGGAAGTAGTAATTGTTTTGCAGAAAGTGATGATGATAAGGAAGTTTGTTGTAACCAAATTCCGCTAGTTTATTTCTTCTAAGAAAGATATAGAGGGATAGGGTTGGTTGGTTGAGATATTATAGTTGTAGGAAGGTTAATTAATTCAATAAGTAATTAGTACAAGTCACCCTAAATTCTAAAACTCTAGTTGTTCTCTAAATCGAATTTAGATTAGTAAAACTCAATTTTCAAATTGGAGAGTTAAAATTATAAATAAAAGCTTAGCTGGGTGGGTTTTATTGTTTGGTAATGATAGGTACTACATGTATGAGTTGGCACAGCGCACCAACAACACCTTATTCTGCTCCCCAAAAATATCTTCCACATTTTATTCTTACTTTTTTTAACGGATATATCATAACGTCGACGTTACTTTTCAACATATCGTCGACATTACTACATAATTCAATAATTATTGATATTAATTAATAATTGTGTGCTTTTCTTTTTTAGAATAATAATAATTGTTTGCTACAAACTAAATTAATTAGATTTAAATACTTAATCAATTTCATTTAATGATGAATAATTCAGAAAAATCTAAATTTATACACGATTAAAATAATTTTTAGTCAATTTTTTTAAATAAAATTCTTATTCAATTTAAACTAACTTCTTAAATATTTGAATTATTATGGTCTCGTTCAAATTAAATAGTTAAAAACTAAAAAATAATTGTTTGGTATTATTTTTAAAAGGATTGATTGATAGTATATTATTATACTACTTATTAATTTATAATATTAATCGACATCTAGTATAAAAAAGCAATTGTTGAAGGAGAGACATTTCTTTGTTTCTTCAACAAGAAACTTAAGCCAGCATATACCTAATACATATTGACCGGCAAATGGGGTATTTTATTTTTAGAGTTAAGGTCTAAAAGAGAATGTTGATATCTGCTAACACGTTCTTGCAAATAAAAGATTATTTTTAAATTTTAATACATAGTCTTAATTGAAAATACTTTGCATATATTATTAACGGTATAAATTAATTTTTCATATCATCATTAAAATTGTTAACTAATAACAAAATTCATGAAAATTCAAATGATATTGAAATACTCAATTGACTGACATATCAATAAAAAATGTTAAACAAAAATAATAATACATTAAAACTACATAACCACTAAAACAAACACACACAAGAATTATATACACAACAATTATATACGAGTAAAAATCACTTGTTTAGATTTTAAAAAATTAATTTAGAGATGCAATTCTAAACGAAAAAATTAATCTTTATTAGATGAAAAAAAAAATGA
>JBBPBP010000001.1:12222735-12240140 GCA_037974735.1 Cicer chorassanicum | reverse complement strand
TATTTATGAATGAATTCAAATATTAATATATATATATATATATATATATATAGTGAGAGATAGAGAGAGAGAGAAAGAGAGAGGCATTATAGAGTAGAGATAGACATAAGAGATTAGAGAGATATAAGGGAGAAAGAGAGAGGGTGAGAGATGCATATAAGAGACGTATAGTAGAGAAATAAAACGGAGAGAGGAGATATAGACATGAGAGAGGGAGAGAGAGACACAAGACACTAAAGAGAAATAAAAAAGGGAGGGGAGGGATAGTTAGAGAGAGAGATAAAGAGAGGGTGAGAGGGAGACGTGAGAAAGTAGAGAGATAAGTTAGGCATGGCAACGGAGTGAAGCGGGGGCGGATTTTGCCTCCTTTATCCCCGCACCCGACTAATCGGGGAAAACCCGCACCCGCCCCCGTTTCATTGCGGGTGTAAAATTTAGGCCCCATCCTCGCCCACAACGGAGTTCAGTTTTCCCGTCCACACCCGCACTCATATATATATATATTTAAAAATAATATTTATTATAATTAATATAATAAAATAATTATTATTAGACAATAATAAAATTAAAAAAATATTTTCTATAGAGATAAAATTATAATTTTTAATATTTAAAAAATATTAAGTATATTTAATATGTATACGTATATAAAATTTAAAGATTACATTAATATTACTTGCGGGGCGGGTTCGGGTGTGGGTGCGGGGTGGATATCACCACCCCAAACACGTCCCCGCCCCTGAATTTTAATTTCAGGGAAAATCTGCACCCTTACCTGCACTCAATCAAAGCGGGTTTTCCCCGCCCAAATCAAACGGGTTTGGGTGGATACCTGCGGGTGCGGGTTTTGTTGTCATCCCTATTTGCAGTATTTTTTATAATTGTACTTGGAACAAAAAGTTGTCTCATGATTTAGTGAGGGAAAAAAGTTCATGTTTTTATCCATTTTCTTGCACTCTGTCAATCCCGTGATATGTTTCCAAATCAAACATGGTACAAAAAAATTATCATGTCTAGTCCCTTGTTTTTTAACAAAGAAGTGCACCCTAATATTAAAAAGTGTATTGCTTGGCAAGTGCGGTATACGGTATAAGACATACTACAAGAAGGCGCATGCGTTCATGTATAATTCATCTACCGCTTTCGAATTTAGAGAAATTGATTGTCCAACATGTTTAAGTAACTTTCAAAGTGAACAAAAAATTCACAATTTAACATTAATTTGAATATACATATCACAAGAAATGTATATCAAAATATATCATTAGAAAAAAGATATTTGCTATGTTTGTAGGGCAAATATGTTGATTAGAATTTGGTAAATATAATTTTAATAAATAAATATTTCATATATTATTTGTTAATATCCATGTTGTCATATTAGAACACTAACACGACTTTAAAAGAATTAAGAGAAAAATTGTAAATAAGAACTCCAGACGAAGTTCGGTCAATGATATTTACGTCTCCGACTACAAGATAGTCATAGTTTTCTTTTATAAGATGAATAAATTAGGGTTTACAAAATAAAATATTGTGCTTAAATAGTAATAATAAAGTTAAGATTACAACAATACCCCTAATCTATCATGTGAAGAATTATCGCCCTCGCATTCCTCAATTGACCCCACAACAACGGTTAGATCAAACTGCTCACTTAATAGTAATACTACCTACGAGTGATATTCAAAGTATCCTTTTAATATTATTTTTTTAATAAATAAATACCACCGTTGAATTGAAAATAATAAATAGCTTATCCTTTATATCATTATTGTGATTAATGATTGATACTTATCTATAAAAATAAAGTGATTATTGATTGATATACTACTAGTAGTAGTAGATAATGCATGCTATGTTGGCATGCGAATGGCCATGTGCAACAGCAAAGGCAAGACATGACATCGAAAATTAATTATGATGGGCAATACATCGTGACCTGTTGGAAGTTCCACATAAAAACAACAAATATATTTGGATAAAACCCACGAGTAAGAAACTTCGCTCTGCCACTAAGAAATAGACATTTATACTAAGTATTCCTTTTCAGGTTTTCTACTCTTAGTATATCTCGTCCTCCACGAAACCAACCATCTATGTCAATATAGTTATTCTCATACAATAACAAGTACAATT
Organism: Cicer chorassanicum; assembly: GCA_037974735.1. Taxonomy (NCBI): domain Eukaryota; kingdom Viridiplantae; phylum Streptophyta; class Magnoliopsida; order Fabales; family Fabaceae; genus Cicer; species Cicer chorassanicum. The sequence continues at coordinate 12,238,001 of JBBPBP010000001.1, read as the reverse complement.
TTTCTATTCCAATATAATTTTCACTATCCTCATGTAATTACTTACTTAAATGTCAAAATGCTTTCAGGTACCACTTCATTTAAGGGAGCAAGAATTCCTCGTAGATTAAGTTCGACCATCCTTCTCGATTTAGCCCGAATCATTGATTTCGTATATGGAAAACAAATTTTTTCTCTACAATAAAAACCTTAGCCTATTCACACGATTTCCTGTGAATCAATGTCAAGAAATATGCTGACAATGTTACTCAACACACCACACAGCAACAGGGAGACGGAACCACGACGTCCCCATCTCGGGCTGCCACCACAAACAGTACGTACGACATCGACATCACGATTCACCATCACAGAGGAATTTGCCTCATTTTATATATAAAAAAAACATAATATTTTTTGTTATTAAATTGATTAAGTATTAAATTAGGTTTTGTTCGGTAAGGACAATTTATACTATAACACCAGAGATATTTTGTTAACAAAATGAAATCAATAAAGCAGAAGAGTAAAAGGCAAACAATAAAAGGAGGTTAGGGGTTCCAATCAGAATGGCAAACTTTATAAATACAAAAGTTACAAAGAAAATATATAATAAAACTTAAAACGACTGGACTACTAACTTATAAATTTAAAATGTCTTACTATAACTTCAAAAGACTATTATCTTGATATGTTTGGACGTGATCATTCAAAATTAGAATGTCTCTCTTTTTTATATTTAACGTGTATGAATTTTACCGTTAAATTCTTTAGAAAAAAAAATAATTAGACACTAAAACATTAAGTCTCATATTTGGATGTTTTTATAAAATTTAGTGGGAATTGATCATTCAAAGGATTTTCTATTATTCAATATGAAAAAAGCCGAAGCTCGTAATGACCGAGCTTAAATAGTAAATTATTAGGAGAAATGTACTATCCACTCTCTCACATTTACCTCCCACCTCCCACCTTTCCAAAGCACATGAACAAAAAAATTTATCCCTACTATTTGATATTAATTTTTTTCAAAACTATCAACACTTTGTTAATTTCAAAATTTTGATTTTTTTTATAAAGAATTCTAAAAAAATGTATTTTGAAAGTTTTGTGTTCATCTGAATTTTCTAATTTAAAAAAATGAAAAAATTGAATTTCAAAAGTTTCACATTCATCTAAAAAAATTATATTTTAGAAGTTTCACATTCATCTAAAGTTTTAAATTTTTTTAAAACTTTTGAAAATATTGCATTTCAGAAGTTTCCTATTCAACTAAATTTTTTTAAAAAAATTTGACTATCAAATAATAAGAAGTAAAAAATATAAAATGATTTTTTTGATGTTATAAGAGTAAAAGTGAAGAGATAAATGGTAGGTTTTTCAATTATTAACCTTAATCTCTCCCGGTTTTTAAGACCGACCCAATCAAGTTCGAACTTCCAATGTGTTTGGGTACTAAGCCCGTTTTGTAAACTCTACATATGTGTTTGAGTATGAGTGTGACAGTGCCTTTTTTCTTTACGATAGGGATCATTTGAATAATTACAGCATCGATAATTGTTTTGGCAACACCGATAATTTCTTCTAGAAATCTAATTAAACAAATTGTTGAATACTTTTATATTATTATTATTATTATTATTATTATTATTATTATTATTATTTTATCTAAAATCTCAGACTAACAAATTACCATAAGCATTTTTCCCCAAAAAAGAAGTTAAGATAATTTAGAAGCATTCCATTTTCAATTAATTAGTTTTTTTTTATTCAGTAAACAAAGAATGTAATAATTTCCATATATATATATATATAATTGTTCAACCATATATAACTTGGTAACATGGGTATTTAAAGATGGGTATTTTTTAAACTTAACATTTCCGATTGATATCTTATTTCGAATTTAAAAGACTATACAGTTGTGTTTGAGTTTCAAATGAAATTTATCGCTCAATCAATAAAAAAATATTATAAAATTATATGTAGTGTATAGGTAATTGTCCAACCATATATAACTTGGTAAAATAGGTATTTAAAGATGGATATTTTTTGAACTTAACATTTTCGATTGATATCTTATTTCGAATTCAAAAGACTATACAGTTATATTTGAGTTTCAAATGAAATTTATCGTCCAATCAATAAAAAAATGTTATAAAATTATATGTAGTGTATAGGTGTATATAGTTGTATTATAATTTTGTATTTATATTTATACACTATCATAGTTGGGAAAGATAATAGCCACCATTAAAGCAAATATCTTTAATTTTGACTACGATGATTCCCTAATTGAATAGGTACTTTTTTTTTACAAGAATTGAAACTTATTTTCTTATGTATTATTTTATTAAAACTGCAAGACTAATTCAGATTTAATTTCATGATTAACTTAGTCTCCCCGAGTTGGTAATTTTGTATGTATTAGGTTTTGCAACAACAAAAATTAACTTTGAGATAATTAATTTTAGTTTTAATGAGTTGAATATAAATGATTTATATTTATATATATTTATCTAAAAATAAATTGAACAATAAATTTAAATTCAAAAATCACGTTTAAAGTAATAGTTACATCATAGTTTTAATTTGAAATATTTTGTAAAATCAGTTATTGAACTAGTTGAAAAATATAAAATAACATAAAAAATATATATTTTTAATTAATATTTTTTTTATTAATATAATAAGAATAAAAATGGAAGAAATCAAAAACCGTTATAAACTTGAAAAAAAGAATTATAAGCATGTGAGAACAAATTATTACAAATCAGAATAATTTACTTAAAATTTGTCGGATTGACTAAAATCAATTCTATTAGAGGACACCGATAATTTATTTTATATTGAATCTACGTCATCTGCAGAAAATTAATTTATAAAATGAGCGATGTCATTTTTAAAAAATCAACATACACTAATATTTATTTACCATTAATTATCCAAGTTGTGTCTCTTTTTGCTCGTCCATATCCATTAGTCCAAGCACATTACTACTAGCTGATGATTTTTCCACGCCATGTTTGGTGATCAATGATTTGTTGTCACTTTTGAAAAGGCAATTGAATTTTTATTATTAATTAATATTAATATTACTATGATACAATACCGAAAGTCTGAGACAAAGGAGAGGAGCTGTAGCCTTCAATGTGGTGGTAGGGAGAAAAAGTGAGATGCTTTGGACAGGAAATTCATGTTGAAGAATTAAGAGGTATTTTCCTACACCTTTTTCAAAAAAGAAAAAGAAAAAAAGAGAGAAAATGACTCTTGATTTTTTTAATATATGAAATGCCTTGGAGGGTTACTCAAAATTATTACACTTGATAGTGATGTAAGTGTGTGTAATGGAGAGAGGGGTTGGAAACCATTACTAAAACCTGAATACAGCATCACCAATATTTTAAGGCTACCATTAATTGGATCCCTATAAACTCGTGTCTATGGAATCAAATTTTTGTATACATCAGTTTGAAGTCCACTCTAGCCACTTGCTTACTACATAGTTGAAGATCAATTATTTTATGCCAAGGACATTTTTTTTCTGATTTGGTGGTCACTTATTCTATTAGTAATATAACCAATAACACTAAGTTGAAACTGACAAAACTGATGTTGATAGGTTGAATTTTTTCACACGAATTCAAACTCAAAAATTTATAAATGTATGTGTGAGTTTTAAGTTGTATATATTACTTAGGATATAAGAAAAAAATAATTTGTAATATTTTCATTAAATATAAATTCGTATTTTCTGAATTTGGTTTTTTTTCTTTTCAATTTTTGTGTATCATTTGAGAATTATGTATCCAATATTATTTGGGATATTTTCCAAAAGGGTTCCAATTTATCGTTGATAACTTGATGTGTTTTCTTTTGTCTATTTATTTATTTATTTATTTATTATTATTATTATTATTATTAATATTATTATTATAATATAAATTATATAAATAATTTCACTACGTGAAGATCTGTTTAGGCGCCGACAGTGGCATGTGCTGAATGTGTGTACACAACAAATGCCTACTTGCCTGAATGTGTTGTATTTCTTTTATAATGCTCGTTAGTCCAAATTTTTTATTGTTTTACGGTATGTAAATGATAAACCGTGATTTATGTGTTTGAGAGTTAAATTTTGATTTTTTATTATTTAAGAATAATTTACTATATAAATTAAAAATTAAATAATAAAGAATACTTCAGTGATATATATGTTACTAAGAAAGTATAATGCAATTATTAGGAAAGATAAAGTATTGTGCAAATATTTAATAAAAAAAGTGATATCTTAAACATGAATTATATCTTTTATTGCGCTAATGAATATTAATCAATATTTTTTTTGTAATTTTGTAATTTTAATTTAAATAAAACAAGTTAAATTGATTAAATATATTTAAAAAATTTAAACAAACATATTAATGCAATTACATTTTTTTCAAACATTGTAATATGCATTATATTTAATTTTTTTTACAATTTTGATTACGAATTCTAAGTTATTTGTGTATTTTATATGTTTTCTACACTCACTATTAACATAATATCATTTGTTGTGTGTAGGAGATATTACACAAATATATACACGCATTTAACTAACAATTGAAACATATATGCTTTGCTTTTAATTTGTTAATTGTTATATATATATATTGAAAGAAGGGTGAACATATTGGTGGGGGACCAACCCACCTTTACATTTACAACTCATATTTGTGATTAAACTTTCTTCATCATGTCAATGCAGCAGAAAGGTGCAACATTTATGTCTTGGTGGGTTGTTACTTATCAAAGACAGCCCAGAAAGCACATGGACATTACTCTCCCTTTTTACTTACACCATTCAAATACTTATTTTCATTGGTAAATTTGGTCAAATTAAAACGTCATTCTCCCACCCATTTTAAATGTTACCACTTCAAACATTTACATTCTAGCTACTCATTTAAACCTCTATTCCAAACTAGGCTTTTTATTCCTTTCATTCACTTCCATTTCAAGCTGCTCTCAACACCCATTTCAATAATAATAAAGTAACGCTAATATTTTTTTTCTTGGAATTTTAACCCAAAAAATTATTATTTTAAAAACTTTGTTTATCGCAACTTTCATGTCTGCGTGTTCAGCGCATTAAAAATCCTATAGGTTTCTTCGTGAAATTTATTTCATTTAATGTTGACACACATATTAAAAAATAAAAAATTATTGTAAATTTTTTTTTTATAATTAATTTATTAAATAAAGTTTATTTGATGTAAATTTTTAAGAGTAAATAAAGAAAAACATCATTAATTATATTTTGATTTTTTAATAAAAATTAAAATTTTAGGATAAAAATAAAATATTTAAAGACCAAATATCCGGAGAGAGCATTCGGGGCCGATTTCTTGAAATTTTGGTGATCTAAACAAATAAAAAAGTGACGCTTTCAATTTATTTGAATATTATTTTTTATATTTTTTTCATAATCATTGATAATTTAATTGCAATCAAGATTTTCAAAAAAATATTTTCCATTTGATAGAAATCTAAACAAGTCTATTTAAGTTATCATGTGAGTTAGTAGATTTTAAATAAGAATTTTAACAATTTCACTTTAATTTTTTCCATGAAATACAAAAATTAAACGAGTAATCAATATTATTCTATAATATGTGAATATATTGAGGGAAAAAAATAAATATTTTCAAGTAACTCAAAATTATATAATTTAATTTTAATTCAGTTATTTTTTTTACTAAAATAAGTCGCCCGTCAAGATCCAAAGAATTATTACATATTTATAATTTTTACGATGTTTAAGATATATTTTTAAGTTATTGTAAAAAAATAATCTAACTCATAACACTAAACAAAATTAAAAATATTATCTTTATGATGCTCAAATCTTCTATCAAGTAGGACAATTGTTAATTTTTGCTTTAAATATACTTTTAACTATATATATATATGTCATAACTAACTAACATTACTAAAATAAATAAAAAATTGATGTCTTTAAAAATTAGTGTCTTTGATAATCGTCTATCTCAATATCAATCGATCCTCAAAACCAACACTATAAATATATAAGTTACTACTATCAACAATTTCGAATAACTAGATCAAAATCAGATATTTTTTATTTTATATATTTGAAATCTGATATGAAATGTAAAGCATCTAATCTTAATTTACATTCATAGATTAATTTTTTGGGGTTAATATTTTCATCTTGATCATTTTCCTACATCCCTTGTCCTTGCTAAAAAGCAGAAAGTAACAAAAAATGCAATTACAAAAAAAAAAAGCTGTGTTCCCTTTACTTGATGAACCTTTTGTTAATAATAAAGCCATGAGTAGAAGCTTCTCCTAATAGTATCAAATTTATTTCCTTTATTGCTTTTTTAAAATAGTTTGCTAATCATACAAGTTCGGTATCTCAACCAAGAAACGACATCACAAGACTCTTGACAACTCATTAACCGACTTTCTCACAATAAATAAATTTCCATTGTTTCAAAAATCAACATTTAACATAGCATAGCATAGCATTTTTCCAACTTTAGTCGCAAATAATAATGTTTGGCTTATAACAGATTTGTTTTGCATCCATATAACATTGCAACCGCAATATTTACCAGCCTGACAAAATGTTCAAATCATGGAGCAAGAAGAACAAGATCAAAGCTGTATTCAAATTGGATTTTCAAGCAACTCAGGTAAGTAAACAATTTTTTGTGATTATATGTTTGTTTTACTAGTATTGAGAATATACGTTAGTTATGATTTATAATTTGTTAGTGTTCAGTTATTGAGCAACGGTGATGAAAATGTTGTAAAAAACTAATGTACAGATTCTGCAGACAGTGTCTGATATTGTTGTTTTTTTTTTTTGAACTTTTTTATTTATTAGGTTCCAAAGATGAAAAAGTCTGCACTGATGGTATCTTTGGTGCCAGATGATGTTGGGAAACCAACTGTGAAACTAGAGAAAACTGCTGTTCAAGATGGGACTTGTTTATGGGAGAATCCAATTTTTGAATCAGTTAAACTTGTTAGGGATTCAAAATCAGGAAATCTCCATGAGAAAATCTACCATTTCATTGTTTCAACTGTAAGTAGTATTGTATAGCTATAATTTTATACTGTTTGATACCCAAATTGAACTTTTGTATGGAAAGTTTAAATCTTTTTATGATTCCTTGTAGGGATCTTCAAAATCTGGATATCTGGGAGAAGCCTCAATTGATTTTGCTGATTTTTTAGCAGAAATTGAGCCAATTACTGTTTCTTTACCTTTGAAGTTTGCAAATTCAGGCGTAGTTTTACATGTTAGTACCCTCTATCTTTCTTAGCTTGGTGTTTGTATTTCTTAGTCTTAGCTCTCCGATTCTCAGGGGAAAATGACTCCGAGAATAAGAAGTTTGGTCGAGAGGTAAATAAAGTTTAGTCAAGGATTAGGAGCTTTGTCATGTTTCATACTTAAAATATTTGCAATATCATCAGATAATTACAACTTACAAGCATTATTAACTTTGGAACTTCTTACATAAGAATTTTTTTATACAGGTAACTATTCAGAATGTTGAAGGATATACTGCTGAAAGGTGAAAATGAACCATAACATACAGTTAATTTAACCATTGCTATTTTTTTTTCGCATTTGATTTCTCTCCTATATGCACTAAAAAGTAAAACTATACCTTCTTTCCAGAAATGGGGAAGATAATGGAGCTGTGGGACTCTATAGTGATGGAACCTTGAAACACCAACTGAGCTATGCAAGTACAGATGAAAGTTACAATCTTGATGAAGTAAGGTCTTTTAAGATACTTATATAAACACTTGTGAGACTGTTTGGAAAAGCTGATGGAAACAATTTATGACATGTTTATAAGCTGTTTTCAGCTTATTTGCATAAGCTCTCCATGAAAATGATTTAAATTTATTTATTTTTTGTTATAAAATTCTTATACATAAGCACTTATATGATAAACACTTATGTTGTAAGTGTTTAAATAAGCTATTTATCCAAAGAAACAGGGCTATAGTTGCAATTTTTTTAAACAGAAACTTCTTATGAGGATAAGTTATGAAAAAAATAAACTTTTTATAAAACTATAGTTACATTTGTTTTTATTGCTATCTTATAGAATGGGAACCTGGCCAAGCCTAGATCTGAGTATTCTGAACAAAATGCATCTAATGGCATCAGTCCTGTGGTAGCTTCATGGGAGGATCCTTATAACTTCAGACACAACTCAATGCCATCAAGAGGAGCAGTTGAGACCAATGCAATACAAACCAAAGTGCATAAGAGGTCAAATACAGGTTGGTCAATCGGTTCGGCATCAGATGGAAGTTTAGGTGACTGGACAAACAGCATGGAAGATAATCTTCCAAGAGAAAGATTACAGGAAACTTCAGGCAATGCCATTGAAAATCTCAAAAGTGAAATTACTTCTCTAAAGAGACAGGCAGAAGTATCAGACCTAGAGTTACAATCGCTTCGGAAGCAGGTTGAAAAAGAAAGCAGTCGGGGACAGAATTTATCGAGACAAATCATCGGCCTTAGAGACGAGAGAGATATGCTCAAAACTAAATATGAGCAACTCAAGTCCCAACAGAACTTCAATAGTAATACTAATGAGAGCAAAACCTCTAAAAGTTTGAAGTCTGATATTGAAAATAGTAGGATTCAGTTGGAGGCAATGAAGGAAGAGCTTGTTTATGAAAAGGAAATCAGTGGCAATCTTCATTTGCAACTGCAGAAAACACAGAACTCAAACTCTGAACTTCTTTTGGCTGTGACAGACCTTGAAACAATGCTAGAACAAAAGAATAAGGAAATATTGGAACTATCTTCCAATTTAAAATCTCAAAAGATTGCTAAAGAGAATGACGATGACATGGAATTAGATTTTTTGCGGCAGAAGATTGCAGACCAGAATAGTGAATTGGAAAATTGTTACAACCAACGCGAGGAGCTAAGCGAGAATATAAAAGAGCTCACATTGGAGTATGATCTTCTTAAGAAAGAAAATGTGGATATCTCTTTGAGATTAAAGCAAGATGAAGCAAAACACATCATGCTACAAAATGAACACTCAGCTTCTTTAGTTACAATACAACAACTTGAATCCCAAGTGAAGAGACTAGAAGAACAGATAATGATGCAGGAAGATGAATTTTCATCGTATTTAGTCTCCATCAAGGAACTTGAAAATCAAGTTAAGTCTTTGGATCAAGAACTGAAAATACAGGCAGATAAATTCGAAGACGATCTCCACGCAATGCAAAGTGCAAAATCCGAGCAGGAAGAACGGGCCATTCAAGCAGAAGAGTCTCTGAGAAAGACGAGACACAATAATGCTACCGCATCTGAGCGTTTTCAGGAGGAATACAGAATGCTTTCTGTTGAAATGGCTTGCAAAGTCGAAGAGAATGAAAAGATGATTGCGGAAGCGGCTGCAGAAGCTGAGGAATTGCGGCAACACAACAAGCTTATGGAAGAAATGCTCCAGAAATGCAATCAAGAGCTAAGGCTTATAACAGATCAAAATGAATTGAAAGTGGAAGAGCTTGTGAAACAAGTAAATTCAAAAGAAAAAACAATAGAACAGATGTCGCGAGAACTAGAAGTGAAGTCTAAAGAACTTGAGGATGCACAAAGACATAGCGATGAAAAGGATGCTGCATTTTCAAAGCAAGTTGAAATGCTCAGATCTCAAATTAGAAAAATGATGTCAGAGGAGTGTACAATGTCTAACCTGAAGCATACAAATAACATGCCCAGGATGATAAAAAGAGATGAAGAAACAACTTCTGAAGGACATTCAAGTATGACACTAAATGATGAGAAGATATTTGGCGCAGTTCTGTCAGAAGTAGAAACCTTTAAGATCCAGCACAGTGAAATAAAAAACAGTTTGCACAAAGAACAACTGGACAAAGAAAATATGAAGAAACATATATCTCAATTAGAAGGAGAGCTTAAGAAGAAAGAAGCAGAATTAGGTGCAATGGAAAAGAAGCTCAAGAATAACAAAGGACGAGGTGCTGTTTCGCTTATGAATTTGACTTCAAGAGATAATGAGTGTGCTGCATCCTCTTCTTCTGCTAAGGCAAATATTAAGAAGTCAAAATCAGAAATGCACAAGGTAATTCCTCAGCTGCCATACTTAATATCAGATATTAAGAACATGCTTATTGTCTGTGCATATCCGAACAGGTTAAATGGTAGCATCACACTGATGAGTTTATTATGTAGTGTGCCTAAGTCAAGGATTTTAGTTTCCAAAATGATATGATAAATCCACTTTTCTACAGCATATAATAATATAATAGTAGTAGCATTTTTATAGAAAATATTTGAACTAAACAGCTTTAATAGTACTTAACTACTTCTCATGGTGTGATTCTTCTAATTAGTTGTGCTGAGTGAGTGTGATGATAATATATGACAAGGTAAATAAGCAGAAGGTCTCAAACATAAATTTTGCTAAAAGAAAATATTTCATCAACCTTTGACTTCAGTGTTGCTTTGCACAAATTATTTGATATTGATCTCCTATAATAACTTATACTTTTGATATTTGTAACATGAAAAGGGAGTGGATGCTGCAAGCACTGCTAATAGCAAGTCAGCTGAGAACAAAGCTTCTCTAGATCCTTCATACTCCGCAAATGAGGCGATCGTCTCGAATAATAATCATGACAGCGAACGTCTTACAAAGGAATTATTGAATGAAGTGTCAGTCCTAAAGGAAAGGAACAAGTATATGGAAACTGAACTGAAAGAAATGGAAGAAAGATATTCAGAGATTAGTCTGAAATTTGCAGAGGTAGAGGGAGAGAGACAGCAACTTGTTATGGCTGTACGCAATCTCAAGAATGGTAAGAAGAACTAGAATTCTTGGCAGGTGTTTTGTTTCATACAAAACATACAGAGGTTACAAAGGAAGCAGGATATTCATGATTACCAGAATGGTGGAACCAAATTGAACCTGTATCATGCACATCAACTAAGAGTTTTACTTAAAGCTCGTCCGAAATTATATATTCGGTTCGTATGATACATTGGCTAGGTAACCAGGGATATGATATTGGAGCCTCATATAGGACAGATGTAGCCAAAGGTTTATCATCAGTTTGACATTTTTGGTTTGCAATGTAACACATAAATGAGACCTATGTTACGCTTAAAAGAAATGCCTTTGATTGAGAATGTAGACAGAATAAAGAGAAAACAGACAATTTAGTCTGGAAATATACAAGAAACTGTCAAGGAACCTTGGTATACTAATTTATTGAAAAGCCTTAATTTGAAGCCAATTTTTGAAGATCCTGTTTTTATGCTGTTGAAAAAACTACTTTTTGATTTCATATACAAAAAGCTATTTTTAAAAGCAGTTTGGTTCTTGGTAAATCCCTGTGTGTAATATAATTTTTAGTAACATTTTGACAATACCAAAACACCATTGTCAGTTTATTAGTTTTACTAAAAAAAGAAAAAGAAAAAATGCAGCAAGTAACATCTTGTAACCGCAGCATTATTTGGAAAGTGACACAAAATAAATGAGAAGTTGTTCTACTTAATTCATTGAAAGTGGCTCTGTGCCCTCAACCTACCATTTGGCACAATCAATAACCAATTATAATTATTTTAATCAACAAAAGAAAATGAATCAACTAGACACTTGTATGTATTACCATACACATATCCAAAGTTGGAGAATACTATTATCATAGTTATTTGTGCATATCATTAGCATCACTTGTCAAACAATTAAAGGAACTATTAAAAATATGATATTAAAGGAACTATTAATAAAATGATACTGTCAAGCTTCTCTAGACACTTGTGCGGTTTCATTACATTTGGATGAATCGCTGTCCTCGATTAGTATAAGACCATAGGAGCAGTTTTGTCTTATGACCACCAATTATAGGACTCCACGTACACAAATATACTCAACACGTGGCAAATCATTGAGATATGTTAGTTGTCGACATATATCTCCATTATTGAAAATGCAAAACGTGTCATGTTTTTATTCTCTCTATAAAACGGAAGCTTTGGATCTCCTTATTATAGCAGTTTCTTTTTTCTTCTGTTTATTATTACAACAATCATGGATTCAAGAGTAGTAATTCAAAGTCAAGTGAATGAGAACAACGATGATCAACACTCACATAACCTTGATTCACAACAAGGTATGTGAATCACATTTAATTTGAAGCAAGTGTTATTATTATATTTGAAAACAATTACTCTTTATATATTTTCTTTATCTTCAAATTTTTGTATGTAGTGACACATGGTGCAGAAGAAGAACATCATTCTTCTGACCATGAGAAGAAGTCTGTTCTGAATAGGGTGAAGGCAAAGGCTAGAAAAATTAGGGATACAATTAAGAAGCATGGTCAACATGTAGTTGATCATGGTAATGGACATAACAATGAAAATCAGCATAGTCATGATGATGATGACTTGGATGAGGATAATGAAATGGTTGAAGACACAGAAGTTCATGAAGCACCAAGTAATGTTCTTTTCTACACTAATTCCATGAACTCTTCTATACTATGAAATAGAATCTAGCATTTAGTTTTAGGTGTTTCTTATTTTTATTTCCACCGATAAAATAAACCTTAGAGAATCTAGAGTATTTGAAAATAGATTTAATATTTTTTAAAATTATGAAAAAATTTATAACATTGTTTTTAGGGTTTCTAAAAATATATTCCCTCTAGTTAGCTTCAATAGTATCTCTAAAAATATTGTTAAATTAGTGTAAGAACCCATGCCATGCACACGGGTCAAATATTTCCTTTTTGAATATTTTTTAAAATAAATTAGAAAATGTGATATGTGTCTAATTGTACTTGAAAAAAATAGAATTTTTTGTTCATCAATATAAAAAAAATCTGAATTTTGTGTGTGGATGTTGTGCAGTTTATGACAGTGAGGATGTTAAAAGTGCTACTACATCTAAAGCAGCATTTGAGCAAGTTGAATGTTTAGGAAATTCAGGAAATGATTTTAAAGGTACAAAAGTTATGGAAGAAGAACCACATTATGATCCACTGGTTGAAGGAGTTTCTTCAACTACTGAAATCAATCAAAACATAGCCACTGACCAAGACAAAACATTTGCTGTGGAAGAGAAGCCAGGGCAATTTGAGGCCAATTTAGAGAGGCCAATAATCTTGGAGAAATATTCTAATGAGCAAGGAAATATTCCTAGTGATCAAACCAAAGACACTGATCCAAGTGGTGCAGGTAAGTAGGTTGATTCAACCAAAGTCTCAGAACTCAAATTTTTGCTACAGACTCTGCATTCTGTATCAATATATATTAGTTCTATTTTAAAAGACTTAATGCTTGTGATTTGATAAAATGAGTAATTAATTGTGTTGATTTTTTGACTCTATATTCAACAATATTTCAAACTTCTTGTCAAATTATACCTGCAATTGTGGCATAAAGGTGTGGTGCTTGGTTTTAGTATTAGTGACTTAATATGGTGTCTAACTTTGGCAAGTATCCAAATAGAAAAATCAATAACTTACTTAATATAGTGTTTACACTATCAACAAATCACTATCATTCATATACATTACTTTATAAGTAATTATTTAATTCAAAAGGTTATTATGATTTGATGATTATGATTGATTGACAATATAAAAAACTATTACTACACCGACAGTTTATATGAATTAAATCCAAAGTTTAGATAAATTAAAAAAGATGGAATCATTGAATGGTGCTGAAAAAAAAAATTGAATGGAAATAATACAAGACAATAGACTCATTCATTTTCTTGTTAGAGTGACCCTAACAATTTATTTAGCATTGAGATTAATATTTTCATGTGTGTTGGCTTATAGGAATTGATGAAATAAAAGACATTACACCACTTGAGGAATCTCTTGAGAGATTGAATGTGCATGATGAGCCAAAACCTACCACAGAACCAAAAATCCAACCATCTGTTGCTGACACTGAATACTCACCTGCTGCTGCTAGAAGCCATGATCAGTTTGTGCCACACTTCTCTAATGCAACAAATAAAACTCAAACTGAATATCCTCATGAACCAGCATCCACAGATATAAATAGAAAAAACCAGAAAATTCCCTCAGGCTATGAAGAATCAGCGGTGGAGACACAATCAAAACCCAAAATTTACGCAGATGAAATTGAAATTGATGAAGCTTCTAAGCTAGGTAATGATGAGAAATTTGAGCAACAAAAAAATGAGGTTCAAGAAGATCATGAAAAAGGGTTTACTGTGAAGGACAATTTGGTTGAGAAACTAAGGCCTAGTGAAGAAGATAAGGCACTTTCTGAGGTGATTTCAGAAGCTTTATTACGTAATAAAGGGAAAGAAGAGCCATTGAAAAAAGAGGATGGAAGCTTTGAAGAGAGCAATGTGATTAGTCCAGGAAAAGGTGTGGTTGACAAGGTTAAGGATGTTGTTGGTTCTTGGTTTGCAAAATCTGGAGAGAATCAATCACAACATGGTAATTCTTTTTCTAGTAGCATTTGTAAAATGTTTGTGTGCTATATTTGATATGTTTCTTATTTTGTTGTTGTAGGAATTAGTGAAGACTTATCAAAGAAGAAAAATTATGTTGAGGAAGGGGAACAAGTTGGCCAAGTTGTGGATGAAGGAAGAAAACAGGAGTAATCCAATTGAAGAACAAGTGACCTTTATAAAATTTCTCTACGGATAATATATTTCTGTGAAGTGATCGTGTTACTTGTAATTAGATAGTTGTTCATGGTGCTATATAGGAAAGTTATATATTTGTTCATCATGGTGGATTCATGTGGAAGTTATTATGTTTGTATTGGTGTGAAAATTACTATATGATATTGTTGTAACTTGTTAGGGTGTGGTTTTTTTTGAAGCAATTGTAAGGGTGTGATTATAAGATTAAATTATAAAATATTATATATGATTGTACTGTGACATGGTGAATTTATTGTGTTTTCATATATCTAATATTTGGTACTAAAATATGATTAGATTAGATATTTGTATAAAAGAATTATATAACGTGTTGGTACATTGAAAATATTTTTTTTACCCAACCTAAATAGTCATTTTGGATTGAGTGGGAGTATAAGATAACTCTACAATATTTATTCTATTAGATTTAGAAGTGAGAAACAATTTTAAAATAAAATTTTTGAGTTATAAAATACAAAATGGATTCTCTCCATTTTTGGTTTTTCATGTTTTCACACGTGTTATTTTTATTTCATTTTGAATTTTTTTCTCATATTTT
>JBBPBP010000001.1:12198310-12222236 GCA_037974735.1 Cicer chorassanicum | reverse complement strand
AACAAACAAAACCTATATCTTATTTAAAATAGTCTATGAATTATTTCAATTTATATTATTCCTTATTTATTTAATATTTCTCTTTCTGTTAATGAATTAGATTAAACAAAAGTGTATTTAAAAATATGACAACTAATGTTGCTTTAATTTTAAAATAATCAAACAAAATAATATGAAATTTAGAGATGTAATTTTCATTATTATTATTATTTATTTGTTTATTTTGATCTTATAATAAATGATAAATATTTCTATAATAATAAATTCACACAATTTAAAGAGATTATTATGATTAAGATTATGATTATTTTTATTTTTTGACGAAAGATTATTATTATTGAATATTAAAAGGAGAATAAAAATAAAATATTTGGTTTTTACATTTAAACAAAACGATGCGTTTCGACTAATGCACCTTCTTCATTCTGACTCCACCGTAGGGTTTTGCAGGGTTTCACTTTCATCCGTTTTCAGTCTTCATTTCATCACACAAATCATAGTAAAGACTGATACAATGTGTTGCACCTCCATATGACGCCATTTCTCGACGCTCTCAACCTTGTTTCCAACGACAATCCAAAACATCATCGTACCCGGTACGCTATATCGCCTTTTTCACCTTTTTTCGCTTCTCTTCTGTTCGAAGAACCCGTATGTTTTCGATTCAATGGGTATCCATCCAATTTCTAGCATAGCGTACTTCTGGAAGCTTCCACTGCAAGGAAACCCCGTTGTTCTATTGAGAAAATCGCGTTTCTTATTGTTGCTCATTTCACAGTTGCCAAGATGATGGGTTCGAATTCAAACCATGAATTCAATAGCCCTTTTAGGTATAAGGAAAAGGGTTGTTCACAAAATTTCTAATTACTTGATTATTTCTCGGAGATTATGTAACCGTACTTTTGATGTTAATAGTGAGTTTGAATGCGTTGAGGAGCCTTTGAAAAAAATTGTTTCAGATTTTGATTCTACTTTGGATGAAAGGCTTCATTTGAATTGTGATCAAAAGCCCTTTTCACTTAGACAAGGGTTTATAGATACTGTAAAGGTAGATGCTAAGAGGGTACTTGAGATTCTTAGACAAGATGGTCCTGGTTTTGATGCTAGGTTGGTTTTAGACGAGTTGCGAATACGACCTTCGGGGATTCTTGTCAGAGAGGTTCTCTTGGGAATTTTGAAGAACATTAATAGTGAGAATAAGACAAGGTGTGCAAAGCTGGCTTATAAGTTTTTTGTTTGGTGTAGTCAGCAGGATGCTTACCGGCACACTGCGAATGCTTATCACTTGATTATGAACATATATGCTGAGTGCGAAGAGTTTAAGGCGGTGTGGAGGTTGGTTGATGAGATGATTGAGAAAGATTATCCGGCTACTGCTCGTACTTTTAATATTTTGATTCGTACTTGCGGCGAGGTGGGCTTGGCTAAGACATTGGTGGAGAGGTTCATAAAATCTAAGACCTTTAACTATAGGCCTTTTAAGCATTCTTATAATGCTATTCTACACAGTCTTCTTGTATTAAACCAGTACAAATTGATTGAGTGGGTTTATGAACAGATGTTGCTTGATGGTTTTTCCTCAGATATTTTAACTTATAATATTGTCATGTATGCCAAGTACAGACTTGGAAAGGTGGATCAGTTCCACATACTTCTTGATGAGATGGAAAGAAATGGATTTTCTCCGGATTTTCATACCTACAACATTCTTCTTCATGCTCTTGGTAAAGGGGACAAACCACTTGCAGCTCTTAATCTCTTAAATCACATGAGAGAAACAGGTATAGAGCCAACTGTACTTCATTTCACCACATTGATAGATGGACTCAGCAGAGCTAGGAATCTGGATGCTTGCAGATATTTTTTTGACGAAATGAGAAAGAACGGTTGCATGCCAGATGTGGTGGCTTACACTGTTATGATAACCGGATATGTAGTTGCCGGTGAGCTTGAGAAAGCGCAGGAAATGTTTCAAGAGATGCTTTCCAGGGAACAAGTCCCAAATGTTTTTACATACAATTCCATAATTCGAGGATTATGTATGGCAGGAAAATTTGATGAAGCATGCTCAATGCTCAAAGAAATGGAAAGCAAAGGTTGTAGTCCAAATGCTGTTGTCTATATTTCATTAGTGAGTTGTTTGCGGAATGCTGGAAAGGTTGCTGATGCTCGTGAGGTGATAAGACAAATGATGGAGACGGGGAAGTATGCCCACTTACTTTCAAGATTCAAAGGGTATAAGATATAGTCGTATGACTTTCAAATCGGACATGTTAACTCATGGGGCATCGACTCTTGGGTTGGTTAACTTAGACTAATCACCTGCTGCTTCTTCAGCTGGTTAGACGCTGGAGGAAGAAAGTATGTACTATGTGGTCCCCCATTCCCCTAATATATAATTCTTTCTACACTGAGAAGTCAAAATGTAAACCTGTATCCCATTTTTTTATAACATATTATGATCAATATTTATTGTTCATTATTTTAGTTTGCTTCTTTTAATTCATTTTTGCCTGCATATGGCTAAGAGCTTATTCTCGAGATTTGGGGTGCAGAAATCATCTTTACTTGTAGCAAATATTTTATTTATGGGCCAAGTAATTTAGATTTTAACTTGAGTCATGTAACTTCATTCTTTTGCTTTTGCCATAACCATTTATAACTTGTAAGTGGATAAAGGATTGATAATCTGGATGCTTGTGTGTTCATCAATTATTTGGTACTGTAACTGCACTTCCTAGCTTTTGGAAAATCTTTGTTTTAGCACCTGTAAAGTCAAAAGTGTTCTGTTGAGGAAAATTCGTTGTTCGTATAGTATATAGTACGACTGTTTGGTATAATCTTTTTCAACAGTAATATTTTATTTCAATATTTTTACTACTACTACTACATTATCCATTATTAACTTCAATTGTTGTGCTCATCTCCTTTTTCTGTTGATATTTGAAGTGGCATCATTTTGATTTGTATGTTATTCAGTATTATTTTGTATCAGATGAAACTTCTTTCTGTCATTCATGATTTTGAGATTAGATCTACAATTAAAATCTTTTAATTTTTGGGTTGTAAGACCAAGTCTCTTTGGTGCATTTCCACGAGTCCGGAGCAAGTAGCTAAAAATATTTCCTAGAGACAAATATGCGGTAATTAATTATGCTGTCTTCCAAACACTTACCTAAGTTGGTTGCTTTTCTTTGTGGCTTCAATGACAGCCATCGTCTGCTGCCATAATCCACATGAAGATTGAAAAAATATCCTATGTACTGGAAGACTATGGTCATTGTTTATTTGTTGGCTCTATATTTTGGTGCAACCTAGCTCCTTATTTCTTAGAGAGGATTTTTTTCAACAATAAGACGGGCTTGCCTACTTACAAATTTAAATAATGTAGCTCTTTGTATGGGTTTGGTCTATGCCCCTATATTGTTGTATTTATTTTTTATTTTTCCGATTTGTAATATATTCTTGAATCCTTGATATGCTGCAGATGATTGTTAAAGCCTAGGGTGTCAGCTTAGCTGGGATTCCTTCCTCTATGGCGATGCCTCTGCATACCATTTTTTGCTAAAAAATGATAAGCTTCTTCTGTCATTAGACTGTTATGGTTTATTCATTATGTTGGTAAATTCATATTCATAGTAGGATCTGTCCAATCTGAAGATAATTAGAACTACCAAATATTAGGTAAATTTTGTAAACTCACAGACAAGGATATATATTTTTTTCCTTTTTTTATTAGATTTACTTTTGAATGTGCACTAAAAATTGTGTTTATTCTTGTGATTAACATTTCACCTAGTCCAGTTGTGTTATTTACAGGATAGTATAGCCTTATACTGATGGAGGTACCTCAATTTTCTGCTTATGGTACTCGCAATTCAGAGTTTAAGGTAAGTTTGTTTGTCATCCAAGATTTAGGGGTTAAGTATCTGCTTGTAGTTTGCTTGGTCTGTCAGCTCAGCCTATTAAGCTTTTTGTTCTGCATTTAACGTGTTTACTTATTAAATTGGTCAGTTTCAATTGATTTAAAATATGGCCAGTTGTATACTTTAAGACTGAAACTTCACATTTAATTGAAGTAACTTTTTCTAAGAGTTGAAATATAAGGCTTTTAAAGTTACTTTACTTTCAATTGATTTATATAATGTAAATATAAGGCCTGGTTAGCTAGAATTTCTCCTTGAAATTGAATTATGGGATAGAAATCAAGGGGTCACAAGACCATTCTCCTAAAGCCTCATTGAGTAATAAAAGTATGAGTCTATTCATTAAGATTACTGAGCTGATTGTACTGTTTCCTGAAACCTGTGCAATATCAGAAGCAGTATTGCAATAG
Organism: Cicer chorassanicum; assembly: GCA_037974735.1. Taxonomy (NCBI): domain Eukaryota; kingdom Viridiplantae; phylum Streptophyta; class Magnoliopsida; order Fabales; family Fabaceae; genus Cicer; species Cicer chorassanicum. The sequence goes on along the minus strand of JBBPBP010000001.1, from coordinate 12,217,900 downwards.
TAAAGATAAATTAAATAGTCAGGAACAATTCCTGTGAGTTGTGTTTTTATCGGTTCAATTATTCGTAAGTTCAAGATGAATTAAAATAGTAATAAAAAAGTACCAAAGCTTGTATTGAAATGTTTTTAAATAATTTTTTTTGAATTTTTTATTGGTTGTATTGTTTTTATGCCAGATATATTCAATTTCAGTATCACCATTCTTCAAAATCACATTCATCATATCAATTCAATTTAAGCGACTGTGCTCCTTCTAATCATTCCATAAGATATCCCATGTATCAAGATCGGAAGGAGCTGAAGCCAATCACGCAGAAGGGAATTTCGTTTTCCCACTGAAATAATCAATTTCATTTGGATGTCTATGCGCGCTTGTGTTGAAAAAGGGAGCTGAAGCCATTATACAGTGCTTTTGCTTTCAGGGTAATCCTAGCACTTTTTCCTCGAATAGTCATGCATGCCTACGTTTGTTGTTGACAAGATTTCAGAATCATGAAAACATTTAGGTGATGGTTATATCCTTTGAAGAAAATTTCCGACGAGGCCTAATTTAGATTTAAGTCACAGAAAGTGCCTCTATTATTTCATACAAAAACCTCTTTTTTCCCCCTCTTAATAAATTTTCTTTTGGTCTTATGCTTCTCGTGGCTTTTGCTGTCATCTCACAAAGTTTATCAATCTTTGCATCTAGTTGTATCACACTATCACTAGTCTCCAACCATGTCAGGCTATTTTTAGGTTCTCACTTGTTCAGCATACAATAAATAAACTCAATTTAGTTTCACTTTTGGATAAAACAAAAGTGATTAGAGGTGTAGACTTTATTTTAACATGTTTGCATGTGCTCGAGTAGAATTGATTGATTTCATCTTCATAATTGTTTTTATAACTTGAAGCTAAAATATGGATGTTTGTCTCTACAATTAATTTTTACCCTGAAATTTATGTTCAACCCAAATTTTACAGGAATGTATCTTAATATAAATCACTTTTCATTCAATTCACTATTAGGTAGAGTCAATTTTACAACATAAACCACTTTTTATTCAACTCGCTTTTAGGTAGAGTCAATTTTACAAAATCAATTCATTTAAAACTAATTTGTTACTGTAGAATCAAACACGCATTATAGATGCAGAATTGCATAGGATGCGAAACTTTACAAGCTTATTTTTAATTGAAGTAACTTTTTTAAGAGTTGAAATTGAAATTGTGTAACTAATTACATGGTTTTCATTAGATCGTCATAATGTTAAACTTTAAAAGCTTTCCATGTCATTGTATTTGTTGCACATCATTGACTGCCAAACCTAATTACCTAACAAATTGATTTCAACAGAATGATTAATGAAAATGATTTGGTCATCAAGCAATCATGTTAATTGGAAACCATTTTTGTCTTCACTCATTCATGAAATGGAAAGATGGATGCCTTAGTCCCTTTATGTACTGTGGTTCCATTAGTTTATGAATTTTAGTGATGCCAAATATTTTTGCCTTTTACTCGCATTTGTGACATTTTACAAGCATTAACCAAAGGCATAGATATTATCACACTACAAGTCATTTGCACCTTTAAGAGTTTTTGTTTTAGCTCAGCATAATAAAAACATGGAAATGAAAAGGGAAAGAATATGAAAATCCAATAATGTGTATTGTCTTTATTTTTTCTCCTCCTGTTTCTCTTCTTTTTTCTCTTCTTTTTTCTCTTCCTTCTTTTCCTCTTTCTTCTCTTCTTTGGCAGGTCCAACTGATAATATATCCACCTTCCCTACTTTCTTCAGCTTCTTTACTACTGCCACTGTATCCATTTCACCAATCACTGTTAACTTTTGTTCCTGCACATCTGTGGCAATTGAGTCAACTCCTGTTCATCAAAGTACCAACAGTTAAACAGATGAAATTTGGTTTTCTGCTAAAAAGAAATTGGAGTAAATGAAAATGAAAACACTCACCATAGATATCTGCAACTGCTTCAATTGCTTTCTTCTTAGTTTTGTCATCTGTCATAGTAAGGACCTTTAACACCACCTTCTGCTATGGATCCAGTGAGGGACAGCACATGGAGACAGACACAAGAGGATAGAAAAAGTGGTAAACAAAATTCTAAATTGAAGCATTCATATAATTCCTAATCAAACAAGAATGAAAATGTGCATATAGTGTAATAACAAGAAAATCCATCAGGGTCTAGTGCAAGTGGTTGATGCGCAGTGTGTGGTTAATGCCCAGTGTGTGAGTATTGTAAACTTTGGAGCAGTGTGTGGTTGATGCGCAGTGTGTGAGTATTGTAAACTTTGGAGTAATGAGTTTGTTGCGTAGAAACCCAAATGTGAAATGAGTACCTGTGCCATTCTGAAGAGGGAAGAAGGGTGTGAAAACAAGGAAGAGGAGAATTTAGAAGTTGTGGTTTTTATGTTAGCAATAATATAAGGTAAGGCGTGAGGTTGTGGATGTCTTTGTGTTACATCCAAAAGATGGACACTTTAAGATGAAAACTTCTGGCCAGCATGGCGTAACTCAATATCACACATAGGACAAATGTTTGACGCGGTGATGGCATGTTACGTGCCATTCGGAATATCTTTTCATTTCACTTTCCTCTATTCATCTCGTTATGTTAAAACTTTTTCACAAATAAAAAAAAAAAAAAGTTATTAAAATATTTAATAGTTTTTGAAAATTTCATGGTTTATACGGTTTAAAAAAAATATATAAATATGAAAATAATCTAAAAGAAGTATTTAAAAGTGTTTATTTAGTATTTATTAATCTAAATTTTATATCAGATGAAGTCTTTAAGATTAGAGAGAGTATATAACAATTTTTTTTAATAAAATAAGTACCCCATGCTGCCAACTAAACACAATTGATCATAAGAAAACAAAAATACAAAGAGTGACATGAACCTTATTTCTATCTGAAATGGATTTACAAAATTGATTACAAGAAAGCAAAAATACAAAGAGTGGCATGACATTAAATGAACCTTATTCCCAAAAACATAAACACATAATCAATCACCCTTGGACATGGTTTCTCATCATATGCTTCTTTATATTCCCCATTTTTATTACAACTGTCACATAAATATCATCAGCAACATCTTCCACCCATCTGAAGTAAGCATGCCTCCAATTCTTCTTCAACCATAAAGTTCCAATAAATCCCCATAACCCACTCGCAAATCCAAGTGCTATCACAAAGTAAAACCACACTTTTTCTACATCACCTTCATTTTCCTCTTCATCACCTTTTCTTTCAGAAGTTCCATGCGAATTATCACCAGAACACTTATTCGGGAGTGGAGATCCACATAAGTATGTGTTGTAAGCATAAATAGATGGGTCATCAAAAGTTAAAAATTGATTATCTAATGGAATTGGTCCTGAAAGGTTATTGTGTGACAAGTTTAAATGACTCAATGAAGTTAATGCAGACATGGTGTTTGGTATTGTGCCTGAAAGATGGTTATGAGACATATCCAATGATTCTAGTGATTTCATGTCTCCTATCAACTTAGGAATCTTTCCTTTCAATTGATTTTTGGACAAATTCAAGCCATGCAATTCTGTGAGCCAAGTGATTTCATCAGGAATGAATCCAACCAAATTGTTTTCCGACAAGTCCATGTTGACTACAAGTTTTACGATTTTGGTATACTTAAGTTCCCTTCCTTTCATGACTTCTGTGACATCTTGACTGGACCATTCAGCAGAAGGCCCTGGAGCGTATGCAGCCGCAGGCCCTAGAACGTCTGTGCTTATTGGACTAGGAGCCTTTGCTATTAGCTTGTATGATTGCATGGAAACTAATTTTGGATTGGCTTTATATGATGATTTGCCCAAAGTCATCCCTTGAAGATATCCTATGCACCGAGGTATTGAACCTTGTAATCTGTTTCTAGAAAGGTCCAAAATTTTTAGCGATTTGAATCGGCATAGTTGTGAGGGAATGCTACCGCTCAACATGTTTTGTCGCAGTCTAAGAATCTGCAGTGAAGGAAATGTGTCTGCTGTCCATGATGATGGTATACTCCCAAAAAAATGATTCTCCCCAAGATCCAAAATTAACAATTGCTTAAGATTTCCTAGAGACGTTGGAAGCTCCCCTTGAAGACTATTATTGTTCAAATGCAACCAATACAATGAGTAAATACTTCCAAATGAGCTTGGAAATACACCTTCTAGGTTGTTAGAAGACAAATTTATGTCGTACAATATTTGATTATCCTCCCAACAATTTGGAATTTCACCAGATAAGTTGTTGTTTGAAAGGTCGAGGTTGTACAACATACTTTGGCAAAGAGAGATTGGTATTGAACCATTTAAGAGGTTACTTCCAAGAAACAAGTTCCCCAAAGAGGGCATTATATGGCCAATATTTTTTGGAAGTGAACCACTGATTTGATTGTGGGAGAGATCCAATTCCCACAAATTTAAATAGGGTACAATTGTAGCTTGTCCTTTTTCCATAAACATTATTCCATTCAACTTGTTTGAAGAAATATCTAAATGTGTCAAATTGACAAGTTGACCAAGACTTTCAGGAATGAGCCCACTAAAAGAATTGTTTGAAAGAACAAGTTTCCACAGTTTTGAAAGTTTCCCTAGGCTTTGAGGAATAGAACCATGAAATTTATTAGAAGAAAGATCTAACTCAGATAAATTGACAAGTTGTTCAATATTACTCGAAAGGACCCCTTCCAAAGTATTATTGGATAGATATAGTGTTTCCAGCTTTGATAGCTTTGCTATAGACAAGGGGATAGGTCCATGGAGAAAATTTGAACTAAAATCAAGGTATACTAGATTTTGAAGTTGTCCCAACCAAGTTGGCATGCGATCACTTATATCATTATGCCCTACATCCAGTACCTCCAAATCATATATAAGGCATCCAGATAATTCAATGTGTCCCATTAATTCTCCGTGAAGCTTATTTTCTGATAAAAGTAAGTATTTTAGGCGACACATGATAGTTATGATTGATGACAAAAAACATTCGGCAAGAGTGAGTTGATTAAACTCAAGATCAAGGTAAACAAGTTTCTTTAACTCAACAAGCCATGATGGAATTGAAGTTAAACTATTACCACCAAGCACGAGGGACTCAATGGAAGGCATATTTCGAAGGACATCAGGAATTGGACCATGAAGAGCATTGAAAGAAAGATCAAGATGGATAAGTTTGTCAAAGTTGGAAAACCAGGATGGAACTGATGTGAAATTGTTGTAGTAAAGGTAGAGGAATTTAATGGAAGTAGTCATGTTTTGAAAACCCTCGGGTATTGGACCGTTGATCTTGTTGTTTCCAATATCAAGATGTACAAGCTTTTTTAGGTTACTGAACAACAATGATGAAATTGAATCAAGATAGTTGCCTATAAGATCAAGATGCACAAGTGATGACAAGTTGGTGAAAGCATTAGGTATTTGACCATGAAGCCCATTGTAAGAAAGGTCAAGAAAGGTAACTTTCTCAAAGTCACTGAACCATGATGGAATAGAAGTGAAATTGTTGCCATAAAGGTATAGCAGTTGAATGGAAGACAAATTTCTAAATGCAACAGGAATTGGACCATGAAGGTCATTTAATGAGAGATCAAGAGAGACAAGAGATGACATGTTTTGGAAAGCATTGTGAGGAATTAGTGAATTGTCAAGTTTGCAGTCAAACAAGTAAAGATGTAACAATGAAGGAAGTATATTGAGTACCTGGAACAAGTTGTGTGTGTCCTCCCTAAGGGGAACACCACTCAAGTCAAGGTGTTTGAGTGAGTGAAGTTTAGATATCCAACTAGTGTCATCATTCATTTGTAAATCAAGGAAATTGTAGCTAAGATCAAGCAAGCGTAGGTTCTTGAGATTTCCAAGACTGATGGGAATCCTTCCTACAAAATGAGCATTAGAGAGAGATAGATACTCGAGGCATCCCATGGAACCCAAGAACATGGGAATTTGACTGAAATTGAAGTCATTTCCGCTCAAGTCCAAGTAAGTCAAGTATCTCAGTTGCAACAAAGATGAGTTGAGATTTGGAGCAATTAGTCTTAAACAATTTGCCATATCATTATAATAGGGGAAAGGATAGTCAACATTATCTTCACGAGGGTAGCGAACAAGCTTTGTGTGTGGCTCTACGTAACAAGGATTCCTGAGATCAAGCTTCACAACATGGGCAGTAACATTGTCACAACCAATGCCTTCCCATTGGCAACAATGATTGCCTTTCCATGAGGAAAGCCTGATCAGTGAATCTTCATCAAAAGATGCTTTGAACTCGAGAAGGGCTTGCCTCTCATGTTCTATGCAATGGACATTTGAATTTGCACATAAGCATATTTGTGCAATTTCAACCAACAACAGAAGTACTAATATTGCACATTCGTATCTTCCCATGTTTTTGTCTCTGTTTTTATTGAAATTGAATGATGCCTTTCATTTCACTCAAACCACTTATATATAAACAGACCGGGCATTGAAACTTAGAACAAGTAAATCAACTTCGTGGAACCAACAAACTAAAACCAAATGTCAAGGCAAGCTTTAAAAACCTTTGAATTTTCAACAACTTATCATAATAAAAGTTTTTCACATATGTAAAAAAAACAAATTATTCCATAAAAAGTGATGTTTTTGTTTTGGAAATTGGAATTGGATGATGCCTTCATTTCACTCGCACAATTTATTTAGACACCCACTTGGAAGCATCAAACTAAACCAAATGTCAAGGCAAACTTTTAAAGTCTTTGAATTTTCAACTATCATATTCATTATTCATTTGATTATGTAAACTAAATTCGTGTTTTTTAGTGCCACAAATTTTTTCATAATGATAGTAGTATATACTACATCTCTCCCTTATCATTAGAACATTTAAGAGTATATTAGAAAAAAAAGTAAAAAAAAAAATTGTATCTAGTATTCAAAAATAACTCATATTTAATTCAGACGTGTAAAATATATCCATGAATTGATTAATTTGAACAAAAATTGAATATATATTTGATTTATTGACTAATATTAGTATTGTTGATTGATATTATGGTAGTTGTTCACTAATTCTATGTAACTCAATTGTTGATTGAATATGTTTGTGATAATTAGATTTTTATGCTATAATTTATTGAGTTGATTATATTTTGTTAAGAAATACTTAAAACATTAATCTTTTGGTTTTTTTTTTTTACAATTTTTGTGGTCCCATCTTTATTACGTAAATTAGGAATTCATATTTACTAATCGTACCGGAAATATTGTGTCTTTAATTAATTACGTATACAAACGTCTTGTATAGTATAGATAGTTCAAGTTGGTGAATTAAAGAACGTTAAAGAAGTTATAAAAAGAAGGATTTGAATTCAAATTCGAACAAATTAACTTAACAATTAATTTACGAACATTTGTCTATAAAAAATAGTTAGACCAACATTCACTTCATACTTGACTAGTAGAAGTAAACGTCAAGCTTTAAAGTTTAAGCCTTTGAATTTTCAACAATTTATCAAATTGTGGACTCAAATTAAGTTGTATGTTTTTTATAACAGATATAAACTCTAATAGTTTATTTAATATCAAATTAGGCTGACTTCTAGGATGATGTACCAAATAGGATGATGTACCAAAAATTTCCACACAAAATCCTTCACATAATCAACATTCAACGTACACTAACTAAAGATGCAAAACATGACCACTAACTTTTTAGCCTAAAGGTCCAATCACACACAAAAGTCATCAAGGGTGGTTTTGGCGAGACCAAGAAACGGAAAAGTTTTGGTTTTTCTTCTCTTTTCTTTTGAACACTTGTACAAGGAAATTAAACAAAAAAAACATATTTTTTATTAAGGTTTTTCGTTATAACTTCCGCTTAGAACATCTCCAACGGAAGTAAAATAATTTCGTCCGCCAGCGTAAAATGACGTCAAAGTAAGTTTTTTTATAGCTCACCGTTGGAGTTGTGCCACATACTCTCAAGAAAAAACGGTATTTTCATATAACCGTTACCTTTTTATTAATTTATTAATAATAATAAATTTATATCAGTTACCTATTTTATTATTTTATTAATAATAATAAATTTATGATTGTTACTTATTATTATTTACTTTTATCATTTTTAATTATTTATATAATGTATTTTAATATTTAATTTTTATTATTGTTATAAAAATTTTAAGTTCAATTTTATTTTAAATTTAAATTAAAATAATGTATAGTAATATTAATTGAAATATTTAAATTAATATTTTAAGTTATAATAAAATTAAATATAATTAAAATATTAATGTATAAATTAAAGTTGTGTGACCTAATATGGTTTTGCTTGTGGTGAATATATAAGAAAGTTCTTCTAAGGTTTTGTATTGAGAAAATCTTATTTTAGAGATGATATTAAAAGAGAAAATATTGTCATTTTGACCTCTAATAAAATGGATTCAAAAAGTGTAATGTCAATTATGCCACATGTTCATTTAATATATTAAAAATTTAGATTGTTCATCAAACTAAAAGATATATAGATATATGGTAGAAATTTTACGTCACTTGTGTGAGTCTTGGGGAATGTAATGAAATTTGATCGATGGAATTGGGTGAAAAAGAGTAGTTCATGTTAGGGATGGACAAGACAGTCCGACTCGACATAACCCGTCCGACCAATGATGAATTTGGGTGACACGGTTGAGTTGAGACAGATAATCGGATCCACGCAGAGAAAAAAATGGGTTTATAAAGGTTAAGTCGTCGGATCCGGGTGGGTGATTTGGATCCGTTGGTGACTAAATCTGAACACCCATATTATTATTATGATTATTATTAGGTTTAATTGCACTTTTAGTCTCTCTATTATTACCAATTCACGGAAATAGTCCCTCTATTTTAAAAGTCGACAGTTTTGGTCCCTCCATCAAGTTTTTGAACTAAACAATATGGAATTGACATATTTTTAATGATGTGACATACAATTCTATAATATAGAACCATCTAAATGCATTAATTATTTATATGTCATTCATTAAATTAAAAATATGAAGAAAAAAAATTGAAATTGAAAACTAAGTTTTTATTGCGTTTTATTCCAATTTCATGGGAGTTAACCGTTTTATATGATTGTATCATATGTCACGTTATTTAAAATATATCACATCGTCATTTTTTAGTTAAAAAATCATAAGAAATGACCAAAACTGTTGATTTATAAAATAGAGAGAACAATTTCGTGAATCAGTAAAAATAGAGGGACTAAGATTGCAATTAAACTTTTTTATTACGTTTAATATTTGTTATCTTGCCAAAAACAAAGAGGTTTTGCTGAATTTTATTGACTCAGCCGCCGCAAGCCCAAACATCAAACCCAATTACTATGAAAAATTGAAAATACAAGGTTACAAGTTCTGCTAGGTCTCGTCTCTCAGACTCTCATTCTCGTCGATTCTCATGTTCATGTTAAGAGACCCTTTAATTTTGTGATATATTCTTTTTTCATCGTGACCAGGTATCGTTCTGTTCATACCGTATAAAACCCTAATTGACGCTGAAGTACCAATTCAATTTGAGAAAGAAATTGAGACGATCATGAGAGCAATGGATTTGTTCGGAGAGACGGAGGATCAGATAACGTCTATGGCGATGGACGTTGACGATGTCGAACAATTCGAGATGTTAGCCGACGGCGTTATCGTCTCTGATCACAAACTCGCCGATTCCGATTTCTTCAACTCCTTTCAAGACGATTTCGATGATGCGGATATCAATTAGCATCTTTTCTTCTTATTCATAATTAGGTCATTGTAATTTCGTGTGTTCGTCTTCACGATGGAGAAGAAAAAGAAAAAAAAAATGATGTACTTTGTTTCTTGGATTTTTGTGTTAATATGATGTGATATATGATGGTGACTCTTTTGTGATTAATCTCAATTTCTTGTTATGAGTTTTGCGATTTCTCATGTCTAGTGTTTTTTTTAGTGTGTGATTGATTATGAGATTAGAATTGTGGTTGTTGGTGATTTTATGAACAGTATTTTTCAGGTGGTGTTTGATTTTGGTGCTATTTTGGTTTCATCTGTTTTACAAGGTTTTATATGAGAAAGCCTATTTTTATTTTTAGATTTATATTTCAGCTGAAGCAGTGTTATAGGTGGAGAGACATGGGAAGGTTTATTTTGGTTGTAGTTGTATGTTTGAAAATGAAGTCATATACTCTTTGAATGGGTGATCATGTTCAGAATGGGATTCTCTGTAATAGTGTGTTGTCGATGGCAAAATATAGTATATCGATTGGTTCATTTTTCTAAGTGTCATGCACTTTTTAATAAATGATAAATGGATCGATCATAAAGAGCATGGAGAATGTGCTTATTGCTTTTATTTCCTCATTTTATATGAGCTATAGAGGAATGAAAGCTTTTGGATACCAAAGAAAACATTTATCAACCATGAGAATCATCTACATATATTATCACAATAGCCTTAATTTATATGAACACCACGTTTTGATTATGATATTCATAGTTTTGATATGGTGAAACTGTATCAAAGATGTAGTTATGATGATGGGTTTTATCGGTGAGGTGTACTGATAATATGAGATGAAGTTTTATGTTATCTTAGAATTTTATTTACTTGAATGTATGATTGGCATCTCACAAAGGAGAATACATAATATTGATTCCAATTGAATATATTTCAATTTTAATGCTGTTATTGGTTTTGAACACATCTTGATTCCACTGTAGTTATTTTTTTTTCTTCTAATTTGCATTATATGTGTGCAGAAGAAGACATATTCATGTTGCTGAGTAAATCCTCATGGTGCAGCAATATTGTCTACTTTTGATTAATGTCGAATTTTAATTAAGTTGATCATAATGTAATTTATATAATTTATACTTGATGATGTAATTAGTATTGGTTTGTTGTCATGTGACTGTGACTTGATATTGCTGATGAATTTGTGATTTAATATTTATCTTAGACTTTATGTGGCTAATGGTAAATGTTATCTCCTTGAGAACAATGATACAACAAAACTTTGATTGATTGGATCACACTTTGATTAATATTGTTATAAAAAATTGTGATTGAAAATTGTCATAAAAAATTGTGATTGAAAATTGTCATCTAGAAAAATTAAAGATATAAAACAAATATGATGTAAGATTGGCAAGTTAGGCCAGTTTTTTTTAATGGGCCTTAGTTGTATTATATGTGACAAATTATATAGGGCTAAATTATTTTTCATGGCTAGGTAACGAACGGGATTGGATTAATGAGGTTTCTACCATGCACCCCCACACCTTAACCTCCCACCCCTTAACCTCCCACCCCTCATCCCACATGAAATTACATTTTTGTCATTTTTTACTATCCTAAAACCCTCAAAATATTTTAACACTCTTTCGAAACTTTACAAAATTCTCTCTTACATTCGAAAGTATCCAAATATTCGAAATAGAAAAGTAAGTATCATTCGAAAAATTAAAATGTTCGAAATGAAGTTTCTTCAGAAATTATTGAAACTTTCGAATGTTTTAAAAAATTTAAATTGAAAATTTTTTAGATTGTTCAAACTTTCGAAGTTATGAAATGTTCTAAATGAAGTTTTTCAAGAAATTGTTGAAACTCTCGAACTTTTTGAAATTTTTAAAATAAAATTTTTCCAGAATGTTTAAACTTTCGAAGTTATGGAATGTTTGAAATGAAGTTTTTTCAGAAACTGATGAAACTTTCGAACTTTTTGAAATTTTCGAAATGAAAATTTTCCAGATATTGTTGAAACTCGAACATTTTAGAAAATTTCGAAATGAAAGTTTCAAACTTTCGAACATTTAGAAATTTTCGAAATGAAAATTTCTAGATTTTTCAAACTTTTGAAGTTTTTGAAATGGAACCTTCGCAAAAATTTCGAAACTTTAGAATTGTTAGAGACTTTCGAAATTAACAATTTACTAAAGATTTGGCTTGAATATGATGATTTTTAATTCTTGATATAAACTTTCCATTTGTATAAACTTTCCATTTTTTTAATTAACAAATTTTCTATTTTTTAATTTTAAAAGTTTTGAAAGTTAAAAAACTGAAAATTAACATTTCGAAAGTTTCGTATTGATGGAAAAATGACTAAAGAAAAATTACTAAAGAAAAATTACTTTTTATATTTTAAAAATTTGTAAACATTTGAATGGTGGGGTAATTTCTGTAAAGTTTCAAAAGAGAGATGAAAAAATGAGTGCTAAATTATTTTTGAGGGTTTTAAAGATAGTAAAAAACGGCAAAAATGTAATTTCAAGTAGGATGGAGGTGGGGGATTAAGTAGTGGGAAGGCATGGTAGAAACCTCTGAACTAATAGACACCATCCATGAATTGAACTGGTTTTGGTGTTTTGGCCTGAATCCGACCAAATTCGACCCAATATCCACCCCTAGTTCTCATGTTGTATAATCGAGGAGAAGGAAAAATTGTGATGTTTGGTTTTTCATTTGAACTAACAAAATCATGACAAAAGCTACACTATATACCAAACTTGCGTTTGGACATAGTCGACTAGTCCTTTAATTTATTTCATGAAGGAACTTTTTGTAAATAAAGTTATAAGTTTGTCAAAAAGTTACAAATTAAGGAACTTTTTGTAAATAAAGTTAAAACAATAAAAAGGTATAAATTGGTTATTTCTAATTGAGGGTATTATTGTCCTAAAAATAAAAAACATTTCTCTCCTTTCATTTTCTATTCAACCAAACAAGAGAAAAGAGAGAAGACACTCTATTCTTCTCTATTTCTTCTCTTTCTCTTACACTACCAGATAATACATCAAATCTACCATATTTCTCTTTTCTCACCTTTCTTTAACTTCTCCCTCAGCCAAAGATAGCCTAACTGCTTGGGCTAGCTTCGTGATTCTTGCAACAATCATGGGGATGTTTATCAGAGTCATGTGGAACATCATCTTCATCGCTATCATCTTCATCAAAGGGCTTCTCTTTATGAAAGATACAACACTTCTTGGAACTCTTTTTCTGCATAAATTCATTGTCCACAGTGCCCTCTTTCCACGACACCTTCTTTTTCTTGCGATTGAGGGGGAGAAAAAGGACTTCGGGTTGCTGTTGTTCCTGCTGAGATGAAGAGGATGATCTATCTGAGCTTTCAATTGTTATGGTGGTGGTGGCAGTCGCAGAACCTGAAGATAAGGCTACTGGTCGGGTGGTGCTCCTGCGCCTGTCCATGATTGGCAAAACAGAACTAGGTTCCTTTACAGTCCAATATATTGGAGAGACACACGTTTATGAGATCTCGACTGAGTAATTTCCAAGGTTGCTGTGTCCACTTTTATTTTCCTTGAATCCAATTTCAAGAAAGAAACAAAAAATTATGTTAGTTCTTAATAAACAATGTTGGGTTTGACAAACTTATAAAAAGCTCACGTATGCTATGATAATTTAGATTATCTTTTAACTGTAATATATATATGATCAAATTTGCACTCATACTCTGTCAACAAAACTAAATTCATTCATAAATATAATATTAGTGAAGAGAAACATCGCGAGTATATACAAAGCGGAAGATGCAAAAGCAGTTTCTGAACGTGAACAGGAAATCAGAAACCTAATAACATGCAAAACAAATTACAATAAATATAAGAACCTAAAAACATAATAGCTACTTATTAAGCAAGAGTCATACCTAGCATGCACACACAACAACTACAAAAAGAAAACATAACATGAAACAAGGCATCAGTATTCGTATAAGCTACTCAAAACAAAATACATAACGGTTTGAACTTGGTCCCAAAAAGCTGAAAGCCTGAAACTGCCATGTTCCAATACATCAGACAGTGTACCTATCAAATGCTTGTTCTGTCCAAATTCACATCTCATATCAAATGCATGATAACTGTTTAACATAACCAAAGCATAATCAACTAGAAAATGAATTATTATTGAGCCTAAAAAACAAGACAAATTAGTTCTAAAAAATGGAGCCCGATCAACTCAGGAAAGTGGCCCTCTATTTTCTTTGGTAACATAATGCTTAGAAGATAAACAAGTTCCTAAATGCCGAAAATAATCATCATCTTCACAACTTGGAACAACAATAGAACATAACCAAATTATTAAGCCAATAAAAAGGTCAAAACAAACAGCATTAAAAAACATAACAGAAACCTCGCAGAACGCACCATCAAATCTTGTCACAGAAAACAACAATCCTCTAAATCCATTCAGCTAGATAGACACAAGAAAAATTCAATAAAAAGGGAATCCATATCTAAACCAAATTTACATTTTCTCCTAACAAATTTCATCAATTTAGTAAATCCACACTTGAAAGGGGAACAAAAAAGCATAACAAAACCTAAAACTAGAACAAAGCCTTCCTTTTATAAAAAATCAATTAATAAACAGCATTTCACATCCTAATATTTCGTCAACATTTTTTAATAAAAAACAAAAAATTATGAAAAATTGAAACCATTTTCAGCTCTTTGAAAAACTAATTCGAAAAATCGAATGATGAAAACAGGTAAAGAGGCAGGGGGAAACCTTGGGCAGAGATTCAGGCGCGTGAGAAAGAGAGAAACAATGAGAAGATCGAAACGTGGGAGCGGAACGATAGCGTTTTTAGGTCGATGATCAACGGCGAGAGAAAAGAAGAAGAAATAAAGTCGTGAAACACAATTTTAGTGGAGGGGGAAAAAAAAAAGAAAGAAGAGAATCGAGTTCCTTATCAATTTTCAAGAATAACTTAGTTTCATTGTGGACCGACTCATTGTAGCTTTTTATTTTACTTAACTAGATGAGAAAAAAAAAATTACTATCCTAAGCACTCTTAGACTTTCATAAACTGTTTTTGAGAATATAATAAAATACAATGTGTTTGGTACATCTATTTTTAAAAACTATTTTTGAATATAAAAAAAAATTATTTAGTAAAATTGTTTTTAAAATATAATTTTCAATTTCTTTTAAATGAACATTTTTCAAATTTATAAAATCTAAACAATTTAATATTTATAATACAACACCTCTAACACAAACCAAAATAAAATTATTTCATTCTAAAAAAACATAAGGAACCAAACTCCAGTATAAAGTAACATTCAACTCTTTCATAGAGATTCTAGATCTCTTATTTGAAGCAACAAAACTATGTTGTATTAATTGTTTAAATAATATCTTGTTATATTTTCTTTTTGCAAAGTCATTAATAATATGTTTTTTACAACACTAATAATGCGTTCATTATTATCAACAAATTTCAATATTTGTAAAAGAAATAAAATAAAGATTATTTAATTTGTTTGTGACATAGAAAATTTAAATAATTTCAAATTTAATATATTTTTTCCAATAGTATAATCTCTCTAATAAATTTTAATTTTTTTATTATAATTTCATTATCAAACTATAATAATTATTATATTTTATATAAATTTAACTTTATAGTAACATAATTATGTTGTACTTATATATTTTTTATCATTATATACTATTATTTTGTATAACTTACATATTTATTTTAATTGTATAAAAACTATATGGTTTTGAAGAAAATTTTATCTTTTTTTAAGAATTTTACTGTATTTTAAATTTTTTACATATGACATCACGATTGAACCACACGAACTCATTCTTGTTTTCGAACTGTTAACTTAATGATGAAAGGTTTGACATTTTTATGAGATAAGTTAAAATTTTGTATGAGATCGTTGTAAAATATTAATATCATTGTTAATCTATCTGAGTGATTTACATTATCATGTTGTATACAACATCATTTAAAATATGTCACAAAATTATATTTGCGTATAGAAATTTGGAGGACCAAAACTAAAGATTTTAAAAAGGAACGAAAAATTTCATGAATTGATAAAAAATAATAAAATAAAAGATCAAAAGTGTAATTAAACCTAAAAATAGATTAAAAAATGAATAAAAAAATTATTTGAAATATTGTTTTTAGTAATACTTTTTGAAATAATTTAATATTTCTATAACCATATTATTATATGTATCAAATAACCATTGATGTTGTTGTGTTTCTTGAATGTATTTTATCATTTCCTTGTTTGAGGAATCATCCTTGTCGCTATAGGAATATATTATTGATCATGTTAACATGTGTTCTAATAATATGTGTTAAAGATTTTAAAAATAATAATTTTCTATTTAAATAAACAACTTTTAGACATTTAAGTGTTGAATAACACAATTTTTAAAATAAAATTTCATATTTAATTTATTAATTAACATCTGCATTTTATTAGCATTTGTGTATCTTTTAATCAAACATCCATGCTTGACTAAACTATTGTGTGAAAGAACTCAGACTTGTATTGAAGTATAATTGCACTTTTAGAAGCCAAAGAATGTAATGTATACAATAAGCAAAGTACTCTAATTTAATCTGAAATGCATTGCAATGTGTGTTTTTCCCCCTATTATTTTACTAAATTAACCATATACCATTAAGACACAAAATAAAAGGAAAAATATGACAACAAAAAATAAAAAATAAATAAATAGTGCTGCAAAAGGTAGCTGTACGGTTAATTAGAATAAAACATGATTAATTAATGAAGGGTCTTTGTTGGTAACACTTTTTATAGTGCTCGTGCTTTTATGATGTCAAAGCTCATTTCACTAGGATCTGTTGCTTGCAACTCAACTTGAATACCATCAAGTTCCCTCTTGAATCTGTCCTTGGTGCTAGCATATACCATCTTATGTCTCACCTTTGATATATCTGGAGACCTAAATTAATATGACAATCAATAAGGTAAAGATAATATTTTTTGCCTTTTTCAAAAAATAAATAATAAGGCAAAGATAAATGTATGATAGCTGAGTCATTAAACTATCATTTTCCTTTCTACTATGAATGTATAATGCAAATATTCCACTGTCAGAATAAACCTATGTTAAATCATATTTCATCGCAATACTACTTTATTATATCACGTATAAAATATTTTATCAAATACGCCACTGTCCAATAATAACCAATCATTTTGTCATATATACATTAATTGTAATGATTAAAAAAATAAAAATAAAAACTACCCTACTCAAATTTAAATAAACGTTAATATAAAACTAATATACACTAAGGATTTATCTTTTATTCTCTAAAAAATAATGTGCACCAATATTAAACTTCACACACCATAGGAAAGACAAAATGCGAAGAAGAATTAATAAAGAATATTAAATTACCATGCAATGAAGAAAATCTTGCTTTTCTGGCAGTTTTCATTAGTGGTGAAATCAAAATCAAAGACAGCATAACGACATTCATCTGAAGGGAGAGAAGCACTAAAGTCTTCATAAGTTTGTTCTGGACCTCCAAGTTTCTCTACTACCACTTCCTGATTCTCAATCTTAAACACAATGAAACGATAGTTCCTCTTTGCTTTTAACTCTAGGAACTTCAATTTGCATTCATCATTAACAGCCATTCCAGATGCTGCGTTCGCCTAAACACATTTTTTTATTAAGAATAAAACAAAAAACAAAAAAATGAAATCAATATGTTATGTACCAATTAATCCAATGAATCAATATGTTTGCCAAAATTCTATATAAATGAAATCTCAAAACAAAAATATCATCAAATTAGATGCATCGAATTGTATTGTGAGTAATGTTAATGAAACACAAATTTAATACAAAATAGAATATAAATACAATAATCTCCTATGTATTTAATATGGTATTGTATTTGTGTCCTATTTTGTGTTCCAATATCATTCCTCTTGTATTATAGACACACAAAATAACATGCTACAACATAAAGCATTTAATCAAATTCTTCTTGTTGGCCTCATGTAAAATGATTTCAAACTTCATGAAAATTGCCATTACTCTACCTCACTTGCTTTTCCTAATTCAAAAAAAATCCCCTTCATGTCTTCTTACCCATTAAGAAGCTTGGTGACATTGCATAACATGTTGATGATAATTGAGAAAAAGTAGCAAAACATAATCTTAAAACAATAACAAAAATTATTTGGTGGAATTCACGAGAGCTCCGTTGAGTATAGAATGAAACTTGCATTATTTGTGTCAAAAAATGTCTTTTTAGCAATGTTGAGGAAGATAAAGATACATAGAACTCACCATGTTGTCGTAGATGATGGAGAGAGCGAAAGGAAAAATGAGAAAGAAAACAATTGAGAAAGAAAGTGAGAAAACAAAGAGACAAAGGAATCGATCCTTATTTTTGGGAGAGTCAATTAGAGCCTAGAGACAAATACGGAGAGCAAGAGAATTTAGAGGAAAAGAAACAAAGGTTGAAATCACTTACAACTTCAATAGGGGATAATGTGGACTAAGGAATACCGTACCATGATATGTGGATTGCACGTGCATGAGCTAATTAGAAAAAACTATGCATAAATTATTTTAGCCATTAATTTTCTTGTAGGATCTATTTTTATTTTTATTTTTATTCAATTGACAAATCATATTTTACGATTATTTATAATGCAATGTAGGATATGGTTAAAACTATAATGGCATCATATGCATGTTTTGGTGGAATATGGTTATTAAAGGAAAATATTTTGTCTTTCCAAAAGTGAAACCTCTTGTAGGATCTACTTGTTGTTATATAATTAATTAACAGCATTGATATAACTATGTGTAATGCTTCATCATGATCCTAAGTTGTTCTCAAATGCGAGTACGTAATTCCTCTTATTGATCTTTTTCTTCATTGTCAATCCTTAATAAATATTATTGCAACTTTTCGTTTCGTCTCAATTATCGATTCGCCTAGATATTCTCAATTAAACCACATGATTTCAAATTCCTTTAAAGGGTAACGATATATATAAGGGTGAAAGATGAGGGGAGACAATAATTTGTTGAAGAGATTTGAAAATGATAGTTTTCATCATTAATAATGTGTTGGGGAAGGGGTTAATGTTAACACAAAATACTTTTGGGAGATGAGGGAGTAGATGCATAATGTGTTGGATACTTACTCTTTAGAAGTACTTGTTGGGTCACGTGATTGCTTACCTTTTAATCACTTACCACTCTCAAATACAAAAACAATTGTGCAACAACGCCAAGTTTATTTTTATTTGTTTGGTTAATTTGTTACTAAATGATGCAAGTTGAAAATTCACTTAATTCAAGGCATATAAGCATATGCCTTCTTATTTGTTTGCTTGAATTAGAACATAATGAAAATTTTAAGAAAAATGTTTTGTATACATCTATATAGGGTGTTACATTTTGAGAAATAAAGAGGTAAAGAAGGTAAATAGAGTGATATGTTAAATATAATATGTTGATTGTGTAGAAAAATTAGATGTGTATGTGTATCATTGTTGAAATTTTAATTTTGATGCAAATACTTGATTGTTTAAGTTTACACAATTTATTACATATGTCTTAAATTTAAGGTCAAGAACCTCTAAAAAACAACCCTAGACTTGAAACCTAGCGCAAATGCAAGCTCTTTCTTCTAAACTTTGTTTTTCTTTCGTTTCTCTTCTACTTAAGAGTGGTGATTTTGAGTCATTTTTCTCTCTAAATCACCCCACTGCATTGTTTTTTTTTTTTTTTATCTT
>JBBPBP010000001.1:12184375-12198199 GCA_037974735.1 Cicer chorassanicum | reverse complement strand
TATCTTTTTATTTAAATAAGTGATTATCGCGTAGATTTGTTTTTTTTTTCCAACACTTTTTGTGAGTTCGTCGTCGGAGTACGACGTAATTTGTTCGTTGTTTTAGTGCGATATTTTTTTATTTTCTGTGTTGTGCATGTTTGTGATTTAGATTGACATATCAATTCGATTCATTACAAATTCATTCAATAATGTCGTCGTCAATTAACTTAGATATTTTAAATTTATTTATTGATTATTTTTTTTAGTTTTTAGCGATTTTGAGTTTGTACTACCTCCAAAGTAGTCTATCAATTTGAAAAAATTGAAATTTTTTTGTTGTTGTTAAAAAAAAGCATAGGTCTTAAATCCCATTAATACATTGTTTTACCTAAATGTAAAGTCTTTTAGTTTCAAATTGCATTCCTACCATAAATGTACAGTGAAAGAGCAAAGATTAGTTAACATTGACATGTGCTTTAGAAAAGATATTTCACATGTATTGTTTGTTGTAGCATATCACAAATAGATATGCACACACACACACAAATTATGATACGTTTTATTGAATCTGCTAATTAATGTGTTACATAAACTCTAGGATTTAGGACAAACTAAAAATGAAATGCATCGATCTAATTATTTTTGTTTAACTTATATGAATGTTTGTTTCTTGCACAGTGTCAGTGATGAATAATAATTTGTCTCTAAGAAGATGCATGGATTCTCCATTGTTGATGGTTTTGTGGAGATAAGTCATCGCTTGGCAGAGATGATCAAATACGTGGCAAATGAACCATCAGTTGGTCTTTACTTCATCCAAAAACACACTCAAAATGCAGTGCCTAATGTCATCAAGCTTAAGAAAAATGTTATTGAGAATTCTCGTGAAACAACTTTGCACACACATGATTTGGAGGACTCTATCACAATGGTGAAATCAATGAAAGAGTGTGGATTCCCAATTGTTGATGAGATGATCGGAGACATTAAAAAAACTATGGTTATCATGACAACGAAGCAACCTAAACGAGGGCTAATCCGTCGGTCTTTCTAACGCGTATAACTAAAATTTCTTATACAAATTTGGTGTTGATGATGCCCATAAATTTATTTCAACATTTTATTTTGACTACATGACCATAAGTCTAAGCCACTAGAATTGGTCTAGTGATTAGTGGTGAGGGGTTTAGATAGTACGCATCAAATCTTAGGTTTAAACTTCATTAACAACAAAAATGAAAAAAGTTATCACTAGTCCATCATATGAATGTTTTAATTTGGAATAGAAACACATACACAATGACATTGTAGCGCACTTGAAAACATTGGTTTATTTGATGGAGAGAAAAAAGGGTTTGGGCATAAGCAAACTTATATGCTATCATTAACTAAACAATCTCTTAGGACATTAAGCTTTACCTTATAGTGGCCTCAACTCATTTGATTTCTCATTAGAGTACTCCCCGAGGGTTAAGATTTAAGAAACATGAGTGGCTAATAGGGGAAATATGGCACACTCTCTCTTCCGGCACATGTGTCCTTTAATTAAATAAAGGGGAAAAGGGAAATTGTAATGTTTTTTTTTTTTAAAAGATGGTTACACCTTTTTAGTTTTAAAAAATCATTCATTTCTCTTTGATAAAAAAAATGGATTGAACATTTTTTTTTGACACACTTATATATATTCATGTAATTTATTACATGACATAATTATAATTTTCGCTTTAATTTGTAGATGTATTATCATACATATAATATTTACAATTTTAAAAGATATGATTTTGTTTTTAACGGCACAACTATAGTGTATATTCTAGTGTCTTTTTTATAAATGACAAATAAAGTTGTAAGTACGACGAAAAAAAAATGACAATGCATAATTTTTTTAGTGAGTACGAAATAGATAAGTGCATTTTAAAAATTACTGATGGTATGAGTGTCATTTAAGGAGACATCGAAGAGGTAAATGTAATTTTTCTATTAAAAATAAAAGAAAATATTTGCAATTTAATATATAAATTATAGTTTATAAATTATTAGCGGAGCTACTTTAGTCAAAAAATTAACTGTGTTTAATTGGATTGATGTGGTGTTTTTTTTACTAAAAAAATATTATTCATTTATTTTAAATTGGTAGAAATTATATTGAGAACAGTGTAATTCAAAATTGTTAAAATCGAAAAAGATGAATCTACGAACAAATTTACAATTTAACGTTGACGACGTCAAATTCATTAATTAAATATACATTAGATCGACACTGATCTTTCACTTTAAAACAAACAAACACTGCAAACAAGATGAAAAATCAAAATTATAAACAAAGTCAATTTAAAAGATAAAATTACGAAGAAGAAAAAGATAACTGTGTAAAAATCACATATCTTTAGGTAAAAGAAAATAAATTAATTTAGAGAATAATTTCGAATCAAAACGAACCCTAAAAAATTCCTCTTGATTCACTTGGTGTTTATGAGGTACTTATATTTAAAGAAAAGACTCACACTACACTTACTTACACATTCATTTTCAAAACACCACCATTGTGAATACTATTAGCCACGTCGTGGTCTGCTATTGGTAAAACCAATCCGTCAAAGCATAAAAGAGTGAGATGCAATTTTGGTGCAAACTAAAGCAAAAAAAATTGCAGTTATGGGAACATAAATTCATTTGTTGCAATTTTTTTTGTCTTAAAATAAAATTATAAGAAAATTTGTAAATAATTAAGAGATTTTAAATTCAAACTCAAGACACAGTATAAAGTATAATATTATTGGTATCTCTATCCCAAACTAATACAAGATAAAATTTTGTAGTCTTTTCCATACTCTAATTCTGATAATGAAACAAAGTAAACAAACAATTTGTATTATAAATTATAATTTTATAACTATAATTTACTAATATAATATATCATATTAAAAACAATTGAAGGATACCAGCTCATAACATGCAAGTTAATGAATTTATTATTTTGAAGTATTTTACACAATTATTACTTTGGATATATCATTTTTTAAACAATTGAAGGATTACAGCTCATAAGTCTTAACATGCAAGTTAATAAATTTACTAGTTTGAAATATCTTAGACGATTATTACTTTGGATACTCCAAGTTAGTTAAATAATTTGGTCTATAATGTTTTATGATCTAACTTTAAACATTTTTGAATGATTTTTCAATGAGTTATTGTAATATTTATTATTTATTGATTTATTAGTCATTGTGAGAGTAATATAAGGTATTTAAATACCCTGCAGATATAAATAAAGATATTGAAGATTGTTTCTCGTGCAAGTGCTGATTCAAGTAAGGTTATTTTATCAAACTACCAAAATGGAGACGAATATTATACGGCCAATCCATACACAAGTGTAGTGTGTCTAACACTATGCAAAAGTTTATTTCTACAATTAGATTAATAAGTCTTACCATTTTGATCAAATGACATACGACTTATTGTGAAAAATAACTGTGTATAGTGCAAGACCATCTTACCATGCCACATTAAACAAATCCATATTATAAAACCCCACCCAGACCCTCTCATTTTCATCCCAACTCATTGTCATCTTATCATACTCAATCATAGGGTAAATTATATTGTCAAGAAACATGTAAATCAAGAAGTATTCTTAACGAATATCATTTCTAAAAAATTATTACAAAATTTAGTAATTATACTATTCCAATCTTTTTAAGTAACCAAAGAAGGATACCAAAAAATTAAACAAAATTTTATAAAAGTTAAGAGTATTTAGAACAGTGATTAAGTTATTTAAAACAGACAATTTCCTCCCTTGTCACAAATTAAACACTGGATTTTCCTTTCAGCTTCCATCAGCCACCACTCCTACATATACAATGAACAAGCAGTTGTTAGACATAACAATTATGATCACCCATCCTTCACATTAACATAAGGAAAAATTTAAAATAAAAAATAATCCTCAGCAAAATTTTCCAAAAAAAAACAAAATCCTCGAGCTAGAAAGATACAATATCAATTGAAACTATTGGCCAAAGGCACCAAAATATGAGAATTATTAACAAATCAATTAGAATTCAAATCGCAAGAGTCATTTGTGGGCAACTTGGAACTTATTTTAATTTTAAATTTGAGTGTATCATCGAAAAACATAAATCCCAGTATCATGTTTTAAGATGGACAATTCCACATTGAACCACTTCGATATGTGGTCCCTAGTGGGCTGTCATTTGCAAATCACTCAAAACTCAACAAATTTAAAATATGGTCCATGACGGAAGCAGAAGCTCAATCCTCTTTGACATAACGAGTGAGCGATGACATGATTGGTGCCTAGTAGAGGAAAACAAAGGGAAACAAATGAGTGCCTTAAAACTCAACTCATTTTCGTTTTTCTCAAACCAACACAGATCAAGTCACTGTCTCACGTGTAAGAACAATTGTGAATTTTAACTTTGAGAGGCGGCATCAATTGTTGTTGGTAGTAGGAGTGATTTTTAATAGTCATTCCATTGTATACCATCGATCGAGGTGGTCCACTATAGAACCATGCCTTGAACATGTATCCAAAGTCCAAACATTTAACAATCATGGACAAGTCCTATGTTATAATATAACCACATTTTCAATACGAAGTTTAAAACATATTACCTAGTCTACAATAATCTTTGGAACAGGTATAGATACAGTACAATAATGCAGTACAATTACTTGGTTAGATATATAGGATGTATGGGATATACTTTGTACACAATTTGAGTTAGCTGTGAGCTGTTAAAATATAAGTTGGTATGCTTTGAATATAACTTAAACACTTTTAACCTTTTTCCTTTCCATTCCAGATTCCCAACTATCTACGAGACATGCAAATCTGTAAGAAAAATTGGTCAAAGTGGTATAAAATCCAAAGAATTGATTATAGTACCTTCGGAAGTTGGGACATGACTATTTCCAGGGCATTTATAGCTGAAGTGTCCATGTGCATGACAGAATAAGCACCTAGCAAGCCTTCCGCCACCTGCAACACAAATGAACAACTTTGAATCATAAGAAAACGGATGAAAGAACGTAGTGAAGCCAGCTACAATTACAGATTAATGAAGTTTCCATTGTAGCAAAGAGCAAACTTAAATATGATAGAATAGATTAAAAAACAGAAGAAAAAAAATATGAGAATTCATTGACTTTTGAGTTTCTCGCAAAATGATCAGTTGATTGATTCAGTAAGATACATGAATATTTTATGTATGGATCGAGCCTCTGAATAGATTCTGTTATAAGTTTAGTTTATAACTATACAACAGAATATGCAGCCTCGGCATATTGTTACTCTATATAAATAACTAAGCAAGAAATACAACTGCAACTATTACTCTAATAAAATCCCCTAGGGGAGGAAGTAGCCACTTCTGCCATTTCTTTTCAGGGAAGTCTCTTCTGCCAGTTAAATTATAATAACTATCATAGACTCATAGTTTCCAAAATTACCAAAAGGAATAATATACTTGCATGGCCACCAAAAATCCATTTCAAAAGAGTTACAGTCTTTAAATACTTCCATGTCTCAATTATTATACAAAGAATAAAGTTCTATTACCTAGAAGGAAGAAGAGAGTTTAAAAAATCCTCATTTTTCACTAAAGCAGAAGCCCATGACTTGTAACAAACCAGAAAAGCATTTCATTGTGATAAGGTCCCATCCAATGAAAGGCAGAAATTTAAACAAAAGACTGGTACACAAAGTCTGGAGATTAATCAATGCTTGTAAAGGGATGCTTTTATGTAAATAAAGCATAGTTATCAATCCTAGATTGTGGTGCATAGCAGCAGACAAAATAATGGTACAGCACAATAGCAGGATGACCGCTATTCTGAAATATTTTTATGCCTACATATAACTACTAACCAATACTAATACATAGATACATACATAAATGCCGATAAACTAATCTAATAATCAAAATTCATGAAATATTCATTAATAAAAAGTCCCAGATCTTAAGCAAAACATACAAATAACCAAAAAAAAAGTCAGGAAAACAAACATGTTTAGACATCTAAGGCTTAAAGTAACTGCACATTACAATTCAAATTAAAAAAGCTAATAAAATGACTTTTTTATTTGAAGCATTTAACGGCTGTCACAGCCACAGACAGCTACAATTTTGGCCGTTAAGCAGGTGCTTAGCCTCTAGAGCAAACCGCACCATTACAGACTTCCAATAACGGCTATGACCGCTATGCTCTTCATATAACACCATTTATTCAGTAAAAATATTCTGCCATAGAAGCAACAGTATGGTATTATTCAACTACAAGATCATTTTTTTTAAAAATATGTGGGAGAATAGTTAGAGAATCAGGCATGATCTGATTTTATCATCCCTGGTTTTATTTATCGTTAGTTAGTCCTATGTGATTTGATTTGCATTTATTTCAGCCCATTAGTAGCCCTGAATAATGGACCAACACTTATTGTATTTTCTCCGGTATAAACAATGCTAGACTGCAGTAATAAACATGAAAGTATTTTCGCCATACAGAAGAACTTGAGAAGGTCACGTCTTTATACAAGGCCTGAACAAGTAAATTATAAGTAACCTATATAAATATATTGTGCATTCCCTATTCATAACAAATTCCAAAATAGGCATAGCTAAAAATCTAAGTTAATGGTGCAAAATAAAAAAAATATTTATCATTCAGATATGATCTCATCAGCTACCTTTTTTGAAATTATCTCATCAGTTACTATTATTATGAATGTTATGAGACAAATAAAGTTTAGGCAAGCATATATACCCATCGCTCAATTTAGGCTATGTAAATTTCAATCAAAAACGGTAAAATTACAACTTTTATGCAACATACAGATTGGATACGTTTCTCGCATTAAATTAATTTTTTTACTGGCTCACATTGAAAAGAGTAATATAAGCAATTCATGAAAGAAAAGCACAAATATTTATCATACCTGCTAGAGACACTGAGCAATTTTTAAGTGAGTGCCCAATTTCCCCACAAAAGAAGCAAACTTCCTGCTTAGAGACACGTCTAAGCATTTTGCATTCTTTTATTGTGTGATCGGGCTGTCGGCATGCCCAACATGTCTGCAAAAGCAAAGTTACACCATTTTATATACTACAACGGCATAATTCTAAATTTCAAACAGAATTAACTTCAAGCCTGAGGGGATCATTCATTACGAACTACTTTTGGATATTCTACGCTATTCTAGAGCAACATATAACACAACTACTTAAACTAAAATCATGAATTGTATTATGTACCGTAAAATTTGGACCAAGATGATAAAATGGATGATACTGTAATTTATCCACTTCGACTTTTTCTCTGGCTGCCTTTTTTTCAAAAATTGCCTTTTTCTTTGGGGTCTTATTTTCTTGCTTAACTTTTGTTTCACTTTTATTCTTACTCTTTGTCATTGAGGTCTTCTGTTCTGGGTTAACAAGTGTTGCAGGGTGAGGGTCCTCCTTTCGGATTGCAGGGTCTACGGGGACTGTTGGGGCCACTGAGGGTGCTGTTATCAGGTCTATAGAATTCTGAACTGAAATTTCAGGTTGCTTGCCGTTGAGTCCATTCACTTCATTGGGTAATCCACCACCACTTTTGAGGTCACCCTTCGTTTTCTTCCTCTTTTTCCTTTTCTTCGGTTTCTTCTGTTCTGAGTCTATTGGTGATGAAGTATGAGGGTCCGTTGGGATTGTTGAGGGTGCTGTTACAGGGCCTATAGGTTTCTGAACTAGAGCTTCTCGCGGCTCGCCATTGTGTTCATTAGGTTTTCCTTCCCAATCACTTTTGAGGCCACCCTTCTTCCTCTTCTTACTTTTCTTTACAATGCTCTGTTCTGCATCTATTGGGGTTGCAGGGTGATCCATTAGGATTATTGGATCTGTTGAGGATGCTTCTATATGGCATTCAGGGTTTATTGGATCAGTTGAGGGTTCTGTTACAGGTTCCATAGGTCTCTGAACATCGGTTTCAGGGTGAGGGTCCGTTGGGATTGTTGACGGTGCTGTTACAGGGCCTATAGGTTTCTGAACTAGAGTTTCTTGCAGCTCGCCATTGTGTTCATTAGGTTTTGCTTCCCCGTCACTTTTGAGGCCGCCCTTCCTTTTCCTCTTCCTACTTTTCTTTACAATGTTCTGTTCTGCAACTATTGGGGTTGCAGGGTGAGGATCAATTAGGATTGTTGCATCTGTTGAGGGTGCTTCTATATGGCATTCAGGGTTTATTGGATCAGTTGAGGGTTCTGTTACAGGTTCCATAGGTCTCTGAACATCGGTTTCACGGTTAGTGTCCATTGGGATTGTTGAGGGTGCTGTTACAGGGCCTATAAGTTTCTGAACTAGAGTTTCATGCGGCTCTCCATTGTGTTCATTAGGTTTTGCTTCCCCGTCACTTTTGAGGCCACCCTTCCTTTTCCTCTTCCTACTTTTCTTTACAATCTTCTGTTCTGCATCTATTGAGGTTGCAGAGTGAGGATCAATTAGGATTGTTGGATCTGTTGGGGGTGCTTCAATATGGCATTCAGACTCTATTGGATCGATTGAGGGTTCTGTTACAAGTTCCATAGGTCTCTGAACAGCTGTGTCCAACGGCTTAACATTGTGTTCATTGGATTGTTCCCCATCTAACACACTCCTGTGCCTCTTCTCTTTATGTTCTGTGTCTGTTGTGTTCATTTGGTCCTGATCATGATTGACTGCATTCTCCAAATGCAATAGATTTGTTTGATTCTCCACCGCCACAGCTGCCTCGTCCAATTTTTTTCTTTTGCTTTTTCGTCGTTTCTTTTTCTTACCTGTTGGAGTCGTTGCACCTCCAGCAGAAACTTGAATTGGTTCTGCTTCTTGTTTCTTTTCTATCTCTATTATAGAAACTGCAATGTCTGAAGAAGGTTTCGTTTCATTTGATTCTTCCCCTTGTTTCTCCTCATTTTTCTTCTTATCATTCAGCTCTGCATTATCCTCAAATTTACTTTTCTTTACAATCTTCTGTTCTGCCTCTATTGGGGTTGCAGGGTAAGGATCAATTAGGATTGTTGGAACTGTTGGGGGTGCTTCAATATGGCATTCAGACTCTATTGGATCGATTGAGGGTTCTGTTACAAGTTCCATAGGTCTCTGAACAGCTGTGTCCAACGGCTTAACATTGTGTTCATTGGATTGTTCCCCATCTAACACACTCCTGTGCCTCTTCTCTTTATGTTCTGTGTCTGTTGTGTTCATTTGGTCCTGATCATGATTGACTGCATTCTCCAAATGCAATAGATTTGTTTGATTCTCCACCGCCACAGCTGCCTCGTCCAATTTTTTTCTTTTGCTTTTTCGTCGTTTCTTTTTCTTACCTGTTGGAGTCGTTGCACCTTCAGTAGAAACTTGAATTGGTTCTGCTTCTTGTTTCTTTTCTATCTCTATTATAGAAACTGCAATGTCTGAAGAAGGTTTCGTTTCATTTGATTCTTCCCCTTGTTTCTCCTCATTTTTCTTCTTATCATTCAGCTCTGCATTACCCTCAAATTTACTTTTCTTTACAATCTTCTGTTCTGCCTCTGTTGGGGTTGCAGGGTAAGGATCAATTAGGATTGTTGGAACTGTTGGGGGTGCTTCAATATGGCATTCAGACTCTATTGGATTGATTGAGGGTTCTGTTACAAGTTCCATAGGTCTCTGAACAGCTGTGTCCAACGGCTTAACATTGTGTTCATTGGATTGTTCCCCATCTAACACACTCCTGTGCCTCTCCTCTTTATGTTCTGTGTCTGTTGTGTTCATTTGGTTCTGATCATGATTGACTGCATTCTCCAAATGCAATAGATTTGTTTGATTCTCCACCGCGACAGCTGCCTCTTCCATTTTTTTTCTTTTGCTTTTTCGTCGTTTCTTTTTCTTACCAGTTGGAGTCGTTGCACCTTCAGCAGAAACTTGAATTGGTTCTGCTTCTTGTTTCTTTTCTATCTCTACAGTAGAAACTGCAATGTCTATAGAAGGTTTCGTTTCATTTGATTCTTCCCCTTGTTTCTCCTCATTTTTCTTCTTATCATTCAGCTCTGCATTACCCTCAATTTTATTTTTCTTTACAATTTTCTGTTCTGCATCTACTGGGGTTGCAGGGTGAGAATCAAATAGGATTGTTAGATCTGTTGGGGGTGCTTCTATATGGCATTCAGACTCTATTGGATCAATTGAGGGTTCTGCTACAAGTACCATAGGTCTTTGAACAGCGGAGTCCAATGGCTTAACATTGTGTTCATTGGATTGTTCCCCATCTAACACACTCTTGTGCATCATCTCTTTATGTTCTGTGTGTGTTGTGTTCATTTGGTTCTGATCATGATTGACTGCATTCTCCAAATGCAATACATTTGTCTGATTCTCCACGGCTGCCTCGTCCATTTTTTTTCTTTTGCTTTTTCGTCTTTTCTTCTTCTTACCTGTTGGAGTTGTTGCACCTTCAGCATAAACTTGAATCGGTTCTGCTTCTTGTTTCTTTTCTATCTCTATAGTAGAAAGTGCAATGTCTAACGAGGGTTTCGTTTCACTTGATTCTTCCCCCTTTTCCTCCTCATTTGTCTTCCTATCATTCAGCTCTGCATTACCATGTCCCTTTGATTCTGGTTCTGGTTCTGATACTGGTCGTGATTGTGATAGTGGTTGTGGTTGTGCCTCTTGAGAGTTGAGCACGTTTTTCTTCTTCCTTCTCTTTTTCTTTTTCTTGGGAGTGTTATTTGAATCAAGTAACGTAGATTCTTCATTTGGTTTGAGTTGTGTGATTGGTGAAGCTTCTAAGGGTTCGGAGCATACCTGAGGGTTAGGGTTTTTAATCGGTACTGTCATGTTTGAATCAGGCAATGTAAATTCTTCAATTGGTTTGAGTTCTGTGATTGGTGAAGCTTCTAAGGGTTCAGAGCATAGGTTCTGGATCCGTACTGTCTCATTTGAACAAGGTAACGTAGATTCTTCAATTGGTTTGAGTTCTGTGATTCGTAAAGCTTCTAAGGGTTCGGAGCATACCTGAGGATTAGGGTTTTGAATCGGTTGTGTCACATTTGCATTGATTTTCTTCAGCTTCCTACTTTTGTGCCTCTTCTTCTTAATAGTACCATCTTCTTGTTTCAGTTCCGGTGAAGCAAATGTTTCCGGTTTCTCCTCTGTCAGCATTTTGTTCTCATTCAAATCATTAGTATCATCCATTCTCTGATCGTGAAATCGGAACTCGCCGTTTCGATGCGGCGGCGGAGCTTTGAGAATGACGATGGTACAAATTAGGGTTTATTGTGGGGTTTTTTCAACCGAGACGACATGGACTTTTTTTATTACAAAAAATTGTAATAAGCATCCTAGATTATTATTTTATTCTGGGCTTTTGTTTGAAAATAAAAAGCCTTTTTTCGGGATTTTTTTACTTCAAAATTATGTTGAAATTAATGAATAATAATTTATTTTTAGTTTTATTTTTATTTTATTTTTTAAATTGTAGAATATATCCATAGAGTACAAATTCAAAATTGTTAAATACAAAATAAATTATTATGGGAAAAAATTTACCGCACTCAAATTAATAGCGTAAAGTTGCCTTATAGTACAAAACGGTAACACATCTACAAATACAGTAAAATTCAAATATTATAAATACATATATTTATAGATTGTAACATTGACTATTTCAAAGTCATTAATCGAATATATAATAAATTCAAATTATTATGTTGATCTCAAGCAAAACAAATATTATAACAAGAGGGAAAAATCAACAAACATCGCACTCCGACAATAAAATATATATATATATATATATATATATATATATATAATAAAAATTAAATTTATGTAAAAGTCATTTATTTTAAATAAAATAAAAGAAAAAACAACTTAGATGAATGATTTTAAATTAAAAGATATCATAAATCACACTTTTTAATGGAGGAATAAGAAGAAAAGAAATTAATTTTTTTATTTTTATTTGGGAGAGGAATATTTATTTATTTTATAAAGAAGAACAGAAAAGAAAAAAAAGAAGAAAAAAAACACCACGATCTTTATTATTATTAATATCAATATTATTATTAAAATTTATAATATAATTTAATCATTTTAATTATAATCATTTTTAATTATAACTGTAATTATTAATTATAATAATATAAATTAAAATATAAAATTAATCTATAATTTATAAATGTATTTTATTTTAATTTATTATTAGTATTTTTATTTTTTAAATAATTTAATTAATTTTAATACCGGAAATTTGAAATTTCCGGTAGTAGTTATGAGTCAATAATTTTGAAATTTCCGGGAGTTGTGTCCGGAAATATATAAATAACGTACCGGAAATTTGTTGGGGAAATTTTCAGTAGTACAATTTGTTAACTGGAAATTTCAAAACTTTGAAATTTCCGGTAGTTATAAATTGTGTACCGGATTTTTAAGGAGAAATAATTATATACCAGAAATTTCAGAATGAAGGATGATAGGAATTTTTCTGAATTTTACTTTTTTATTAGGGATATTTTAGTAATTTTATTCAAAAATTTGAAAATGGGGGTACCTCAACAATTGGGGGTACGAAAACCAATTTTCAAACTTCAGTCCAGTAAGATATCTTTATCTCGTGTTTTATTAAGTTGTGTCTATATCATATCGCGATAACTATGAGATAAAATATATAGAATTAAATTAATATAATAAAGACATAATAATATTTATTAGATCATGTATTTCATTTCTTTAAAATCAAATCATATATTTGATTTTCACATGATAATAAAATAATATTATTTTATCTTATAAATTTTTTTATTTATATCATAATCACATGATTGATTATATTTCGTATTAAAATAAAATAATGAAATTACTCTAATAAAATAATTACATATATTTGTAACCAAAAATAATAATATGTACATTTTTCAAATGAATTTATAATGCTTTTAAATTTTACGACATTGCTAGAAATAAGAGTTCTGTAAACAAACATCATATAGAGTTGGTTTGTCTTAACATTTCATAAAAACATCACTAATCTTTTTAAAAAGGAAATTACTTGGGTATTGTTATCGAAAAACTGTTTCTACTGTTCTCAGCTTAAACTCTTTTTAACAAGGAAAGAACTTTAAAATGTTTTTCTTCCTACTAAAATACCTTATTTTCTTATTTTGTCTCTCTCGATTTATTTTGTGTTGTTTGAGTAAAATATTATTATGTTCGTTGTTTAAGTCAACGTTTTTGTTTTCCGTTTCGTTGCAGTAATTTTGGTTTATTTTAAATTTGTATTTTATATGTTTTTGTTTTCCGTACTGTATTTTGAGTAGAGAACTTACAGAGGTTATCACAAATTTCAATATTATTTCAATATATCAAACACCACCTATAATCGATATGAACAAATGACAATAAATATTTTAAAAAAAATATGGATGATATTAAATATTATAGATATTGCATTACTTTTGATCGTTTGCCATATGTAGAATACATTAGTTTAGTTAATAGAATTAAGTTTTTGTTTAAATAATTTTTCGTTGATTTCTGAAATATTTATATGTATATTATTAAGGAGTTTTTATTTTATTTTTTTGTTGATCTCAAAATATAGATAAAAATGTTCAATCTATGATTAATTTAATTGTATTACTTTCACCATTTGAATGAAATTAATTCTTATATCAAAACAAAAACAAAAAAAAACTTAAAATCTTGAGATCATGTCATAAGTTTCATCCTTTAAAATATAGATGATGAAGTTATGGGTATTTTTTTTTAATTTATAGTTCAAAACAGTAAAAACCGTAGAGATGGAACTATACATAAGTTTAATTCC
>JBBPBP010000001.1:12157997-12174468 GCA_037974735.1 Cicer chorassanicum | reverse complement strand
ACCGGAAATTTCAATGAATTTGAAATTTCTGGGAAAAACAAAAAATTCTCAGACTCACTTTTTCCGGAAATTTCACAATGAGGGGGTGCGTCCAAGTTTTCTGAATTTTACTTAAATTTCAGGGACATTTTGGTCATTTCGCTCCTAAATTTTTAAAATGGGGGTACATCATTAATTGGGGGTACGAAAAATAATTTTCCTGAAATGGACCTAATTGAAGGTCGTTGGCCCAAAGGGCGACCCATTACTAGAGTTGAATTTTTTTTGGTTATTTTATGTATTATTATATGAATTTAATATATTAATAAATAATTATAAAAAATAATACATTAATAAATAACAATAATAATAAATAATAATAATATTATTATTAAAAATGATTATAATTAAAAATAGTAAATTATATTATAAGTTTCAACGAAAATATATTAAAAATACAATTGGACAATTGTTTATTTAATAAATTAAAATTAATTATAATATTTAAAATATAATAATTTGCTACTTACCAAATTGTGATTAATTAATTTGTTAAAATTAATTCGATACTTATCAAATTGGACAATTTGCGATTAATCAATTTGTTACCAAATTATTTCATTAATTTTCTCATTTAATGGTAAAATTAATTATTAATCACAAATTGCTAAAATTAATTTTCTCATTAAATATGATTTGGTAAATTGATTAGTTTTGTCATTAATTT
Source organism: Cicer chorassanicum (assembly GCA_037974735.1). Lineage (NCBI taxonomy): Eukaryota > Viridiplantae > Streptophyta > Magnoliopsida > Fabales > Fabaceae > Cicer > Cicer chorassanicum. Next base: position 12,173,762 of record JBBPBP010000001.1, on the reverse strand, counting down.
ACAAATTGATTTAATATCAAAAAAATTGATATGTAAATTGAATCTGCATTACTTTGTTTGTTTTGTCACACTTATTCAAACGCATTAATTTTGATATATATATTTTTTCACGTTACCAATCACACGAATCAATTTTTTTTTATATATTGAGATAAAATCAGATAATATAATGTATACTAATATAGAAAATTTGGCAAGTAGCAAATTATTATTATTACTATTATTATTATTATTATTTATTAATGTATTATTTATTATAATTATTTATTAATTTAATTATTTATTAATATATTAAATTCATATAATAATACATAAAATGACTATAAAAAAAATTCAACTCAAGTTAGAGGTCACCCCTGTGCCAACTATCTCCAACTAGGTCCATTTAAGTGTTGCCTTCAACTAGTCGCACTCTAAAGCAACGACTTCCTATTGACCTTAAAGTATATAAATTGGGAGTGAGTTATTTTGGTATTAGAAAAAAACATAAAAATGATCACTTTATTTCTTGGATCAGAGGTTCAGTTTTACTTACTTTTCAATCGAATTCTAAATTAATAATATATAATTCTCCTAAAAATTAAAAAATTAAAGGGTTAAAACAATGGAAAAAAAACAACCATAGAAAATGTTTTTTTGGCACAGTGAGAGAAAAAAGACAAGGGAATGCAGTAGCATCAGCAGCAAGGCTAGCAAGATGTCCTTAAACGTAATTTTATCAACACTATTAAAATTAACCAATCTTGGCAAGGAGATCGATCAAGCCTTAACAAATCCAAAGTGTGAATAATTTGGACATTCTAATCAAGCCTCAACAAATCCTAAATGGTGAGAATTTCACTCGCAAAACAATGTAGAATTAGAGTAGCACACGGCATATAAGAGTTATTTAAGCTTAGATTGATCCAAAGTCTCACATCCTTTTTATAGAACATATTTAAACATGTGAATCCCAAAACATGTCAAAGTTTAGTAGCATGCACATAATTTCATTCAGTGGGTATAAGAGTTTCTTCCCGATTACAACATTTGGTGCAGGTAAGAGCAAAAGCCATTTTCTATGAGTTGGTATCAAATAATGATATATGCACTAAATAAGAAGATTAATATTTCCAGAGCCTTCAACTTTCATATACAAGACCACTAGTGATCTAGGATTAACGAACCTTCTCATATTATGAGTGTAATAAAAATAAAATTAGTATTTTAAATTGTTGATATACAAGTGAAGAACAAATAGCCTCAACCGCAACGTTGTTACTCCAACTTGTCATTCCTACTTCTAACCAAGAGAACAAAATAGATAAGCTGTTATGATCTACATAACATAAAAGGAATGCACATGTTATGTCATGAAATACAAATAAAACACGCAAGAAGTACACAAAGTATACAATTTAGCTTTGGAAGGCTCACAAGCATCAGCCTAACGGAGAGATCATTCTCCAATATCATTAAATTGACATCTTTTATTCTAAATTCGTTTATTTGTTGATTATCGCAGAAGAAATGTTTATTTTGAAATGCACGTAAATTTAAATACTTTGTTAAAATCAAATGCAATTAAAGAGTATCACATGATTAACTAGCACTCAATTGAACAAGATGATAAAAATTCCAACATCTGAGAATGATTTCTACTACAGAAAAACTTCATCAGACACATACGCATTCTATGCTATCATTGACTATTGACTATAAATGTAACATGGGAAAAATCGAGTTCGAAAATTAAGCACACAACATCAAATAGATCACAAGTGTGACACCCTAAATCCGTACACATAATAATTTATATATGCTATATTTTTTTTAAAAAATAATTCAAAACGGATAAGTAAAACTTTTTTCAAAAAAATATAAACTTTTACAAGTGAATTATGATATCACATTTCTCTAAGTACATATAGGACAATTTAAATTTAACTTCCCAAATAAAAAAAGTGCAATCTCAATAAGCTGGATTTGACTATAATTTCTTAATTTATTCAAAAAATTACTAGTACTAATAAGGTTTTTCTAATTAAACGAATAAAATACAATTTATAAATCTCATTTTCGGTATCATGTATCATATAGGACTTCTCCCAAACTTGAACTTCAAGATTTTCTAACCTGTAATAGCTGCGATTTCGCAAACGCATTGTCAAACCAATCAAACACAAACAACGAAAGAAGTAGTTTTGAAATCATGTAATAATATAAGATAAGTGAGAAGAACAGACACTTAATCAAATTGGTATAATATCATATCATAACATAGCATCCAAAATCTTCAAGAACATAATATCATAGTTTATCCAAATAAATCACAATAAAACAGTCACAAAGATGCAATATGATGCATGTCTTATACTTTATACTTCTTCATCATTTGATACCATTATACTATGAAGTACTTGGTTAGTAGACTTGATACTATGTCACCACACGAGTGGGCAGACAATGTCCTCAGTGATCTCACCACCTCAACCCGAGACACATATACGCGACGATCGGGATACTCATGTGTTGCATGATAGTGTTGAAGAAAAACTTTTTTGATATATGTTTTAATGACAACAAACTTTATGAAATAAATGATTAAGTTTTATGGATGTTGGTCTACTAATAATTGCACTTGAGTTTTATTTAAGAAACATGAATTGTATAAGTAAACAAGCAAGAAGTCATTCACTTCATCAAAGTGCATAAAAAATGATGGCAAGATCATTATGGAAAAACGAAGATCATATTAAAAAAAAGCAAGTACATTAAGAGAAATCAAGAACATTCTTGACAAAATTATGTAAAATGAAGAACGTTATTAACAATTCCAAGATAACAAGAATGTTCAAATTCTAAAAAAAAAACTGGTTCTATTATTTACAATTTGTTTCTAGAATTTCACCAGAAATATACAAAGATCATTTCATTAAAAGAATCACTCCAAATATCAAAGGCAAAAGTTGTGTTTCTTAATCTATCAAGCAAGATCATTCTCCAAGTTTGAGCAAGCATCAAGTACGAATTTGACAGATTTGATTCGACACTTCAGTTGTACTTCTGAGCAACCTGCACACATGATAAAAAGTAGGGAATCACTTCAAGACAATTGTCAAAGAAGTTCAAAATCCATCAAATAACTCAAAACAGAAACGAAGAACGTTCTTGTTTTTACAGCTTTAATCCAATAACGTTATGGTTTACAAAGAGCAAAATATGTTGTAATTTAGGATCGACATGCACTACGAAAGTACATCTATCTACCCTACAAACCATCAATATTCATTACATAGAAATTTAATAATCTACTCAAGATCTTTCTGGGCAGATTCGTTCAAAGATGATCAACAAAGGCAAAACAAAACATCAAGAACAAAAAACAAGATCAATCTCGAGATTTATGATTGAAAAGTACAACAAGGACATAAATACCAACACTGCATCTCTACAAAAAACAACACGCATACAGAGCATAAAAGCATGACACATAACAACTGTCAAAATTCAGCACTCATACAAAACAGAAATGAAGAATATTATTGGTTTACAAAAGAACATTTTGGTTATTCTCTTTTAAAGGCATAATTAAAACATATAATTTTCCATAGTCCAAACCACAATTTAAATAGTATTAAGACTGCTCAAATCAATGGTGAAGTCCAGAACTTGAGCTGAATACTCAAAGGAGGAAAACAACTTCAAGATTGATCTCCAACTTGATGAGTGTTGAGCAAGGACACAAGTACATTGCACTTACAATATTCTACAGAAAGCTCTGCATATTTTTGATTGGAAACAGTACCAAACTGACATTTCACAACTCATTCACGTTTTCCATCAAACCCAAAAGCAAGAACGTTCTTCAATTGTCAATAACGTTCTGGACAACAATATAAACACATGTTTAATTGCTTTAAAATATATATAACATTTGGAAAGTGTGCCCAACGGCTATATTCATTTTAAGTTGAATATTTAAAGCCTTTTATCATCTATAAATTGAAGATCAATTGGAAGATGAAGGAAATAGTTCAATTTACAAATCTACCAACACTTATTCAAGTAAGAACAAGTCAGAAACTCTTCAAGCAAACTCCAGCTCTCTTCACTATATTTGTGGATCATGATTTACTGAGTTTGTCTTTCATTTATCTCAAACAAGTGTTGAGAAGTTTAAAGATCTCAAACACTTTTATCATACACATCATTTGTAACTCAAGTCTAACTTTTATGTTAGATTGAGTGTGTTTGTAAAAATCCTTCAAAGACTGAAAGGTGATTGTAAAAATCATTTATAGATTGAAAGGAGAAAATTGTAATTGATCAATGTGTGATTTTGAAGAAAAGGTGTGAAGGAGAACATTATTGGTTTTGAAGCATATAGTGAAAATCTCACGGTTGTGAGGACTAGATGTAACCCACTTTGGGTGAACCAAGATATATTGTTGTGTGAATTCTCTTTCCCTTATCTCCATTTATTTATCACTCACTTAGCACCAATCATATCGTGAAGTTTTTATTGTTATATTACTAACAAATAACATTATGCTTTTATTGTGTATCAAACCAAAATCATTCTTGAGTTAATTTAAATTAAACACAAAAATCAAAATTTTAAAAGGATCACAATTCAACCCCCCCCCCCTTTTTCTTGTGATTAACATTGCTACTTTAGGTAGCTCCTGACCTTATGAAGTAACCCACTAATCTACTTAGGAATTCCCCACTAGAGATACCCCAAGGTCTATCAATCTTACCTTACGGGTCGATCGTAGCCCTCCATGATCGAGTTCATTCAATTGTACTTCCTTGAAATAATTGGGTTTGTCAGATTCTCCCTATATGATAACCAAATAATATTCACTTAAAAAATCCCCAACATCTAGCCCATATATATTCAATGATCACAACTCGACAACTCTTAGTATGAATTCACACTATTCATCAAAATTTACGTGTGTGTATATATATATATATATATATATATATATATATATATATATATATATATATATATATATTATCAAGTCTCAACATTTCGTGAACACCGATCACAATGAGCAATCACGTTATATCAATCATAAAGTAAGAAATCAAACAAGTAGTGTATTTAAGTAAGGTTATAATTTCATTCAAGTAAACAAGAATACTCAAATACACGTCATTCACAAATAAGATTTCACAAAAATCAAATATCATGCAATTTTGACATAAATTAATTCAAAACAATTCTATAGATTTCTAGCACATATTTTAGGTCTTACTGTTACCATTCATATATTCTTATTTAATTATTAAATAATAGGGCTCGACCGTACGTGGTAAGCCCCTTATGAATATATGAGAATTACGACATTCTCATTCATCCCACGTTATATTATACTCATGAAATCAAATCTTTTCTCACACCTTACATCGATTGAAGGTTGTTGCATAAAATAAGGATCTTCTTGCTATCATAAGTAGAATAAATCAAAACAGAAAAGTGGAGCCACTTACTAGAAACATAATCAGAGAAGCAGAGAAATTAGATAAAGAGAAAATAAGGACAAACATTCTGGAAAGCTAAAGAGAAACATAATCAGAGAAGCAGAAAAATTAGATAAAGAGAAAATAAAGACAAACATTCTGGAAGCTAAAGAGTACTTGGAGTTGGAGTAAAGTGTCTCAAATTTTGGAGCAAAAGATCACACTATTTGAGAGTTTTATTTCTTATTCTTTAATTGATGAACACTTCTATTATTTACTTTATTTTCTATATGTCAATGAGTAACTAAGCTCTCTTCTATGGTCTTTGGTGAATTTTGTAATTAAGATACTATTTTTATTATGTCTTAGTTTTAAATTATAGTTTTATTTTAGATTTTTGTTGTTTATTTCAATTAAATTATTCTATTGTTTTATTTACATGTCAGGGATGACCAACCTTTGCATGCCTTAATCAATCAATTGACTAGTGACCAACTACAATTAATTGGTAGATCTATAGGATAATTAAGATTATGATTATTGTATGATGAAACATAAATACTAATATTTCAATCATTCAACCTTTTGGTTCTTTATGCATTAATCCAAAATATTTGTGCTTATTTTTCTCTTTATCTAATTTTTCTGCTTTTTCGATTCTGTTTCTAGTGTGTGGCTCCACTTTTCTGTTTCTAATTTCTTCTACTTATTATGTTTCTGCTTATAGGATAAAACCTATATTTTAACATGATTACACTTTTTATTTATTTATTTAAAACCAACAGAATCAGAAAATGTTAAATAAATATAATATATATGAAATATTGGATTTTTAAATAGGTGAACAATATATCACATGTAGTTATTTACAACTTAATAAAAAATATGTACAATTTTAAATTATAATTAAAATAAATTGAAATCTTTGGATGTAAGACAAATTTAGACTTTTGCTAAGATAAAATTATAACTACAATGAAAATAAATAAAATATATGTTATCTTGTCTTAAAATAGAAAAAAATATTGTGATAAAATATTTATTGTTTTATCTTACTTGTTTCTCCTTCATTTAAATTTATCAATTTGAATTTGATTTTGTTATGCACCTATTGAAATGGAGATAGCTGTTTTTTAATAGATAAAAAATAATAATAAAAAATAATAGATGTTTTACACATAAAAAGATGTGAATTTGTAAGTATAAAAAATAAGAAGATAGAATAATAAAAATTATATGAGGAAGACTAGTATGAGACGTGACAATATCAAAATAACTCTTATAATCAATATGAAATTCTAGTGTTGTAAAAATTTAATTTCAAAATAATATGATATAAAATTTATAAAGACATGAAAATATACTCAAGTAAACATTATCGATCCATTTTCTTCTAGACTGCCACTAGTACTACAAATGTTGGATATTTTATTTTCTTTATTCTATGTGTGTGGCCCTTGGTATAGTAGTGTACATGGATAGGAGATTTATGTGCAGTTGATCAGACTAAGACTGATTTGCAAAAACGGTAGAAAAGAATATATAAACCTAATATACTTAAATATATAATATATATATGGGTGTGTGTAAAGTCAATTTAGAAGTACATCACATTATTAGTTATTAAAGTTGCAAATAGACTAATAGACTAATGTAGGAACACACTGATTTACAAATTAAAAGACAACCTCTTAAAATATTTACGACTACTATGTTCATCTACGGTGACTAAATATTATGTGGTATATGTGTTGAAATATATTATTCATAACATTATCCAGCAAATGCATTTATTTTCATAAAAACAAACATATATACTAATATACTAATCAATACTAGTACTATATAGTTTTATCAAGAGGTCTCGTACATGCCGTGCTCGGAAATCCCATGCCGCATCATTGCTTGTTATTCAAGCATAGTAGCTAGCATATTATTACTTTTTTGTTTACCACAGAAAATAGATCTTAGACTGTTAGACACATATAATGATAAGTTAATAAGTTATGTCACATAGATCGAGCTGTTGATGAGAAAGTGCACCTAGATTCATTTATCCGTCATTGCCTTCGATTTCACATATACTTAGCAAAAATATCAGTATTAATCAACAGAGAAGGTTTAACTAAGCAATTTGGTAGCATAAAGAAAGTAATAAAGTACAGCAATTCCTTTTATAATGACGACGATGATTATTATTTTATAGTTGGACATTGGATCCATAAAGAAAACAGTGAAAGGAGATGATAACTTTGTCATGAAGGGTTTTTGTGATCAATACCTCTGCTCTTAATATCATCACTATTGGATGACTTCTTTGCTTCCATACTTAGCTATATACTGATCTGTTGCATAAGGACCCTACATGTTTTTTTTCTTTCTTTAATTAATTAATTAATAATGGGTCCACCATCAATCTTTGGCTATATTGAAAGAAAAGTTTGCTCACCAAGGTGGAATATTGAGTGCACTAACAGCCATTTTGATGATAGCTGAACTCGAATCAAAGGAAACAGGACATTATTATTAAAAAGTATATAACCAAATATATATATATATATATATATATATATATATATATATATATATATATATATATAGTTCATTTAGGCATCGGTTTAATAGTACATGCCTGCCACGCTAATCCAAAATTTAATAGTAGTACATGAAAGTACAAATTTTGTTGCTGAAATGATGTGTCAATACTAATTATTACCTCATCTCAAAATATAAAGTAAATAAATTTGATTTAAAGAAAATATATATATTTAGTCCAATTTTTAACTCACATGTATCAATATATTAATTTCTTTAAATTAATTTTTATTTATATTTTAGAAAATATAAATATACAATCTAAACATAGTGCCTTTGAGCCAATGGTTATTGCACGATACTAACATGAACCATATTAATGTTATTGCAAAGAGAATATAATTTTTTTGGCCCGAGAAACATTTGTCTTTAACGATGACATAGATTATATTATAAGTTACAATATTAATATAATTTCACAATTTAAAAAAGATAACCCAAAACATGTTGAAAGTGAAAAAGATTGTTCAGTTCATCGATAGCGTAAAGCCGCAAACAAATCCAAATTAAAAATGATAAGGAAAATCTATCTACCACATATAAAAAAACAGTCAACTCTTTTAGCAGAAGTAGTGAACGGGGCAAATGGATCTAACTTCCAAATAAAAGTATTGATTGGTTTCAACTTCAGGAGAGATAAAATTGATTCTAAAAATTTAAAATTAATTTTGTAGAATATGACGTATTTTATCTTCATAATATAAATTTGAATTTTATAGTTTTTAAATATAAATATAATTTTTACATATTGAAATTTATTATAGAACGTGTATACTTTAAAATAAATATTTTTTTATATTATTTTAATTAAAATAATAAATTAATTAAATTTATTACACTCTTGTGTTTTTGTTGGAGCTCACATGACATGACATGATCCAGCCCATAATCACGTGCCACTAGCTTTTCACGTGCTATGTGGCCCAAAGGTAAAAAAACCCACTTGTTTCGTCATAAGTCTCACATGCAAATGAACAACGAGCGTCTTCCTCACTCGCCAGCAGCGAGAGTTGCAGTTTTTCCATTCTAAAAACAGCGAATATTAAAATGTGTCAGAAGCCGCACTTCCTCATTGGCATTAACGGCCGGGAAACATTACAAAATCTGAACCGTTCACATTTCTATCCTAATCACGAGAATAATTAAGCAAGACTGTACAGGATTACAATCCTTTATCAAATTCAAAATTTCCGTTCGCTTTTCAAAATTTAAATTCCCACTTAAATCAAACGGAACCGTGTAATCAAACGTTAACCGCCGAGCCCCACATAACGCCGTCACAGAACCGTTCCATCCCAGCTATAAAAATCTATTTCTTCTTCCCTCATGTTGTAGACGAGGGTTAAACATCACTTTCTGTGCTTCACTCCTTCGTCTCTTCATTTTCTCTCTCTAGAACGTTCCATTAACTTTCCCTCTCTACAACTCGTTCTTCCAACTCAGTATTCAAGATGCGTGAGATTCTTCACATCCAGGGAGGACAATGCGGGAACCAGATCGGTGCTAAGTTTTGGGAGGTTGTGTGTGCAGAACACGGGATCGACTCCACCGGAAGGTACCAAGGTAACAACGATTTGCAACTCGAACGAGTCAACGTTTACTACAATGAAGCGAGTTGTGGACGATTCGTACCTAGGGCTGTGCTCATGGATCTGGAGCCAGGAACCATGGACAGTGTCAGATCTGGTCCTTACGGACAGATTTTCCGGCCTGATAACTTCGTTTTTGGACAGTCCGGTGCCGGAAATAACTGGGCGAAAGGTCACTACACTGAGGGAGCAGAGTTGATTGACTCGGTCCTTGATGTTGTGAGGAAAGAGGCAGAGAATTGTGACTGCCTTCAAGGTAATCTTTACTTCGACTTTTATACAACCGTTCTCGAGATTTTAGGGTTTTTGTTGTCCGAAGTTTGATAGATTTCCATTTCTATCTCCACCATTTTTTCCGGTCTTCGACTTTTAATTATATTGTATTTTTTTGCTTATTACTACGATTAATTTTTCCATTACTTTTTTAGTCATTGATAATTTTCCTTTTTAGTTAAACAAATTAGTGTTTTTCATTAGAAATTTGTATTGATAATTAAAGTGAAGCTAAATTGTTGACAACTAAATCTAGATCCAGAAATTTGTGTTCAATTGTGCTTGTTTTTAAATTGTTGTAGTAATAAGTCACTTAATTGGGCATTTTGTATGAAACTTTGTTATATTTTTCCGATGTGTTTTCGATAACTTTTATTTCTCAATTTAGTATGTGGAAATAGGCTTTTACTTCCATATGCGCAGATTATTCGAATTTCCACGTGTTCTATAGTATCGGAGTTGTGATATAACTAGGGCATGTTTGGATTTACATTAAAACTTGATTAAACATGATATAAGACTCTGTTTTGTTTACCTGAATTTGGGTTACTTATCATGATTTTCATATCCTTTCAGGGTTTCAGGTTTGCCACTCCCTTGGTGGTGGAACAGGTTCTGGAATGGGAACACTTTTGATTTCCAAGATCAGGGAAGAATACCCCGATCGAATGATGCTTACTTTCTCCGTGTTCCCATCTCCAAAGGTTTCTGACACAGTTGTTGAACCTTACAACGCGACACTCTCTGTCCATCAACTTGTTGAGAATGCCGATGAATGCATGGTTTTGGATAACGAAGCTCTCTATGATATTTGTTTCCGCACCCTTAAACTCACCACTCCAAGCTGTGAGTTCATCATCATCCTATGTTTTTGTTGTCACTGCTTTATGGTAATGTTATGTGTAATCTAATATTTCTCTTTAATTGGGTATTTTGTTACATGTTTGCAGTTGGAGATCTGAACCATCTAATTTCAGCCACAATGAGTGGTGTTACATGTTGTCTTCGGTTCCCTGGTCAATTGAACTCTGACCTTCGCAAATTGGCCGTGAATCTCATTCCTTTCCCTCGTCTGCATTTCTTCATGGTTGGATTTGCCCCGCTCACTTCTCGTGGTTCACAACAATACAGGGCTCTCACCGTACCTGAGTTGACCCAGCAGATGTGGGATGCCAAGAACATGATGTGTGCTGCTGATCCTCGCCACGGTCGTTATTTGACAGCATCTGCAATGTTCCGTGGTAAGATGAGCACCAAGGAGGTTGATGAACAAATGATCAATGTTCAGAACAAGAATTCATCATACTTTGTTGAGTGGATCCCCAACAATGTCAAATCCACTGTCTGTGATATACCTCCAACTGGTCTGAAAATGGCTTCGACGTTTATCGGCAACTCAACATCTATTCAAGAGATGTTCAGGAGGGTGAGTGAGCAGTTCACTGCTATGTTCCGTAGAAAGGCTTTCTTGCATTGGTACACTGGAGAAGGTATGGATGAGATGGAGTTTACTGAAGCAGAAAGCAACATGAATGACCTTGTTTCCGAGTACCAGCAGTACCAGGATGCTACTGCCGATGACGAGGGCTATGACTATGAAGATGAGGAAGAAGTTCAGGAGGAGGAAGCTTAAGATTAAATGGTAGTATTTGAACGGTGTTTTTTTGTTTGTGTTTGTTGTGATCATTGGGGTATGACTATGACTGTTAATGTTTGTAAGTTCTTTTAACCTGAATACCTTTTTCGGGGTTTTGGATCGTTGTTCCTCACCTAAATTGGTTGTTGCTATGGTAGTTTTAGGGTCTTAACTTTCTGCATGCTTTATTTGTTGTTAAAATGATGCCTTTAAAATTTCTGAAAGATTGAAGCCTATATTCCATATTATCCGTGTTTAAGGGTCCTGGTCCTTTTCATCTATTTATTGATCGATCTTCAGAAGTGTGAAAAAATCCTGTTACTGAAACTGAACTTCATCTTACAACTTATCTGAATTATCCGAAATCACAGAAACATTGAACACAGTTTTACGAAGACTCCAAACCGTTTATTCTATAATTCTACATAGATGGAGCTGTTTGTTAAATCATTTCTGGGCATTGTTTAAAGTTTGAACTCATGCCATTCTAAGGAACAAAGGCTTTCATTTCACGAGTTAATTGTGATTTGAGCGAACTCTTGAGATAGCAAATTCAAGGTTTCTTGCAATGTTTACGAAATATGGTGTCGTGATTTTTTATTTTTGGTGGCTGATGTGACTCAAAGCATTCGTCTCTCTACTCATTCTTTAGTTTTTTGTGAGTTTATTTTTTCCGCTTATTATCTATACAAGTGGCACGTAAATAGTTTTTCTATAGCTTTTTTATTTTGCATTTTGTTTTCTATATGATTTTGTTGGTTTAACGTAACGTTTGTTTAGTTTTATATCTTATTATATTGTTTGTTTCATTCAAATTGATATTTTAGTTTTGATCTATTATAAATTTTGTGATCGTCACTTTACAAATCCGAAGGCTTGGATATATTATGCACTTTTAATTTTATTAAATTTGTTTTTTTTTTTATTTTTAAATTATCACATTTGTATATATTTTATTATTTTATATTATTAATTTAAATAATTTGAGATTGTTCACATATTTATCATTCTTTTATTGGTAACTTCGAATTGACGTTGGTTTTCGATATGTGTTGTACCAGTTTCAATAAATAATATGGTTTTCGGTAAAAAGTTAAATTGAGTTATATAAAAAGATATAATGGTTGATTAATCAATGGTAGCAAATATTGAGAGCCCAGCGCATAACAGCTATGTGCTAGCTATGGTAACAGACTTGCTGGGCCTTTGATGTATACCATTGTCTTGAAAAAATAATTTGACAACAAGAGAGAATTCATTGAACCGCTATATGACAACTCTAACGTGTACTTTAGGGGAACGGATCCTCTCCTGTGATAGTGATAGGAGTGTCTATTGAAATCACTACCCTCCATTGGAAAAGAGAGAGAAAAACAATAAAGTAAAAAAAAATTAGTTTTAAAGATAGAGATTCAAACACATGAAAAAAAAAAAAAACCATTCCCTTATTTTAGTCTTTTATTTGAAACAATTAATTTTGATTCTTTTATTGGTACATTCATCCTTTATGTTTTAGAAGTTATATAAATGAGTCATTTCGATCTTCTCCAGTAGTAATTCTTTTGACCTCCGGGAACATTTAATATATTCATAGATTACTCTTTTCGATTTTGATTATAAGTAAAAGTCTTCTTCATAGGAACCTCTTCTCTCTAAAAAAGAAATGATTACTATGTTCATTAACCTCTTCATTCACTATTTTATAACAAAATCATAGAAAGTACTTCAACAAACTTTTCACATAAGCATTCCATAACGCAATAACGTAATGGGAGCAACTCGATTCCTACTGCCCCCGGATGATACTTTAGCCAAACACACGTGAAAATCATCAAATTACAAACGATATCATAAATGAACATAATTTAACTACAACAATACATGGAAAACTAGCTCTTCAGCTTCATCTCCATATGCCATTGGATAGCACAATTTATATAAAAAAATTCAAATCCATGAAAATATGTGATACATAAGCTCTCTAGATTTGGATCCTCTATTTTCCATCTTTACGAATCTTTTTAAATAACTAAAATGTTAGTTTGAAGTTTTATTTAGACGTTATCTACAATTTACTTATTTTAGTGAATGTAAATAAAGTAAATTGAAATTTTAGTGTTTCATCCGATAAAAGTTTAATATTTTAAAATAATTTATAATTATTAACATTATATTTTTTAATTCAAAATTCAATTTTTTAAATTCCAACTGAACCTCCAAAAATATTAAAACCACCACAATGGATAACACTGATACATTTTAATTAAATCCATATATATAGTTATTCATCTCTTTCCAAATCCAAGTAAACTTAATAACATATGATTTTATAAGCAAACTTTATTATTAGTAATACAAACTAAACATCTCTCAATTTTCTCAATATATTATTTATATATGTGTGTGTGGAATAACCAACAAACTACCATATATGCCAATACTCTCATTTTCTTATCTTGATCTAAATTAATTAAACTGAAATTTAGTATGGTGGGTGTGATGGAGCAACCTGAGGTTCAGCTGCAAACTCAATAGAACCAAATGGTGCAGGTGAAGCTATAAACTGCACTGAATTCACAGGTCCTGGTGCCACAATCCCAGAACTTTTCAACTCAGCCATTCCACGACGAACATTGAATCCACCTTGAACCTCACACAACTTAGGAAGAAAAACACCTTCACCAGCTGCAAGATTGAAGTAAAGATCAATAACATTTGGACAACTGTTGTAACACTGTGGAGAACATAGTTTTTGAGTGAAGCGTGATTCGAGAAGTGAATCTGATGAAATTCCAAGTGATTTTCTGTCTAAATCACAAGATTTGATGCATTGGTCGCTCTCTATGTGGTCTTTTAGTTTATCAGCTTCTATGTCTGATGTTCTGCATGTGTATGCTTCTTCCCCTGTTCTTTTCACATGCTTCTCTAGGACACACCTTTTGCTGCTTGATGATACAGCAAATGCACATGTTTTCTCGTTTAGTTTCTCGCATTCTATATCTCCTGCATTCATTCATTTCACCATTGCCATGTCATTTCATTAATTTAATTAAATATTTAATTCACACACATATATAATCAATTGTAATTATTAAATTATTAAAAACGTTTGTCATAATTATTTATAGTAACGATGTGATGGTAAATTGTTACATTAGTAGTGCTTGAAAATTAGATTTTAGATCGAATCTAACTCAACTTTACAACTAACTTATACAGATCACTCCTCCACTTATAAAAATATATATTTTTAGACATTACATTATTGAGTGTGTAACTCCTAACACACCATTCACACACATGATTAGACATCTAGTGCAAGATTTGAGTGATTCAATAAAGATGACATAATAAGTGATGATCTAATAGATCTTTATAATATCTTAAAATTTAGATTGAGTCTAATTTAACTCTTACAAAATTGATTTATAAGGTAGAGACGGCTTCACTTATAAATTGTAACAACGAGGGAGACAATTTTAACTGAAAAAAAACACAAAATTTGTGTTTAATTCCGTCCATAAATATTAGAGTTGTTAATTTTGAAGAGTAGTAGTTATTGTGTCTAATGTTTTCTAGATGAAGAAGAATATATATACACACCACAATTTTGGAGACTTACCAAGAGTGGCCTGCACAACTAGAGAAATTGCAAAGGCGAGTATAACAAAACTCCTAAAGCTAAATTTCGACGCCATGGCTTAAGGCTGAAGAAAGACGGTTGAGCTAGTGGCAAAAAATGGCCAGGAATTTAGTTGATAATAATAATATTTGTGCTTGGAGGAATGTCGTTCATGAGGGTCGATGGCTAGTGCATTTATAGTGTTTTTTCCTTGTGGAGATTGTGAGTAGTACGATGATGATTCAAATGAAAGAAAGAAAAAGTAATAGATGTGGACTTTTCAATGTGAATATAGGTAAGGGGAGATGAAAATAACAAGTTTGTTAACTACTATTTATTGTGAAAAAAATGTGATGTTATTGTTGAATAATTTAAAGATTATTTTTTTAAATTTTTTAAAGAAAAAATAGAATTTGTTTTGTATTTTTCTACTGTAGTAAAAATTGTTTTTTAACTAATTAATTAGAAAAAATGATTTTTTTTAGAATCTATTGAAAATAGTTTTTCATTTGAAATATATATTTTTTTTAAATACTCATCTTTTCAAAAATATGTAACAGAGAAATACTAAATATCAAGAAGCTTGTTAAAGTTAT
>JBBPBP010000001.1:12126075-12148892 GCA_037974735.1 Cicer chorassanicum | reverse complement strand
ATATATGATGATCACGAATATATTAATTATATATGACTGATCACTGTTATATAGTTTAAAGAATGTAAAAATCTTAAGATAAATTTTTTACTTTACTTTAAATTTATAGAATTTAGTCTATCTAAAGTAAAAAATTGATTAAAAAAAAAAATTAATAATTAATATATAATTATTTATCATTGATTATATATATTTAATACCAATAATTCATTTATTCATTACCGATAAATATAACTCATTTTATCTTTTAAACTAAGTGAGAACAAATATGAATTTATTCACATGTGCCGGCCGGCATAGCAATATCTCTCTATATGCTTAAGACCTGTAGTGTATTAATCGATTAAAATATATAAAGTTTGAACTTCTCGCCTAACCCATTTACCTTATCAGATATACTTATTAAATATCATTAAGTAATTTTTTTACAATCGATATTTATATTAATTAGTTAATTATTTTATATTAGTTAATTATTTATTTAATTGATCATATAAATTTATACAATAATTAATATAAATAATTTATATAATAATTAATATCATTTAATTTATTTTTTTTAATTTATCTTTTATTAATTATTTAAATCATGAATCGTAATACAAAATAATATTATATTTAGAATAAAAATAGTATAAACTATATACTCAAAAGCAACTTTGAAATATCATTTCAATAAAAATTATAAAATATCTATTGTTATTGAAATCATGTTTGTCTCATCATAATAGCCACTTTAACAGCAGCAACAAGTCGTGGTCGGGTGTATAATATGCGCACACGAGTTCCACCTGAAAAATGTCAAATGTGCTACCCTTTGCAATTTTATGGAAGATAAAAATAAAAATTTAATTTATATATTATCGATAATGTAAATAGTTTTTACATTGTCAATTAGTCATAGTTGTTGAATTATTAATAATGTTTGAGTTTTAATAACTATTTATAAAGTTACTAACATGATTAATCATAATTTATCGATTGTGTAAAATTTATTATACCAAATAATACATGAAAATTAAACTCAAAAAATAATCAATATAGAGAAAATATGACTAATTATTTATCAATTAGTAATTTTTTTGGTACAATGTATTTTTCCATCTAGTATGAGATTCACTCCATGTTTATTTACTTTATGAATTTATTTATTGCTGGACATTGAACTTTCTTCCTACGTGGAGAAAAGACCCAAATATTGTAGTATATTATGTGTCTCACTTATTCAAATGGAGAGTAGTTTGATTAGGGTGGTAAAAGAGAGACTATTTTGAAGATAAAGACACCACTAAAAGAGAAAAGAGAAGAGTAAACTCTATTCCCGATTTTGTCAAACCAGTCTCAAAACAACATTGATTGCATTCGTTAACCGTTGGATCGGCCTAATTTTGGACAACAGGTTTGCAACATACAGGTCTTCGTTTTCAATGGTCGGATCGACGAAACTACGTCTAGAGAGGGAGAAACAGTGCTTGCACAGTAACATATTTTTGGGGTATTTTTCATCTTCATGTTTTTCATTTGTAAGCTTTAGTGCTTTGTTATTTTGATAGGTTGTAGGCACAAATTGTGCATTTTAAAACTCTCATGTACCCTTATTTGATTATAGTAGAACTATTTCTTTAGTCTGGATGACCCGTGGTTTTTACCCTTGCATTGAAGGGTTTTCCACGTTATAATATTAGTGATTTTTACATGCTTTTATTTGATAAATTTGCTTCCATATACTTTTCATTGCTCCTCACGGGTTCTTGCAAGTTGGGGGAATTTTATGGGGAATTTTATATCCGTTCTTTGTTTATTCTTATTAGAGTGGCATCACAGCTCTTCGTTAAAGGACTATTTGACTTGCTTGAAGGATGGAGACAAATATGATATAAAGATGGTATGCTTGAATGATACTAATTACCATTTGTGGAAGTGCAAGATAAAATATTTGTTATTTATGAAGAAAATGCATATTCCTATTTTTGATTCTAAAAAGTCGGATGATAAATCTACGGAAGAATGAGGTTTTGAACATCAACAAGTATGTGGTTTTGTTAGGCAATATGTAGAAGATAATGTTATATAATCATATTGCTAATGAGACAAATGCAAAAACTATGTGGGAGAAGATACATACTTTGTTTGCCTTTAAATCAGGGAATAATAAATTATTCTTGTTGAATAGTTTCATAAGTTTGAACTATAAGGAGGGAACTCCTATTTCAGACCATTTGAGTGAATTTTAGGGGCTCCTTGATCAGATGTTAGGAATGAGTATCAAGTTTGATAACGAACTCTTATGACTATTTCTATTGTTATCCTTACCAAAGTCTTGGGAGATAATTCGAGTTTCTATAACGAGTTCAGCTCCTAAAAGTGTTGATGATGACCGCGATGATAGCGATGATGACTGTGCTACTATTGCTACTAGTGATGATCTTATTATTCTCCGTGACCATGAGTCAGTTAATCTTGTATCTGATGATAGCATGTGGATAATTGATAGTAGTGCTATACTACATGTTGCATTGAGAAATGAGTTCTTCACATCTTATACTTCAAGTGACTTTGAAGTATTGAAGATGGGTAATGATGGTCTATCTAAATTAATTGGTGTTGGTGATGTATGCTTGCAAACCAACATGGGAATGCAATTGTTGTTTAAAGGAGTCAAACATGCTCCATATGTTTGCTTCAATTTGATCTCTGTGCATATGCTTGATGAAAGTGGTTTCGTTAATCATTTTGCTTCTGGAAAGTGGAAACTCAGCAAAGGTAACTTGGTTGTGGCTAGAGAGGAGAAAATTAGTAAACTGTATTGGACAAATTTTTTGGTTGCTAAAGACAATGTGAATGTTGTGGATATGGCAGCATATTTGTGGCACTGAAGGCTTAGTCATATCAGTGAAAAAGGGTTAAATTACTTAGTAAGAAATGATGTGCTTCCAGAATTGAAGAATGTAGATTTGGATAAATGTTATCTGTAAGACCCTTAGTTTTAAATTCTAATTTATGCAATTTTAGTATATTTTTTTGTGTTGAATTATGAGGCTTTTTAGCCAATTTTAATGGTATGTTGTGTGTTAAATGCCAATAATATTTTTATGAGACCCGTTTAAAATTAGTTGGCGAAAAATAATTTAATTACGTTGCGGAAAATTTATTATCGGACTATTTTGTTAAAAATATGTTTGGTTGCTGAAAATTTTACCTGTCAATTGAGTTGCAATGAGAATAAATATTTTTATCAAAATAGTTGAGGTATGTGTAAGAATATTTAGATGTTTATTGATTTGATTTAGTTATAATATATATATATATATATATATATATATTATTGTAAGTAATAATATATATATATTAGTATATATACATATATGTTAGTAAGTAGTATAAGTAGTAATATATATTATATTAGTTAGCAGGTTATATAGTAATATATATATATATATGTTAGTATATATATATACATATATATAGTATAAGTTCCATATATACATATGTATAGTTGTTATACATAGAGAGGTGAGAGAAAGAACCAAGGGAACCAACGCCTGCTTCTCTTCTGCTTCTCGCGCACTGCTACTTTTTCCTTTTCTTCTTCCAGCTCTTCTGCTTCTCGCGCACTGCTACTTTTTCCTTTTCTTCTTCCAGCATTCAAAACCAAAACCAAAATAAATTCAAAACCCATAAACATAAAACCTCCGTTTTCACCTAGATCTAAGCTCCATCTCGCGAAGTGACAGAAGGGAAAATTGCTCACCTCCACGCTGCGGTGCTAGTGAGCAAACTTTGGAAGCGGCGCGCGAACAAAATATTTTACCGGAATTTATCGCGGTACCGTAATCGGTTGTTTAAGCTATCGTTAAGGTAAGGGCTCCTTCCAAACTTTTAGTTTGCATTTAGGACATTATATGTGATTTTATGGAAAATAAATTTGGTGTATTTGATGTGTAAAATGGTGAGAATGAATTTAATTCGTTTATGCGGGAATTAGCGGAATTTAAAATTGACGCGGTTGAGATGTAGTTTGATATGAATTGTGTGCGATTTGCTGAGATTGAATTAATGTGATTAATGTGGTCGATTTTGTTAGTAATGGTTAACAAAAAAAAATTGATTTTGACGTGTTTGAGTTACGAAATGAGTTATTTTCAAATAAATGAGTTTGAACTAAAGTTGAAATTTTAAAAAGAAAAAGTTTAGACTACTTTATTAACTCAAAATTTTGGTGCTTTAATAGTCGAGTGTGCGTACGTGTGATTTGGACAATATTTTTTTATTTAATTTTAACTAAATAATGTAGATTATTTGGTTGTAAAAGTTTGGTGTGTGAAAAAGATATAATTTTAGAATTTTGTTGTGGTTGGATAAACTTTAGTTGTGAACAAATTGTACAAATATTTATGTTTATGTAGTTAGCTCATTGAGTCTCGAAAAGGAATCGAGCCTGTTGGCACCGAGTTAGCGGTGGGGAGAACTCTGAGATATTAATGTTATTGTGGTGATTCATGTTTGGTGTAATTGATGTGTTCATAATTAATATTATGAATTTTGAGATGTATTTTATGTGTAGATTGGAGGAAAATGAATTTATTGTGTTTATGGGTGAAATTGTGGAAGTTGAATTTAATGTGTTTGAAATGTGGAGTTGTGAACACGGATGAGTCACGATTAAATTTGGCGTGAA
Organism: Cicer chorassanicum; assembly: GCA_037974735.1. Taxonomy (NCBI): domain Eukaryota; kingdom Viridiplantae; phylum Streptophyta; class Magnoliopsida; order Fabales; family Fabaceae; genus Cicer; species Cicer chorassanicum. The sequence continues at coordinate 12,144,214 of JBBPBP010000001.1, read as the reverse complement.
ATTTTGGAAGTCGAATTGATTGAATTTGTCGTGTTTGATGTGTGGTTTGCAGAAAATGAATTTAAGGTGTTTTATGTGAAATTGTTTTGATGTGTTTGAGGAAATAAATTTGGTGCAAATGCCTGTTTGCAATTATGGAAATTAATGGGTGTGTTGTGGATGAAATATGACGAGTTTTGAAAATGAGTAATTGGTAGTGATTTGGTGTGGATTTGTGGAATTTGGATTGTTGTATTTAATGTGGTTTGTAGATTGAATTTGATGTGGATTTGTTGGATTATGAATTAATATGTCTGAGTATGCTATGTGAAAAGTTTTGAAAAATCATTAGTGTTAAATGAGTATTAAAAAAGGGGAATCTTTTAATAGCTGCATTTACTTAATGGTTGTGGTGAAAAGAGTTAGAGTATGCTCATGCATTTCATAGTACATGGTGACCGCGATGGGCCATAGTGATAGTGGTAACCGTGATGGGCCACGAGATGATGCCATGTGAATAGTTGGTTCATCTTATCCTTGCGGGGATTTTTGCGTCGTGCTGATCTGTGAGAGATTGCACTCTTGTAAGTCGTGCTGATCTGTGAGCGATTGCACGCATAGAAAATTAGTACTGGTCTGTGAGAGGTTGTACGATAATAAATTGTGCTGATCCGTGAGAGATTGCACCTTGATAATTAGTACTGGTCTGTGAGAGGCTGTACAATTATGAGTTACGCCATTCGAGGAGGGTTTTGGTATTCCGGAATCATGTGCATTGGCATATACGCATTGCATTAGGGTGATTGACATGCGAATTATGTTTGATATACTGTGATGGTTGTATATACATACTCGGTTGTTGTTTGTATTGTGTTGTAATTGATGAGTGTGATTGATTGATTTTGTGTGGTAAGTGTTGAATGATTTCGAAATGTTTTCGAAACTGAAATTTTTCCATTTTCACAATTGTATTCGGATACAAGGATGTGGTATTCGAATACGACAGTGCAGTTTGTTAAAAATTCCATTTTTCAACTTTGATTATGCATGTGTGGCATATGAAAACCCTTTCTAGATGTATGCTAAGTCGAAAGGTTATTTTGTGCATTTAAAATTTAAATGCTATGTGATGTTTGTTAATTTCGGTTGGTGACCTTTACAATTATTGTGGAAATCTGGGCTTTGCCCTCAGATGGGAATCAGGATCGTCCTACCAGTTAGTACTCTGGAGATGGGAACGGAGTTAGACTTACCTGACCACTGCTGTGTCAGAAGGATTTCTGCGGGGCGCGTGAAGATCACTTGGGTTATAGTTTTTTTTGTAGCATGATCAGATTAGATGGCTGTATAGGGACTAGATGTCTATCTGTTGTGGTTGTATTTATTTCATTTTGGAATACTGTACCTATACCATATATTGTCAACCTAACTTTTATTTTGATGGGTCCTTGTACCACTTTTTTTTATGTGACGTGGGGAAGTTAAAATTCTTGGGGCAGTGCTTTTGTACAGGTGTCTGCCGAGAATACCCCAGGGGTATGAGCTACGTTGGATAGGTCTCATAGCCCCGGTGTATTTTTCTGGTTTAAACACTTTGGATTTTCATTTCAAAACCGTTTCCGCTGTGTTTGTAATTATTGTTGACTTTTGTTGTTGTGATACGACTTAAATATTTTATCCAAAGGTATTTATCTCTTTATTATGAATTTGAATTTGTTTTATAAAAAAAAAAAAATTGGGCTGTTACATTATCGTTGCATGGTTAGGAAACAAACTAGAGTATCCTTCAAAAGGAATCCTCCATCTAGAAAGTCAGAGTTGCTTCAGCTGGTGCATTTTGACGTTTATGACTCTTTAAAGGTAAAATCTTTTAGCAGGACACTTTATTTTGTTACTTTTATTGACGATTGTTCCAGGAAACTGTGAATTTATGCTTTGAAGACAAAAGACCAAATGTTGGAGTAGTTCAAACAATTCATGTTTTGGTTGAGAGGTAGACAAACAAGAAGTTGAAACGTGTTCGTACTGACAACGGGGGTGAGTATTGTGGACCTTTTGATGTCTAAAACTCCAAGTTGAATGGTTTAGCAGATAGGATAAATCAAATACTTGTTGAGAGAATGAGGTGTATGCTCTCTGAAGCTAAGTTGCCTAAACATTATTGGGGGTAATGCATTGTACACAGTGGTACATGTTATTAATCTTACTTCTATTGTCGCTTTGAATAATGGGGTACTAGACAAGGTATGATTTGGCAAAAGTGTCAAGTATGATTATTGGAGGGTCTTTGGTTGCAAGGCTTTTGTGCATGTTCCGAAGGATGAAAGATCAAAGTTGGATGCAAAGTTAAAGCAATATATCTTCATTGATTATGGTGATGATCAATTTGGCTACAAGTTGTATGATCCAATAGAGAAAAAAGTTATCAAAAGTCGTCATGTAGTGTTCATAGACCAAACTATTGATAAGGTGGAGAAGACTCCACCCGAGAGAGATAACATTTTGGCTGATGGTGATCCAGTTTGGTCACCTGTTCCTATACTACTGATGCTAATGTTCAAAATGATGAGCCACATGATTGTGTTGAAGATCATTAGCTTAGAGATGAGGTAAATATTCCAACAAGTAAAGATTATGAGTTGTCACATGATGAGTATCTTAGTATGCTTCTGAATCAACTCAAACCCTACTAAAGAGGTCTAAGAGGCAGAGACAACCATCTACAAGGTATGTTTATGATGAGTATGTGAATATGATTGATGAATAGAAACCTGAGTATTTTTAAGAGGCCATGGAGAGTGAAGAAAGTCAAAAGTGGTTGGATACAATGCATTATGAGATGAAATACTTGCATGATAATCACACTTATGATTTGGTGAAGTTGCCAAAAGGCAAAATGGGTTTGGAAAACATATGGATCTATAGAGTGAAGCTTGAGATTAACTCAAAGTCTTGGAGGTATAAAGCCATATTAGTAGTGAAAAGTTTTGTCAAATAAATGTGGTTGATTTTAATGAGATTTTCTCACCCGTGGTAAAAATGTCATCAATTAGAACCGTGTTGAGTTTGACAGGTACTCTTGACTTAAAGGTAGAGCAAACGAATGTAAACATAGCTTTCCTACATGGTGATTTGGAGGAAGACATTTACATGAAGCAACCTTATGGTTTTCTATTGAAGACAAGGAAAACTATGTGTGTAGACTGAGAAAAAGTCTATACGGTTTGAAGCAAGCTCTAAGGCAGTTGTATAAAAAATTTGAGTATGTTATGTGTGACCAAGGATATATGAAAACTACTTCTGACCATTGTGTATTTGTTAGAAAATTTTCTGACAATGATTTCATTATCCTGTTATTATATGTTGATGACATGCTTATTGTTGGAAAAAATATTTCCAACATTAATAGAATAAAGGAGCAGTTGGACGAGTCATTTTCTATAAAAGATATGAGAGCATCTAAACATATTCTTGACATAAGAATCATGTGTGATAGAAATGAGAAGAAACTTTGGATGTCACAAGAACACTATATTGAGAGAGTGTTGCAAAGGTTTCAGATGGAAAACTTTAAGGTTGTAATTACTCCTTTTGCTACTCATTTTAAGTTGAGTTCTAAACAAAGTCCTTCTAGTGAAGATGAGAAAAGAGACATGGAACAAGTTTCTTAAGCGTCTGATGTGGGTAATTTGATGTATGCAATGGCTACAAGGCCATATACTGCACATGTTGTTGGTAGAGTCAATAGATTTTTGTCAAATCTAAGTAGAGAGCATTGGAATGTTGTGAAATGGATTTTGAGGTATCTTTGTGGTACTACATGCATGAGGCTTTGTTTTGGATGTGACAAACCTATTTTGGTGGGGTACTCCGACTCATATATGGCTGGAGATATTTATTCGAGGAAGTCTACTTTAAGCTACATGATTAAGTTTGTAGAGGAAGTTGTGGCTTGGCAGTCCAGATTACAAAATTGTGTAGCATTGTCTACAACTGAGGCAGAGTTTATTGTCATTACCGAAACATGCAAATAGTTGATTTGATTGAAGAAATTATTGCAAGAGCTTGGGTTTATTCAAGACAAATATGTATTATTTGTCGATAGTCAAAGTGCTATTCATCTTGGTAAGAATTCGACATTTCATGGTAGATCCAAACACATTGGATACATGATGTTTTGGAAGCTAAGTTGTTGGAGTTGACTAAAGTGCATACTGATTATTATGGTTTTGATATGATAACTAAAACATTATCAAGAGGGAAGTTTGAAACTTATATCGCCGGTTTGACGATTATGTCCACCTAGTCGTGAGGGAGAGATATCTTGGGTATTGGAATCTCTTCCTATGTGGAGAAATGCCCAAATATTGTAGCCCATTATGTGTCTCATTTATTCAAGTGGAGAGGGGTCTGATTAGGGTTGTAAGAGAGAAATTATTTTGAAGAAAAAGACAACCACCAAAAGAGAAAAAAGAATAGTAAACTCTATTTTTGATTTTTTCAAACCAGTCTCAGAAAAACATTGATTGCACATTAGTTAATCATTGGTTCGATCTGATTTTTGGAAATCAGGTTTGCAACATACAGGTCTTCGTTTTCAACGGTCGAATCAGCGAAACTACGTTTAGAAAGGGAAAAATAGTGTTTGCACAGTAGCAGATTTTTTAGTATTTTTCATCTTTTTGTTTTTCATTTATAAGTTTTAGTGTTTTTTTTTATTTTGATTGGTTATATGCACAATTTCTGCATTATTTTGAGACTCTCTTGTACCCTTATTTGATTATTAGTTTGGACGACCCGTAGTTTTTATCATTGCATTGAGGGGTTTTCAACGTGAAAATATCAGCGTTTTTTACGTGTTTTTATTTGATAAATTTGCTGTCATATATTTGTTAATTCTCACAAATTCTTGCAAATTGGAAGAATTTTATATTTGTTACGTATTACTTATTATCGTGTTTTTGTGTTTATTTCCATCATTTATATGCACAGTTTGAAAGGTTAAAAGACATGCATCTTCCAATGAATATTATGTATATAATTCTCTGATTTATGCTGTCCATTTTATATTTATAATAAAAAAATAACAGTATATCAATAATTAATAAAACTAATTTAATAAAATTATAATTCTATTTATCATGTTTTCATAGGACATACTGAGTAACATTAATAATTACTAGTATATTTAGGAATATAATTTGCACTCGTGACTAGTGAGAGAGAATATCCACAAATACGCTATTTGGTGATCCATTGGTGGAGAATTTTCCTATAATAATATTCAATTATTTCATTACATAATTAATTATTTAAATTAAAATCCATTATATTATTTTTATACACCCGCATTTATCATTTGTAGTTTTGACTATTAAAATATAGATTAAAATAATGCTCCCCTCGTGCCTCCGCGTAGAGCTCGTGTTCACATGTTCACAATGCACGAAGTGCACATTTCTTTTTGGCTTCACTTAAGGCAAACACGGTAAGATTCATTCTCTACTATACTCCTATGTTGACGAGAAACACGAGATCACGCCGTTTTGTTCTTTCTAATTACTACGACTTGGAATATTTTATCTTTAATATTTATAAATAATATTTTTGATTTATACATTGTCAAACAAATGAATACATTTCACAGTCAATTCTGATGAATTTGCATAGATAAAATGAAGAATATAATGAAATTTTCAAACGAGTATGTATTAAACAATACTTCCTTCTTCCTGTGGCAAATTATTAAATAAAATATTATAATTAAAATTTATAAAAATTATATAATTTTATTAAAAATTCAACATAACATTAGTATAAAATAAAAATACAATTTATTAAAAAAGACATTTACATCGAATTAAAGTTGTGCATTTATTCTCCTAAAACCTTGAATCGTCGATAATCAAATCAGAACTAAAACTTTAAGCTATTTTTTTCTCAATATAAAACATCATATTATCAACAAGAAATTCATCATCCATCTTGTTACGCATTAGTGTTTTGATAATCTTCATTGCTGAAAATGATATTTCTGTAGTAGATGTAGAAACCAGAAGAGTTAAGATAAGACAAATTAGCCGATCAATCAAATAATATGTATCTGTGTTCCCTATTTTTTTTAAAGCTCCACACAATTTATACATAGTCGACAAGTTGAAAAAGGTAGAGTTTCAATTCACACAAGTTTTACAATTTTCACAAGTCACACAATTTTCACAAGTTATTAGAGCTTCACACAATTCAATCAAATAAAATGTATCCGCTTTACAATTTTCATCATTGTTGGAAACTTTCTTCTTGAAAAATGCATCAATTTTCTTATGCTTAAACACCGTATCACTTCTAAAATAATACACAAATTAATTACATCACATTCAGACAAACAGTTTACGATTCTCAAAGTTACAACTCGAATTCACAAAATAAAATAATTCACAAATTCACAATCCCACATCTACACTACCCTAATAAAAAAAACATTAAACAATTCACAATCACAAAGTTGTTGTAATTAAAAATCACTAGAAGGGGGGTTGAATAGGGATTTTAGGGTTTAAAAATATTTTAACGAGTTTTTGAATTTCTGTCCTCTCTGAGAGGATGCAAACTGGAGGATGGAAATTCAAACTTTTAATCAAGAACAGAATAAATGCAAGAAGAGTATAAAGAGACAGACACACTTTTATACTGATTCACCCAAAGATGGCTATGTCCAGTCCTCACACTCTTGTGAGATTTCACTAAAATCAATCAGATCAACCTCTCACCGAGGATGATTACACTTTGTGTATTCTCAAGCTTCACCAAGCTTACAATCAAGTTTCAAATATTTTCAAGTACAACTTACTTGAAAAAATTACAGAGTGATTTGAGTATGATTTCTTTCTCTTTACTTAAACACTTTCTAAAAAGATATTTCAAAGATCTAGTGTATGATTGTAGAAAGTATAAAGAGAGGATGGAAGTTGCTCTTGATAGCTTTAAGAAACTTGCTCTTTTTATGCAATGATGTTCTATCTTGAACTGAAGAGATCACTTCCATTTATAGAGTTTATGAACCTCTATCCATGAGCAAAAGGATTTTGATGACCGTTGGAGACTTGAGCAATTGTCCAAGGTTCTTGGTCTGATTTACAATAATGCCATTCAGCTGTCCTTGCTAATATGAGCTCAGGAGGATGGGTTTGAGGATCAACCTCATACTGAAGTTCTAACCTCCCTTGAGATACGGACCTTGAGATTATTTTATCCCTTTTGCTTTTCCAATGCTGTCTAGGTGCAGTCTTTTCAAGATAGGTGTCAGCTTTCTCATTTTTACTGTTCCCAAGGTAAGAGGATGAATATTGATATGCTTATCATCCTCTTATCATTAACCTTAGTCTTGTATCCTCCTTTTCTTGAACTATTTCTCTCATAACTGTTTGTCCTCAATATTATGTTCTTATTACTTTGACTTGGATCCATTGATTCTGAGATACCATATATTTTCTACTAACAAGGTTCGTCCTCATTGATGATTCATCCTCTTGCATGTCTGTCCTCCAGTTCATCCTCTTGTTCAGAAAACATGTTGGATTACATCAAATTCTTCTTCTTTTTATTGAGAAGATGCCTAACCTGTTTCTTAATTTGAATACACTCAAGAGCACAGATTAGTCATTAAACACAATCATAATCATTAAATAATTTTGTTTTCATTAAAACTATTTGAGAGAGATTTTGTCTCAACAATCTCCCCCTTTTTGATGATGACAAAATTCTTTAGATTATGATTCTCATAGAAACAATTACAGAAGAAATGATTTGATTATGCTCCCCCTCAACATATGCATAACTTTCACTTTTAAAAAGTGTTTCCCCTCAATTATATGCACAAATATATGATAACCATTTTGAACCAAAATATAACACCATTAATTTTGTAAGAAGATAATGACTACAAAATGGTTCAAAAGAAAAAAAAACATAATAAATAAAAGAGCATAATAAAGAATAAATAAAGAATATTGAAAATGTAAAAGTTTCAAAAAAGTGACAATTTTTAACTCATAATCTTTCTCCCCCAATGTTTGTTTACCATCAAAAAGTAAGAACAGCAGCTTGGAGAGCTTTTTGGACAGAGAGGAATCATTTGAAAAGGAGGAGGTTGTAGGATGAGGAGGATCGAGTTAAGGAGGTTGAGGTGGCAAGACAGGAGGATGATCTCATGGGTCAATGAGGTTGATGAGATGGTTGTTGATCTACTCCAAGAGGAGGGTAAATGATCAGATTTTTGGAGTGATGAGAGTGCTTTGAATATTTGATCAAAGAAATTGAAGGATCTTGTAGCCGTTGAAAAAGAGAGGCAAAAGTTATTTAGGCAATCATTGAAGGTTAGAGTAGGTTTGTAGTTCCAAGAGAGAAGTATTTATTTTTGCATTTATGACTGATGGGAGGAGAGGCAGAGGCGTGCTGTCAGCAGCGGGAAATGCGTGCATGCAGTAGGGAGTGGTTTCCAAAGTTGACTTTTGGTTTTATCACGGAGGAGGATGGATATTGATCAGAGTTGCTCAACCTCTAATTTTTAGAGGATGGACGTTATGACTTTCAGTCATAAGAATTTTGACAAAATTAATTTTCATGCATTAAATACAATTTAAACAATAAATATTTACAACCTATTTAATGCATTTAGACAATTTTTGACATGTTGATGATTGAGAGTTTTTCCAAAATCTTTTTAAAAAGAACCTCCATCCTTTATTTCCAAAGAAATAAAGCAGTGCTTATCCCTTATCATATGCCTTGAGCAGCCACTGTCCAAGAACTATGGCTTTCTTTTGTTGATCGGAGGATGAACCTATGTTAGAGTTTAAAAGTAACTTAGGTACCCATATAGAATTGGTTCCTTGTAGGTTAGTCTGTCCTCTTGTAAGGAATTTCTTTTTATGATAACAAATAGAGTCATGATGCCCATGTTTACCACATAATGAACATCCCTTCTTTATGTTGTCAACTTTTTTCTTAGCGTGACAACTTTTAAAAATATGTCCAAGTTTTTTGCAAAAGGTACATTTTGGTCTATCCTCCTGTTTTTGAGGTAGAAAAAAAAATTCGTATAATTTTTGCTTTTGAGAGCTTTTGAATCCAATACCAGCCTTGTCAAAAATTCCAGATTGAGATCCCATAATTTTTTCAAAAGTCTTAGTGGATTTGACAAAATTGGTAATGTCATTTTTAAGTTCTTCAACCTCTAATTTTAAATTTTCAGTTTCAGTATCCTCTTTTGGAGGATGAATATTGACATTTCTTTTATTCAAAATGTTTTGTTGCTCAAACAATTTCTTATGAGATAGCTGCAAGTCCAGAATGATTTTTTGATATTTATCAATCTTAGCTTGAAGTTCCTCATTAAGTTTCTTTATCTCATAAAGTTGATTTTTAAGAAAACCACATTTATGAGTAAGAGTGTTTGAGTCATTCAATAAGTTATCAAATTCTATTTCTCGTTCTTCACATGTAGGACAAGGTTCTGAGATAATTACCTCTTCAGTTTCTGAATTTGCCATGAGACAGATATTTGCTTCTTCCTTTTCATGTTCAGAGGATGAATCATCACTGTCATCCCAAGAGGCGACGTTGGCGGCTGGCTGATGCGAAAGGAGACGAAGAAGCAGAGGGAGACGAGCAGCGGCACCGGTCGCAGAGGAAGGATACCGCAAAATGGATATGCGAGAACAAAAAGATGTCGTGTGGAGGTTGGTCGACCGCGAACGAGAAGACTGAGAAAGGAGACGAAAGAAAGTTAGGGAACAGAGAAGAGAGGAGAGTCGAAGAGAAGAGAGAGCAATATGAGAAGAGAATTGAGAGGAGAGAGAGGCATAGAGGGAGAAAGGCAATGTCAAATGGAATAAGTTTATCAAAATTTAGGATATTTTAATAACTTATCACTATATAGGGGATGTCGTGGCTCATGCGGACTCCTGAAAAGGTCTTAAACTGCTTTCGTCTCATTTTAATTGTCTGATTTGATGTGTGTGCATTCTTAAGAAAATAATTAGTTTTGTTAATTTTAATGATAAATATGTATTATCTTTATTCAAATATCCTTATTAATTGTGGTTGGTTGAAAAATTTGATAAATTGAAATCTAATAAATAAGTGTATAATAGTGAAAAAAAATAATTAATATTGTATCGATAACGTAAAATGACAAATAATTTAAAAAAAAAAAGAAATATTTATTTAAAACGAGATAAAAAAAATATACAAACAACATTTTTTTTATCATCAAGTGGCTTACCCCAAACAAAACAAGAAAGATAAAGGAAAATGAAACTACATGTTTCTAATAAAGTCAACATCAGTCATATCATCCAACATGGTAAAGGAGGTAAAATTAGGAATAGTATAAAAAATTCTATTAATATTTAATCTATGGAAACCAAACTTCGTAAAAACATCTATCACCTAGTTGGCTTAACCGCAAATGTGAGAAATCGAATAATGAAGTAGCTGACTCAAGAATCCATGAATTTGACATACCAAAGGAGCACATTGATGTTTAGTATTGCACCCTTTCAGAAACTAAAAAAGGTTTGAATTGGTTTAGAACAAACAACCTCAATAATAACATGTCATGTACTATATTTACTCCTCACTATCTTCACCCAAAGATCAGGAACACATATCCCAACATGCTTTTAACATACAAAAACCATTTACGAGGCTTCATTTATCATTTAACATTATTGAAATCTCTCCAAAGAAAATCCCAACACTTTATGTCCAGTGACGACAACATAATCCGCACTTACGGGTATCTACACGAACCCGTCTTGATTTGGGTGCGGGTGCGGGTGTGGATATGAGTTTTTTTTTAAAATCAAAATTCGTAGACGGGGACGGATTTGAGGTATTGATATTCACCCCGCACTCAAATTCATCCCGCTAATAATATTGTTGTAATTTTTAAATTTTATATATGTACATATTACATATACTTAATATTTTTTTAAATATTAAAAATTATAATCTCATCACTATAAAAAATATTTTTTAATTTTATTATTGTTTAAAAATAATTATTTTATTATATTAATTATAATAGATATGATTTTTAAATTTATAATTCTATATATAGAAATGAGGGTGGGTGTGGACGGAAAAACCCAAACCCTGTTTCGGGTGTGGACGGAAAAACCCAAATCTTATTGTGAATGGATGAAGGTCTAAATTTCACAGCCGTTAAAGAACAGAGTGGATACAAATTTCTCCGATTAGTCGGATATAGGAGGCAGAGTCTGCACCATCCCGCCTTATAGCCATGCCTGTGTCATCTCAAATGGAGCAGGGGAGACATTAGTATTTCATAAATACATAACTAGGCAGATCTTGAACAACATATTAGATATATGTAGTAAATTGATCATCTATCTTTATTTTTAAAACTAATTTGGTATTTATAGAAGACATAATGTCGCTTTTGGTTCTTTATTTTAATTGAAACACAATTTTAGATTTTAAATTTTTAAATCTTAGATTTTACCTCTCTAATTTCACAATTTTTAATATTTTTCTCTACAACTCTATTCAAAGTTTTTTTTTATTAATGATGTAGAATTACTTTGATAATATTAAATTATTGATTTGAACTATAAATAGTGGACTAGAAATTCTTTTTCAATTTTATTGATCAAATGTAAACTTATTCTTCTGGAAAATACCCTTTGTGGTCGGAATCAATTATATCACAATATTAATGTAATTTTCATATCAATAATGAATATGTCACTACATAAAAAATAAGTCCCATGAATTGTGCGGAAAAATTAAGAAACTCATACAGCTAAAATCCCAAATTTAAACATGAAAGGATTACTATATCTGTTTCTAATTATAAATATTTTTTTAATTTACTAGATGAATTTATTTTTATTTTTCCAAAAATATCCTTTATTAATTTAAATATTTTTTTTTTGAAAGATGAAAAGATAAATTTAATATATTCTTATACAAAAAATATTTTATGAACATTCACGAATAAAATACACAGATTAATTTATTTTCTATTTTTTTTAATAAGAATGAAAAAAACATTTTATAAATATGGACGGAAGTAGTAAAATGTTGTTTGAGTTAGAAAACCAAAAGTGATTTAACTCTTCCAAAAAAACTCTTTATAGAAGTAAATCTTAGGTGCCACAAAATATTTTAAAAGAAATTCCGACCAAAACATTTGAAACGAAACAAAAGTTGGACCAATTAAGATATTCAAATCTACATAATGTGAGGGTCAAAGGGTTCAACGGAAAACAAAATATATTTTCACAATAGTCAAAAGTCACGGATTCCACATTATACTCAATCTTTTTTCTTCTATAAATACCACCAACACTTTTGCTTCTAACAACATAACCAAACATCAAACAAAATAGTGAGACAAAGAGAGAGATAGAACGATAATATACATAATTATACTTATAAACACACAAATGGGGTTTATAGGGCTATGTGGCATTTTCATTGTCTTGTTGTGCCTCTTATTATTGCTCTTGATACTATCATTTTCTTGGTGGATTTTCCCTATCCAAAAATATAACAAGCTTAAAAGAAATGGGTTTGGAGGGCCAACTCCAAGCTTTCCACTTGGAAACACTAAAGAGATGGTAAAAAAACATATTAACATTCAATCTTTAGTTGCATCCTCAAATCTCACTCATGATATTCACTCAAACGTTTTTCCCTACTTTTCAACATGGCAGAAATCACATGGTAAGTCTTCCTCTAAAGTGTAACAGAATATTTTTATTTTTAACAATAATTATGATAGTAATTTTTGTTCTTGTTTGTAGGTAAGGTGTTTGTGTACTGGCTAGGAACGGAACCATTTTTGTACATTGCAGAGGCAGAATTCTTGAAGAAAATGTCAACAGAGGTTATGGCTAAGAGATGGGGAAAACCAAGTGTGTTTAGAAATGATAGAGACCCTATGTTTGGAAGTGGATTGGTTATGGTCGAGGGCAACGATTGGGTTCGTCACCGCCACATTGTTGCCCCCGCATTCAATCCTCTTAATCTCAAGGTTGATCTCTTTTCTATCTATCGTTTAATAAAGTCACATATGTGTAATTATTTGTTTGCAATAATATTAAGTTTTCTTAGTACCAAAAAATTAGATTAACTTGCTATACCAAATTAACCAATTTTTAAAAGAACCATATATATAAGCAGCCGGAAAAAAAAGTCCAAATTGAGCGTTTTGAATATAAAGAAAAAGAGAAATAATTTGAACCTTGTTGAACGAACGTTCAACATTTTTACTAATGCCATCACCAACCCATGCAATAAGTAATAACCACGTAGTCACACATTATCTTATAGGAAATTAGTAATAAGCAATATTGTTCCACCAAACATATTGGTTCAATCCATGTTAGTCAAAAGTAAGTTTTTTTTAATTTTAATTTTATAGTTTTTGCCAAATGCAATATTCTAATTAATTTTGAAGTATAATATCTTATGCAATGTGATATATATAGGTGATGGCAAGCATGATGGTCGAGTCAACAAATCAAATGATAGATAGATGGACTAGCCAAATAAACTTTGGCAACCATGAAATTGACGTGGAAAGAGAAATTATAACAATAGCCGGAGAGATCATAGCAAAAACAAGTTTTGGTGTGGAAGATGAAAATGCTAGAGAAGTGTTTCATAAACTAACAGCCTTACAAATGACTCTCTTTAACACTAATCGATATGTAGGGGTTCCCTTTGGCAAATACTTTAATGTCAAAAAAAATCTCGAGGCTAAAAAACTTGGCAAAGAAATCGACAAACTCTTCATGTCCATTGTGGAAGCTAGAAAAAGTTCACCTAAAAAGAATTCTCAAAAAGATTTATTAGGATTGTTGCTTGAAGAAAATAATGAAGTTGGAAAATCAACAAAGACATTCACAACAAGAGAAATAGTTGATGAATGCAAAACTTTCTTCTTTGGTGGACATGAAACGACAGCACTTGCTATCACATGGACTTTGTTGCTTCTAGCCACACATGAAGATTGGCAAAACCAATTAAGAGAAGAGATAAAAGAAGTAGTGGGAAACAATGAGCTTGATATCACTATGCTTGCTGGTCTAAAGAAGGTAATTATGTCGTTGAAATATAAAGTATATAAATATAAATTTTGGCTATCAGTTTATTTTTTTAAATAAATTATAACTTTTTGGTAGATTAAATTAAAAATAATACCTTTTCACTCTATTTTAAATAATTATTTCATATAATTGAATTTGAGTTTTTATTTTTTAGAGTAAGAATTTCTCCAAAACTATTTTCTCACTGTGTTGCATGCCTTATTCTATTCATGTTATGATGTTTTTAAATTATTTTTTTAAAAACGATTCCTTAAATTTAATCATTACTATATTTTTGAGTTTTCATAATTATATGATTTTAAATTTTTATGTAATTTTTATCTTTTAAATATTTCTATTGTAAATTTGTAATGCGCCTTTTTAATATGATACGAGCATGTGACTTTTGTTGTCTGTCTGTCTTGTCTATGTCTTGATATACTTAATTTCTTTTCACTTCATTATCGGTATTATTTTGTCTCGCAAAAAAAAAAAAAAAGATCATTTCATTTTATTGGAATCATTTGGTTTGGTTTTATAAGGTGATGACTAGCTTATGTGGTTAGAAACATAAATGAACCGACACCATGATACGATTACGTCAACATAGCCACAATAGCAAAACACTACTACTATTTTATTTAAAAAATATATATAAAAGTGACACTTTTTTCGAATTCAAAATCTATCTCTCTATCAATATTAAATTAACATGAATTTTTTTAGAAAAAAAAATGTTAACTTTGGGTACACCCCACCGACCCGGTACATGTTTTGGAACTTGGTACTAGATTGACTTTGATTGAAAACCTTAATCATTGTTTTCTAACTTAATTAAGTTAATGGAGCACTCGACCCATAAATAATTAAATATATACCAATAGGATATACAAAATATGTACATGTCAAAAATTTGTAAAAATAAAAAAGATGTATGAATTTGACTAAGATTAATTGAAAAATGAGTAATATTAAAATTGTTTTTGTTCAATTATTTTAATATATGAGGTTAATTATACATTATGCAGATGAAATTGGTGATGAATGAAGTTCTAAGACTATACCCACCAGCACCAAATGTGCAAAGACAAGCAAGGGAAGACATTCAAGTTGATCATTTAAAAGTACCTAATGGAACCAACATGTGGATCGATGTAGTAGCAATGCATCATGACCCTGAATTATGGGGAAAAGATGTGAATGAGTTCAAACCAGAGAGGTTCATGGATGATGTGAATGGTGGATGTAACCACAAGATGGGTTATTTACCATTTGGATTTGGAGGAAGGATGTGTGTTGGTAGAAACTTGACATTTATGGAATACAAGATAGTATTAACATTACTTCTATCTAAGTTTACTTTTAAGGTTTCACCAAGTTACAATCATTCACCATCTATCATGCTTTCCTTAAGGCCCACTCATGGACTTCAACTTCTTGTTCAACCCCTAAATTAATTACAAGGCTTTAACATCTACTTGATAAGGATCCTAAATCTTAATCTTATTGTCGATGTGAGGAGCTCAATATTGTTTATGTTTTTGGAATCTTGAAATTCTTTTAACTCAACTTATCCAACAACCCCTCCCTTTGAGCTATTGTTTTAAGCAATCCCTTTATTTGCTTTTATTATATATTGTACATGCTGGAAATATCTATAATAAGATCCACAAATTATTTTCTTCTATATGCATTCGATGGCTTTAGTATTGGTAGATCTGAATAAATTAATGTGTTAAATTTTTTAAACATTTTAATTCCTTATTCAATTTTCTATTTGGGTGTTGTTGCTGGAAATAATATTGTATTGACATCTGAATTCTATAACAAATAGATTAATTTTGGTGTTGTAAGCAAGGAATGATCGTATTCATGAGACTCGGCGCACATTGATAGAATTGTTACGAGTGACATTGCCATAGAGTTAGATGACATTTATATCACAACAGCACATTGATAGCAATAAGTGGACCATATGGAAAAAGAAGAATGAATAATACATATTTGAAGATACCAAATAATTCGACACTCAAAAGCTCTCTGCAGTTGGACCACGTCCTTACTGCCTAAAGGGTAAAAAATAATCCCAAACTCTCTCGTCACATTCTTCCTTCAATCAAAGGTCTCTTTCAATTATTCAAATCATTAATTCAAAGGTCTCTTTCAATTATTCAAATCATTAATTATTTATTTACTTAATCATCTCTAATTATGGTAGATCTTTTTTGTAATTCGTAATAAATACGAAAATTTAATCGTAAACTAGTCCTCTATAAGATAAGAGCACCGCTATATCTCCCGAAAAAATTATCACGAATCACAACATTGTACACCTATTTAATTCCTCTGTCCCTATTATTAAAAGTAAATATTTATTCACACATTAATATATTATTGAGTATAAAATAATAATACATAATTTAAAAATAATGTTTTATTTTATTTTATAGTAGAATATACTAAAATATTTATGTGTTAGGAGATAAAGGTAAATATATTTTTAAAATAATTATATATAGGCTAATTTTGTTTTGTTATAAAGGACAAAATAAAATATTGTTGACTAATACAATTTATGCAATATATATTAAAATATGATACTATTGATAAGATTTTTTTAACTTTAGATATGCAATCTTTATCTTTAATATTTTTTTCTACTTAGAATTGGTTTATTCAAATTTATTGTTTTCTATGAAGTGTTCCTTCCAATAATATATTTGTTAAATAGTTCAACATATCTTTATCGTAAAAGTGTATATTTAACTATAATATGTTCTTCATTTTATATGATTATATATTAGTTTTGAGACAATATATTTTTAAAATTTATGTATTTTTTGACATTTTCAATTTTACAAATTAATCTTGAAAATTATTTTATGTAAAAAATTGGTTAACATCACACTAATCAGTTGTATAGTTAAAATAGAATAGTTCATTTCAATGAAAATATGAATACATATTCATAAAGATCACAAAGAGGAGTATAATCTTGATCAGTAGTTGGATATGAATATATATCAAAGAATTCATAGGATAAAAATTACACTTCCGAAGTTTTACCCAAACAATAGTTAATGTCATCTTACTCAAAGTAATTGACATTACAGTATAACTATGTATACACCAACCTGGAAGTGAATTACTCAATTTGGCAACAAAAAAAATGAACAACTTTATATGTCCCTCAATATTTTCTTTATATACTCTAAGAGTTCATATCAACTTAGTAGAGAATAATTCTTGTGTGGACTTAAAAAGTTAGACACATACATAAAAGTAGAAAAGTAATAGTTAAATAATGTATAGTTTTAAAATAATTAAAAGAAATAATTTTTTGTGTGTGTCCAAATTTTTGTGTCTTCACAAGAATTGCTTCTCAGTAGAATGGTTTGTCATCATGACACAAAAATTTAATAAATTTAAGTATGTAAAGGTGGAGAAATTTTAGTAAAAAAAAAAAATTGTCAATAAACTCTAAGTTGTAAAAACAAAATGTAAACATTTGAAGAATTGATATTGCGTTATAAGTGTATCTTTGGACTAGTGGAGAATTTGGAAAATGCAGTGTAATTTTGCTTAACATTTAAAGGGTAGTTTTTGCTAAAATCAATATAGCTCCGCAATTTTGTCAATTCAAATATGTATTAAATGATAATGTGTGTCGTGTTGTGTATTATATCATTCATTCATGAATAGTAGTTTATTAAAAACAATGTTTATAATAGTATTCAAAACATTGCAATAATTCTTCACGTATGCAAATATAGCTGATAGAAATATATGGAAGAAACACTTCAAAACAAAATAGAAATTTCTTGAGGTGCAAAAGTCTTAAAAAAATAAAATATAATAATAATAATAATAATAATAATAATAATAATAATATTTTTTAGATAACAAAAGTTTTATTTATACAAAATTTTCAAGTTAGATGAAAATTTAATACAAAACAATAGTTGATGTAAACTTTGTATTTAAACTTCAAGTAAATATTATAACTGCAACCCAATTCTATATCTAGTCATTTGGAT
>JBBPBP010000001.1:12098236-12125712 GCA_037974735.1 Cicer chorassanicum | reverse complement strand
ATATTTATATTGAAGCAATCTGAGATACGATCATCTATAGTCATTTATTTATTATTTTTTTATAACAAGTAAATAATTATTAATTTAATAAATAAAAATACATTTAATAAATAATAAAATTAAATAAAATATATTTAATAGAAAAAAAATACATTTAATATAAACGAGTAGATGTGTCAAAACAAAAAATAGGAGAAAGTTGTTATAATAATATATTACATTGTCCACGTAAATTTTAATATATATTTTTTCTATTAAATATATTTTATTTGATTTTATTAATATAATTTTATTTTTTTAATTATTTTTTATTTATTAAATTAATAATTATTCATTTGTTATAAAAAAAAAAAAATTGACTATAAAGGGTTGCGACCTACCTATCATTGAGCTGGTCGCAAATGGAAAATTTTAAACAAAAATGATATATAAAAGCAAAATATCCCTTTATTTTTGGTAAGCAAAAAAAACCCTAAACAAAGTCCAAAAAAATACTATAAGAATCCTAATTACTTATATGGTAATGTTTGCTAGCATGTTCTTCTTCACCAAATTGTCCCAAAGAAGTTGAATCTTGGAATCCAGTTGATGAACTTTGACAAGAATTTCATCGTAAGTAATTTGATTAGTAGATTCGTTTAGCATCAAGGAGTTGAATCTCGAAACGAAATCTGTATGATCTTTAGAAAACTCCTCCAGTTTTGCTCTGGCACCTTCTCTATCAATCCTTGGATCAATGAAATTGTTAATCAATTTTGTAATCTCTTCCAACTTATCTACTTTTGCTTTTAGTTCCTTCATCTTTACTTGTACTTTCTCACGTTCATCACAGCAATCCTTCAACGTGATCAAGAAAATAGCAATTCAGTTTAATTCATTACAATTCAAAACTAATTAAACCAAAAAAATAAATACATGAAAACAAGATTGATTTATTGATTGAAGGAATACCATTGAATTTGCACACTTGATTGATTTTGCTGCGGTAGACATCATTGAATGAAGAGAGCTTGCTTCTGTTTTTGTATTGCGTTGCCTTTGATTTGTATATGGATATATCAACATTTATTACTACTGCTATATATAAGGAAGGAAATCTTCTTAATTTTTTTTTATCAAATCAATCAAAATAATTTTTTTGTTTTTGACGTATCAATTTTGTTATAGTTAGTTGCAATGAACGTGAATAAAGGAGTTTGTTTGCAAAGAAAAATAATAATAAATAACTGATTTTGTTTCATAATATAGTTGAATGTAGAAAATTGGATAAAATTTGAAATATTTTATTTTCAAAGAAATTATTTTTTTAAAATTTTAATAAAAGTAAATAATAGTTAAAATCGTGTCTAAATTAGAAAAATAGATAAAACGGATCTTGAGAATGACATATCTTCATGTGGACTAGGGCTCGAATATTTAATATATATATTCTATCAGATATTGTCTATAAGCAAAAAAATATTTTACATCTTTCAAGAAAAATAATTGGAATCACTTAATTCCATCAAAGTAATAAAAAAAATTATTGTATTGTCTAAGTTGTCCTACAAAAGAACTTGTCTAATGAGAATAAAATAAGTTATAAAAAGTAAAATATAAATTAATTAAAAGGTGTTATAGGAGTTATAATATTAAATACAGAAGAATTAGTCAGAATTTGCTTATAAGACCACAAAATACGGTATATATATTTTTTTTATTTGAGACCGTGTATATAAAATTATGTAAAAAAATTACACGTGACCACAATAACTAACTAATATTTTGAAAGAAAATCAAATTACAACGTCAACTCTAGAAAGTAATATTTTTGCTATTCATTTATATTTTTCTGAGTAAGATATAAATTTAAATTCCAAAAACAAAAGAAAAATTTGAACTGCATTTTTCCCCTTAAAACACAACGATCCACTAAACCAATTTCAATTTTATTGCATTTCATATATAATTTTTTTTTTTATATTCATACATTTGTTTATTTTGATTTGCCCTTTTATATTCATACATTTGATTATTTTGATTTGCCCTTCCCATTAATATTTTTTAAGCTATGCCACCATACACCGTCAATGTAAAAGGTTTGTATATAGTTAGTGAATAACAACCTTTAGATAATTATATATGTTTAACTTTTATCATAATTATCTCTGAAATCATGCTCATAAATTGTTATAATATGCTGATATACAGTAAAACTTTTGTCGTAAAGTTTTTATATCATTAATGAATCGCAACCATTAGATCATTATAGATGTTTAACTTTTACTATAATTACCTATGAAATCATGCTCATATACTTATAGATAGTAGAATTTTTTACATTCACATTACATAACAATTAAATTCTATTATTAATAATGGTGGCACTAATGAACATAATTGGCAAGCCTTAGCAAAAACACTGATTTTATTTTATCATAATGTTTTGTAATAAATTTTTAAATTACTTTAAATTATAATTTTTATTACCTATATCTAATATAATATTAATCCATTTTCTAGAAACTATTATAT
Organism: Cicer chorassanicum; assembly: GCA_037974735.1. Lineage (NCBI taxonomy): Eukaryota > Viridiplantae > Streptophyta > Magnoliopsida > Fabales > Fabaceae > Cicer > Cicer chorassanicum. Next base: position 12,123,198 of record JBBPBP010000001.1, on the reverse strand, counting down.
GTGGCAAACTACTATTCAATTTATACTAGATACATTGTTAAAATAATTAAAATCCGACACATATCATTTTGTGGTTTATTGTACAAATAAAAATGATACTTAATATATTTAGTTAATGGAGCAAAATAAGTGAACCGCAATGCGGTATTCAGTGATTGTTTAGGGCAATATAATTTTCGAAACCTGTGTTTTCTTTAGTAGTAATACTATACTACTATGATGAGATCGTAAACTCGTGCGAATGAAATAACACTCCAATAAGATGTTCTCAAACTATTGAATATAAAAAACTATGGAAAAGAATATTGAAATCCAAGTTAATTCTGTGATTATTACATGAATGTCAAAGGGGATGACAGTCCTTTGTTGCGTAATGGAAACTCCAACAGAAACATGATCGGAACTCTTAAAACTTAGGCTGATGCAACTGCCATTCCACAACTACTTGTTTCACAGATGGAAGACCCTAGAAAAGGGGCAAGCTAGGGGGAAAACGCACAAGCATCCAATCTCTCTCATATGAAGCTAAATGAGTCCATCCAATTTCTTCTACCAAAGAGAGTTTCAGTTCATACAGTTTCTTCTTGGCAGGCTCCGCGTCATTTTGAATTATGTCAGTTAATACCTGGATGGATCAGTAATAATATAATTATCTACAATTTTACTGGTTCAGTATTCTTATTATGACAGTGTTAAGCTCTAATTACAACTAACAAACATTCTTTATTGCTTTCTTTTTTATTCTTCTAGCTTTTTCATTTTCTTCAAAAATTTCATCAGTACAGATTTTCAGGAATTGCTGCCAAGATTCAATGTTGTTTTTGCATAATAGCCTACAAATTATTTTGAAAGAATTTTATAAAAAAAATTAAAAACTAAAGAATCCTAAACTATTCAGGTTAACAGATATAAAAGGACTCCTGAACTATTCAGGTTACTCTCTATTCTATTTCAGTGGCTGTGCTTAGGCCAGATAATCCAATATATGACAAGGAGAAAGGGAACTAAAGATTCTGTTAGATAACAAGACTGTGCAGAAAAAATACCTTCAATGCTGTCCCAAGCCTTTGACCCCGCCTCTCGTGTGTCACCAACAGGATCCCGTACTTTGTGCACTTAACATCAACCCATTTCTTCAGTTCATTAAAGTTCTCATCAAACAAGTCTGGATGAATGCCATTATCATTTGATTGCTCATTGGGATTTGCACCTTCTGTTGAAGCCGAAGCCAGGGAAATATCTACCTCCTTTGACAATTTACAAGTTAAGCACGTCAATTTCCATTTGATAAACAATAAATGTCACTAATATCGTTATCAAAAGCTTTTATTTATTTTAACACCATAACACCCAAATACACTCTTCCAAATTAAACATAGCACGAGGAGGCATGAAAATTGTAGTTAGACATATGATGGAATGTAATTCCAAACTCAAAAATTGAGTAGCATTTATTAATGTTTATGGTTTGAGTTCAAGAGATGGGAAAAAATTGCCTCAGCGTACAGGGGTATTTCCTAAATTTTGGAGTTACTAACAAGTTATATTTTACAATATCATACATTGATTTAGATAACATAAAAGTACGAACCTTTAAAGACTCAATTTCTGCCAGTGCAAGTCCCTTTTGGTAAAGAGCCTCTGCTAATTGATCCCGGGTTGTTTCCTTCTTTTTCTTGATTTTCTGTAGTGAGATTAAAATATCATTAATTGGCAACAAAAATGCAAACTGAAAAACCATCACGTAAGTAGTAAAAGTGCTGCCAAAGTTTATTTTGCCATGCAGAATGAGGTTCCATGATAAATTTAGCTAAACAACAATTAGTCTAACATGTTTAAATATAATGTCATTGTTTTAAGAGAACTATTGCATGACCATTATAATTATAAAAAGTTAAGTACCAAAGTGATAGTTAACAATGTAAGATTGCAAAATCTTCTGAACAAATATCACTCAAATGCCTGTCAATTTTATGGATTAGGATCCTCTTCAGTTACAAAATTAATTGCATATAATCTGAACCACAAAGTATTGTATTTTTAAACAATTAAATAAAAAGGTTAAATATAGTTACACATATTCTAACCATTGGATTTAACTGCATAGGCGTGCAACTTCATAAGATCTGTTTCCTGATTTTAATTTTTTTTCCCTATAATTCCGTATAAATAGAGAACTAATACAGAAGTAGGTAACAGGGATAACTTTAAGCACAGGAAAAAGAGATAAACACCTCTGCATCCTCATCTTCTGGATCATTTTTCAGTGCAAAATATTTGGTCAACTCTTCTTTATCAATACTGTCGATCACCTCATTTGCTGCATTAATTATCTGCAAGGCATATTCATAATTGTCTCAAATCAGCCTTTTTTACTTCATAATTGTCTCAAGGCATATTCATAATTGTTTCAACTATTCTGGATCATTCACACAACTAAATTGAACAACTAATTATCAACACTTGTGATTAGGGGATCGAAAGTTCTAACTAGTTCAAACTCGTGAAGTTCAGAAAACTTAAAAATTTACCCGGTAATTTATTTTGTATGTGTGATAATTACATTATTTCACGGCTAGGAAGGTCAGATTTCACATTTCAATTAACAGTTAATATGCTTTCAAAATATATATGTCTAATATTAAATAAGATACTGATGAACTTTGATTGGTAAATTTTGAATTTTGCAAGAAAAATATAATCAGCCGAATAAAAATGCAGGATCTACACTCTTAAGAGTTGCTAGATCCCCACCCTTTGTGTTCACATGTTTTAAGACCCATTAACAGAAGTATAATGTACCTCTTCATTATGATGGAATTTGTCTTTGATATTACTCCTAGAAACCAAGCCTTCCAAAATCTTTGCAAGCAACGAAGTGTACTTTGGATATTCCAACTACAAGGAAATATAACAGATTTTGCTATTATTTAGTTTCAATCTAGAATGTACAGAATAAACAGCTGAATAAAGTTTTGAATAACATTCAACAAAAAATAAATAAAATATTTCAAAAGAAAATCAAATCAATATAATTTTAAAGAGTACTGAAACAAATGAAGATGAGTCAACCACTAAAACTAGGAGTTCAGAATTCAGATCAAGTTATATACTTTGAGCAAGGCAGACAACTTGTTCCATTCTAATTGATCTTCATCGCTTTCCTGTTTAATGCCTCCAAGGACCTTTATTTTTGCATCTCGTACCTGATAGACAAGTCAAGGCTAACTTAAGGTATCATTAGGACAAAAGATATATATACAGTTTGAATTTTACAGTATATAATCTACATTGTCACGACTAAGAACTGTAAGTGAATGTTTTTGGATATGGATACATGGAAAAGTAAAACCAAATTATGGCCCTCTATAAAGACACTAGATAAGCTTTTGTATGTGATTGTGTGTAAAGTTTGTACATAAACAGTAATGTAAGCATCCTCCACTCACGACAGCCAAGGTTTATCAATCATTCTTTGATTAAATTACTGATGAATTAATTGTGATTAAAATGATTATTACAGAGAAAAAAAGTACAACAACAGCATAAGGCTTCCTACAAAGTATATAAACAAATAAAGTAGAAGTTGTCCTTTCTGGATAAATTATTAGCCGATTTTTTATTATTTTTGAGATAATATGGAAGATTCTACAAAGGTGGGTTTCAATAGCAAAATTAACTAATGCAAACTTTCTAAAATGTTACTAAGTGAAATCTATAAAGATAATTAGCTCCAACTTTAAAAGATTAACAATGCGCAGTCAAATAAATGCATATTCAGTCATGCCAAAAAATGTGGATAGAAAACAAGGAAGCTCTTGTGCCAAATATGACCAACATGCATACCTCTTCTTCTAAATGTTCAGAAACAGTCTTCTTGGAAGATAAAGAAGTTTTTCCCTTCTCCTCATCAATCTTCCAACAAAAGGTAACAAGACAATGTAATTAGACATTAGTATATAGCACATATTTTATGCTAATTTATACATCGTGCAGCTTGGAGATTGGAACATAGAAGACCTTAAAGCAGGTAGGTGCAAAAGCTAGAGAATAAGTGATAACCTTATTCGGGGGAACAATATAAGAAATCCGATATGATGCAGGGTGCTTCTCTGGATTTTTATGCTCCCCCTGTCCGGCAAATGATAGTTTTCCATATGATATTGATCCAACCAATACAGATCCTTGTAGAGAGTTCTGTGGAAATACTATAAATGTTGTTACATATAAACAACGGTCCAATGGAATTACATAAGAGGTTAAGAAAAGAGAATATACCTTGGGAAGCTTGTCTTTTGGTGGACCAAGATAAAATCCTTCTTTTATACTATCAAGAAGGAAACGTCAGCACCACAACAAGGTGACATTTAAACCTTTAGTAGGTAGCTACGGACTAAAACCTAGTCACATACCCTGGAATTAAAGTTGAGGACTTGAAGGAACCATTTCCCATCAGTGGGCCATCTGGCTGAGAGAAGAAGCTTAACCGGATGATGTCCTGAAAATTAAGACAAACATACAAATGATAACTATTGAAGAATCAAGGGAAATCAGATTTGATTCTCTTTTATTTTATATTATTCTGTTTATTTTTATTTTATGATTCTGTCATTATTACTCAGTATTACTATTGTAATTTCTCTTCTTATATAAACAACTTAGGGCTGTAGTAATAAAACATGAAAGTATTTTGCTTTTTACTTTCTTCAATAACTAACTATAGAAGGAATGTAACAAGATACCTTCGTTTTAATGATGTAGTTAACACTAGTGAGATGTGTACCTTAATGGGGAGATCACAATTTTAAGAGACCTTAAATAATTAATTGAATTTAGGAACAAATAATAAAATGAGACACCTAATTCTAATTCTCCCTACTTCAGTTCATCTAGCAATACTTCTATTTGGAAATATGATAGGTTCCTGCACTCTATTAATCATAGGAAGGAGCTCAATAGGGCTCTAATCTTTTGGTTAAATGGACCAATACCCACTTTAGAAGGGGAATTAACTACATCTACTCAACAAATTGGGGAAAGTTAGTTAGAGGTAAGAGAAAACAGATCTTAGATCTGTTTAAAATAGGGAAGTGTAGAAAAGGATGATATATGTAAATTTCATAATAGTTTTCGGCTTATAGCTCGGGGTCATAGGTGTTTACTTGGACTTGTTTTGTTTCTGTATTCTCCCTTGTTTGATACGATTGTTCCGATTAAAGTGACTTGCAGTTCGCAGTTTATATTTAATATTTTAAATTTATTTTCCTACTAAGATTTATGTAAATAAATCAAGGTTACCGTAAACTCTCATTAAATAGTGTTTGAAATTTCCAAATATAAATACATTTCTTACAAAGTAAAATTCAGAACTTCCATTTGTAAAAAACAATTTGCCAGCCATGTACTTCAAAAAGTTGTGGAATACAATACAGAAACTGAGCATAGACATGCCTACTGACTAGAGATTTACAAATGAAAAGCATTAAAAAAACTTATAATCATGTTATTACAAATGTCACTGAAGTTAGAGTGAAACTGAAAGATTAAAGGAATACCATAAATTGTCTTTACGAATATAATATACTACCTTGTCTTCCAAATTTCGCTCAATGAATAACACCAGCTGCTTCATCTTTTCCAAAATCTGCAAGTTTTCGTGTCTGAAACAATAAAATATTGTGAGTATAGGACAATGTTTACTGCCTACAAATATTCCACTCATTATTAAAACTCCAGCTTTCTTATTGCGTGCTTTAACTACTAACCAAGCTTTAAAGTCCTTAAAACTACAAAACTACTTTTCAGTAACTAACTACAAAATTTGAAAATTTATTTCTCAACTATGTGAAAGCAGATTCATTATGAACTAAATCGAAAGCAGCACAAGGAACAAAAAGGCATGTGTAGTTTGTCCAGTATATGTGCCAAGAAGGAGTTGTACCTTACATATAGCTGTAAATTGTATTCTCCTTTAGGGAGCTTTGTAGAGGTTGGATAGGCATCTCCACTTGAATATACTCGCTATAATCAGAATGTATAAATATGAAAATAAACAAGCAGCTTACAATTCACTTGCCTGAGGAATAGTATCTGAAACGAAAAACTATCCACCCCTCCCAATCCTCATCTTTAAAAGCATAAAGGAAATTAAATATCAGAATACCTTATTTGAATCGGAAATCATATAAAACTGAGACTCAAATTTAGTATCATATATCCGACCATTAAGAAATGGTATTTGAGGTTTTATTTCTGCTCCATCATCCAATTTGACATTGTATCTGAAATCATAACCTTGAGAACAGGCCATCTAAAGGTCATAAAGATAAATGAAACAGATTACAAAATTTTTAAATATTCACGTTAATGTCAGCGCTAGTATCTGCTTTCCAGAAGGGAGTTTGTCACGATCATTTGAGAGTGCACTGATCTTAGCATCTCCAGGTCGATATGGGACTCTTATCTGCAAGTTTAACAAAATTGTAAGACTAAGCTAACCTCATTAATGTCCCACATCACAAGCATACAGGAATAGGAACAAAAAGGAACCAAATTTTACATGATAACCTTATTTAGACTTGCTACAGGTGCAAGTTTCTCAGATGCCAGTAGGGCTTCAGCATCAACTCTGACAGGTGCATCACTCCCATCAAGTACAATTTCCTCTTGACTGACTTTTATACCATGAAACACTATCTAGAATTTTGTATAAATTAGCAAAATCAATCTTTAGTGAAAACTGATAAAATTCCCGTTTTCTTAATTCTTCTTTCACCAGAAGTTGTTAATGAGAGAAACTAGAGTCACATACCAAAATATCTGGGAGAGGAGAATATGTTTGTCATACAAACATGAACTATTACCTTAAGATCCACATTGGTAGTCTCATGACTCCCTATTCCACTTGACCAAAACTGGGCTATGACTAGTTCCAATGTCTGACCACCTACTACCCTAAAAGTGAAGCTTTTGGCCGCAGGAGAAGAAAAAGTTACAACACTCCTCCATTTCAAAGGTCTTTGCAATGGACAAATCTGGACATAAAAAGCATGTCAAAAAAGGTCTACACTTAACCTTACATAATATTAGGCTGTACATTGCACCTGAATAGTATCCACAAAAAATCTTCGAGGTGTATCAAAACTTGATATGTCCATGGTTGCTTCAACCCAAGATGCACCATGTGGAACTTCTATATATTTCCTTTCTATATGGCCTAATGAAGCAAAAATTAAGACAATAAGTATTGGTTTTGGACTTACGAATATAATCTAAACCGGAAAAAGCAATTTGATAAAAAACGATAACATACAAAAATTCTAAAAATATTTCGGTATATTGTAAAAGATAAAGCCCCTGGCAAATAGCTCAAACATCAAGGTTGGAATGTATACATCTAGATGCAAATTCCAACCTTAGTGTGTGCCACCAGAAGAAGGAAGCATACTGTCATACTGATTAACTTGATTGACTAATGCACACCTGGATGAAATAACATCTCTGAAAATGAAACTTGTGGAGGTCTATTAATTACAGCCATAGGCTTGGTTATAGTAATTGGAATTCTGAAAAGAGGACCACGCCATGGTGCTTTGCAGTCAATACCGTAGACCTCATAATAATGCAGACCATCACTTAAATTGGTAGGATCCACTACTATGCTGAAAGTAGAAGAAACTTGTAAGTTTTACTGAAACAAAACTACAGATTAAGATCATCGAACAGCAACTAAAGTTGAAATAAAAAGAAGGAAGGAAACATAAACTGCTTATGGAATAACAATTTCATCATAGAAGTCAGAGGTTGATGAAGGAAAACCAACTTGAATGTACGACCATTGTTCGTGAGCAGTAGATACTCAGGAGCTTTCACAACTGTACTATCTGAAGAGTGTAACTCAATGCACTCCTCAAATACAACCAAATCTTCCAACTTGTTGGCGTCTTCATGAAATTTGGGATCAACTTGCACCGTCCACTGTCAATAAGTACTACAAATTATAAAGAAAATTGCCAATTTGGAGTACAAAGGGATTACACTAAAATTTACTGTTAACTGATGATAAAGCATGATGATTTAATATGAATTAATTTGATAGGAGCTGGTTATTAATATTAATCAGTCTTCAGTGAATTTTTAGACATATTAATCAGTATTAAAACAAAAATATTTTATCTAATCTATACAAATTAATAACCAGTTCCTATCAAATGAAAATAAAAATACAAATTAATATTAAATCAAATGGAAGAATTAATGCTCAAATAGTTAGAATGAGTCCTTGTAGGCGTGATAAAATATTATCTGATAAGTTATTGTGATATTCCCATCTTAATTGATATAGAAGTTCAAAAAAAAATTATAAAATAAAATACAAATAAAAGTGTTTGTGAAGTGTCTGATTCAAATACTTGTCCTACATGAAAACGACACGCCGCGACTACTATTTTGAAGTATCCATGTTTCCTTGACTTTTACTTATTACTAGCATAAAACAATTGCAAGAGAGTTATCATGCTTCATTATATATCTCCTTAATTTTTCTAAAACAAAAATCAGCTAATACTACTAGAGTTCTTCTTTTGTAGATAGCAAGGTAGATTATATGTTTTTCCAATCAACAAAATCTTATCAAGCGCGAGAGTTAGATACAACAAGTTAGTTGTTTTCCCACAATACGATCTTTGATCCAATTTACAAATTATAGTTTTCAGGGATCTCTCTCAAAATATGCTATGATCATCAATGCACACCAATTTTTAGACTGATCTCACCTCAGTAGATTGTCCGCAAGCATTAGCCTCTCTGAGGTAGATGCCCCGTGATGAAGGATCTGCGTCAACAATTTTACAAAGGGATATCATTTTTACAATATTGAATGACTACTATTACTTTAATATAAGATTCTACTACAATCTATATAAACGATTTTTCGTCAATTACATGTAAACGATCTTCATTTTATTTTTATTTAGCATCGCCTCTGCAACTTGTCAATTTTATCACATTGCTTAAACAAGATTAATGCAGCAATTAAGCAAAGGTAAAAGAAATATTGTCCTGTTTACAAGTCAGCTAGAAATAATTTTACTTGTGCAACATTTATGAATATGCTTGGTAGTACCAGTTTTACTTTTTTCAATTGTTATTATATTCTGTTGGGTTTTTTAGGGAGGGAGAGAATTGGTTACAGTTAGTTTGTTAGTTGGCCAGCGATAGTTAGAACTTAGAAGAAATAAGGTATGTTACATTTAAATAAGAAGGGTTACGAGGGAGGAGTGGCTAATCATTTGTGAGAGGTTTTGGGCCTTAGGGCAGGGAGATGCAGACACTCGAGATCTGTAGTGCTGTAATAGAAAGAGATGCCCCCTGTTCTTCCTAATTTAATACAAGGTCCTCTCACATTCCTCTGGATTTTGTTTCTTAATCTTGTTGGATAGGTCATCATGAGTTATGCAGCTGAATAATATGAATTTAAATTTATTACCAATTTAGAAGCAAACTGGAACCCTTTCTTCAATACATAACCTCTTTACATGTAATGCATGGATAAAGAATTGTTTTTGATCATGTTGTTAGAATATTATAAAATATCATATAATATTCTAACAAAATATTTTATAATATTCTAACACATGTATCAATTATCAAATATTTACCATGTTTTTTTAAGCAAGAAATTAGAGTGCAAAGGTATCACATGATGGAGTTGACATCCCAACTAATTACCGGATTAGAGACACTAATTAACAAAATAAGTATGGGTGCTAGTGCAGTGGTGATTGCCTAGCTTTGTTTTCCATAGGATCTAAGCTTTAATCCCTATAGAGATTATATGGCCTAGTGCCTCCCCCAAAATAAATAATAACGTTCTCTCTCCCTTGTTAAGAAAGAGTGCCATATTACACACTCATGTCCACTCTTATTAGGCAAAAAAGGCACCGCGGTAACAAAAAACAGAATGCAGCAACCATTTATCTTCAAACAATTTGGTAATCGATGATACAAAACATGCTTCATAATTGTACAAACATGAACAAAAGCATAAGGGGAATACAAAAAATATCAATTTCCTGTCTCTTGTTTCTCAAAGGGAGAAGGCAAAATGTCCATGAGAAAATGTGAACTTACTTGTTTTTCCAGATTGGTTGATGTTTATTTGATACCAAACACATGGAATATTTTGAGACTGCTGTATATATTCATAACACCTGTCATTGATTATTTGATTCAAGTCAGTAAAAAGTCTTATAATATTACCATTTACTACAATTTCCTTGAAGACAAAGACTGGGAAAATATCGAACTTGTCAACTTGTATAAGCCCTTGCCCAGTGGATAATTTATCCTCCGGTGAATCCCCAATTGGAACAGTTGTATTCTCCAGGGCCTTCCTCACACTATATGGACTCACAGGAATTCCCTCTGCCTGAATGCAGATCATACACATCGGAATATTATGGAAATGTGTACAAAGTACCTCCACCAACTAAATCATAAAAATCTAAATAAGAATAACATCATAGAACCTTCACTGCACTTATGAGCAATGCGATTCCCCCACAGGCTGATGGAGATGACATTGATGTCCCGTTCATGAGCATACGCCGTTGAAGGGTCCATGTAGGAACAGGAGCGATAGCACCACCAGGAGCACTTATACAGACACCAAGATCTCCGTCAGCTGTCGGTCCTCGGCTAGACCTGAAAATAATTTCCATCAATCATGCAATGATAATGATGTAAACCCAGCAGAACCAAGTGAAATATAAATAAAAGTATAGGAACTCATCCAATTAAAATGTTTACACAGAAAAGCAAACATACCATGTGTATTCAAGACCCTCAGATGGAGGTTCAACAACCCCATGAGCACCAGCCGCCATAGCAGGAGAAACATAAGCGCCAACACCAATGATACTTGAAGACGTACCCCCAGGTGCACCAACTGTGCTTAGAGCTGGCCCATTATTACCAGCACTGCTCACAAATATCAGACGGTGCTTGTTTACCACCTATTTATAAATAACCCAAAGCATCTACAGCTTAGACAATGGAAAATAACAAAGGAAAGATATAACTCGCCTAGTTAAAACTTAAATGGGAAGTCTCAAAATATACTTCATTCACAAGGTCAACAAAGCGTCCATAGTCTGGCAACAATGTTGGCTCCCCATAACTCATGTTGATAAGATCACATTTATGCTGCAAAAGAAACAGGAAAAGGATTTCACTACAATGTGTTATTAAGTCAAAATCACAGAATCCTAAAATAAAATAACAAATATAAAAAATGAATCTATTCAAATAGTTGATATGCATGCAGGATATTCATGCAATGAGGAAAAATAATCATTTGAAGCACCTCCACAGAAGCTATCAGTGCCCGAGTCAAACCAGTTCCAGTTTCCATTGAACCTAAGCGAGAGTCTCCAATTTTACAAGATATTAATTGTGCACCAGGCGCAACTCCATTCAACAATGGCTCCTAACAATAATACCATACATTATAATGATAAATGTTTTTCATAGGATTTGCACTATAGATAACATTGTGTTTGTACCTCTGGGTGGAATGCAGTAGCTATACCAGCAACGTGGGTGCCATGCGCAGAGCTGTCTGTTACAATACTTAAGACATTTCCATCGTTATAGACATTCGCTACAAATGTACAAGCATCTAATTTGCTGAAGACACCATACTTCCTCTCAGTCCTGGATAGTTAGCATTCAAATCATTTGAAATTTTAGTACCTGCCACACTGATTGGAGCTAAAATGATAACTGTTTCAATAATCAACATTAATATTTTAAGCTTTAGCACGGTTAGTTCATAACATGGTATCAAAGCCTATATAACCAGTTGGTCCATAATTTGATCATTGTCAACTTCATTCTTCTAATAAAAAGTTGAATATAAGCACAAGATAGATGAGTATGTGCGTTGTCCATACTCCAAGCCAAAGGGCTCTTCTGCAATGGAGTGTGTTAGGAATATATTATAAAAATCATTCTAGTGTCTTAACCTATTAGCCTAAGCTTTGAGACTGTTGTCTCCAAAATGAAAATACTAGGTAGTATGTACATATACATAACATAAAACATAAAATGTTTCAGAAGAAAGAAATGATTCAAAAATAACACAAGAACTCCATGCAAGTCCTATTCATCATTCATTCAGTTTTGGGAGATAATTTACTCCTTAACACAATTTTAAATCAAAGAAGACAATATCAGCAATACTTCACAGTTTCCTTTATGCCTTATTTAAATGTGTGCATCATTCTGCTTATATATACTTTACAATCCTGTTACGCATTTATTTGAAGTACGAGTAACATATGAAAACAAAACTCATAATAACTAAATAACACAGCATGGTTTTTGATTTAACGCACAGGAAAAGGGTGAAAAGATAAATTAGAGAGGCTTATATGTCTTGACAAACAAGGAAAAAGTTGACTAATTAGTGGTGTGTATGGCAGACGGGGGATCAGAAATAAGAAATCCTTTGTCCAAAGATGAGTATCTTCCAATTTCTCAAGACTTTTTTGCACAAAAGCAATTAACTAAGATTAAAATTTAGACTAACACTTACAATCAAATGTACTTACTACCTAAAATTAGTTAAAGGTACAAAGTTAGCAAGCTTCCCACAATCTGAATCATCTTCAAGACTCTGTGTGTCAAGAGCAACCCTCCAAACCTCTCCATCATACCAGACAACAGCATCTATGGCAGGCCCTTTATCATCATAGCTCTAAAACATAAAATAACATTGCCTTTTAAGTAAGAAAACTCAATTCACTAAACACTGGACATGATTGGGAGGCAAGTAAACAGGCACAATGCAGAATAAAAGTGCTTTTTACTGAGAGAGAAACGGGAATTTTGAGTTTACACAGAGAATATATTGTGGCCCAACAATATTTCAGATTGCAACAAATATAACGTTTTATTCAAAATATTATCAATGCTACTACTTATGAGCATAATTTGCAGTAGCAGAGCTACTTATCAAAACAGAGAACAGTAGTTCTGTTGGACTTAGCATGCATGTCAATAACAGGCTAAGGTCAAATGTAATTATGTAGATTACTGCAATTAAGCAAGCAATTAGGCTGTAAGTTAGCTTCTAATTAGCTCCTAGTTAGTCCCTTTATTACTTTTTTTTAGTTCCTTTATTACTTTGTAGACTTGGTTGTAATCACAATTAAGAAGAGATTCTTGCACACCACAACAATTCAACCATTTTATCCACATAAACAATATGTTGGATGATAAAAGAAATTGAGTATCAGATGGTTAATGGATAATGTAATAAATTAATAGTTTCCGATGTCAAGAAGTGGAAAAGGCGGCAATAACAGATCCAACCCACCTCAGAATGCTTTCTAAGAAGATCAAGTCTATTCTGGAGATCTTCACAAGTCTTTTTGAGTTTAGCATCCTCCACCTTGCGGTGTTGCTAGAAAATGCATCATATTTCAAGTTACATGGAAAAGAAGATATAAAATTTATGCAAACAAGAATATTATATCTGCAGAAACATAAAGTTATTGATAAAATTAGAAAAAAATATAATCTGCAACTTCATAGTGTCACTAAAACTATAAAGAAAACTAATAAAATATGTGTATGAGTAGCAAAAAGGAAACAATAACAACACAGCTCAGATTAATTTCTATGAGTTGTGTAAAAGCGTTTTACACTGACAATATTGTTTTTTTCTTTTCTTGTGCTCTTAAGGGTATGAGACTATTTTTCTTTTCAGCATTTGCAAAAAGAAACTAACAATAGTAGAACACTGGAATATGATAGAAAAGGTACAACTGGCATCAAACCAAAGCAGGGAAGAAGTTCCTTTCTTTTCCCAAAAACAGTATTTAACTTATGCTAGCAAATAAAAAGGAGAGAAAAAGAAAGAAAATACTCAGACAATAAGAAATACATCTAAAAAGTATGAATGAGACAACACATGCAATAGCTTGTCTCTGTTATATGTGATAATCAGTTCCTACTGGACCAGTAAGTATTAAACATTTATGAGTAGAGCATATGTGAATAAGGTGGTGATACATAAAAAAAAGAATCAAATAAATTTTTCAACTTACCTGATCAAAATCAGTAAGCTGTTTTACAGACTTAGCAATTTCCTCTTGGTTTTTCTCATCCCACTTTTTCTTTCTTTCTTTCTGCAGTTAAAATTTTTAGGAGGAGAAAAGGGGAAATTTGATTGATTAGCCATAGGAAGTCTAAAAGAGCAACAATAACATTTAATGAAATTATATTGATACCTTCAAACGAGAGGTTAATTTTTCTGTAAAAAGCTCATAAACCAATTTATAACCCACATGCCATTCACCAGAAGGATTAGTCCATGAAGTATTGATAGCCAAAGATGCACCTGTACAATTTTTGCATGAATGCTTAAAGCACAGACAAGAACTTACTCCGAATTTCTTTCACTAGGAAGAATGAAGAGAAAAACGTAACAGGAAATAAAAATGATGTGAGGTTATAGAAGAAAAAAATTTGAGAGAGGGGGAAGACAAAAGGAAAAAGAAAGAAATGCTTATATAAAAATCATCAGCATGGTTGAAGTGGGAAAAATTAAACCCGTGATTTCTTACATCATTCAGGCACTGGAAATCAAGTATTAAAAGCGCGTGAAATTTTGGTATTAATTTGAATTCAGATTGTCTTACTCACTGTAACTGGTTTAAGTTTATTTTAGCCATCCTTTTCCCATTAAAAATAAGAAGTATGAAAAGCTAACAATTGTGACTTCTCTCATTCATTCAAGTAGAAATTTAATATTACTAATACTAATAAGAAGTGTGCAGTCATCACACGTAGTACATGTAGAGATATGAAGTTTTATTGTTCAAATATGTAGAAAGGTACAGACAAGTTGCAAACAGAAAAACAGTATGTAAGATATAAGAATTTCTGACCAGTGTATTCCCTCTATCACTGACCTGATGCCCCAGAAATACAACCATTAGCATCAGCCTTCACCACTTTTGACGTATCAATATCTCCACTACCAGTGCTGAAGATTAAAAACAAATGTATCACATATTATCGGCGAACTAATCATGCATATATCAAATAAATTTTCAAAGTCAAGTTGCTTTATTTTACCAATCAAGGATATCAAGAATTTTTGGTTTCCCATCTGAGGTAACCTGTAATCCAGCAGCAGCTGGGTCTACACCAGAATCTGAAAAGTGAAAACATGGGGATCTCATGATTATATACATTTGTCATATGAACCAGTATGGCAGTACCAATTACACCATAACACTAAACATATCATAATACATTAGTCTTCAGAACTGTTTTAAATAAAGCAAATTAGATAGGCACCAAGCCAAGGACGGAACTCAGTGGTCCAATCCAATTATTACAAGTTCGTCTTTATGAGTTTTGCCAAAGGTTTTTTTACTTATATTTTAGCAGAGTACTAACAACACATTCTCCATTACTAGTTGAAATTCATGTGGCTCCTACTAAATTCACATTTGGATTGAATTACAGTGAACTATCATGATTTTGAAAATATCTAACCTTCAGAATTTCAACAAAATCATGGTGCCACTGTGATTACACCATACTCACCTGCAATCCAAACATGCACTAAATCATGTGGGACCTATTTTCAAAGTGGCAAGGCTCGTGATTTTGAGCCGATAGTAAAGAATGTTTTGAAAGGATTTTGCTCTTCTAAAGTGAACTTTAGTAAAGTGAGAAAATTAAGTGTTGATATTTCAATACACTTATTATTTGTTATGCATATACTATTAATCAACCATTGTTTTGTTCATCAAGATTAATATCACTCACTTTGCAGGTTAAAGAATCCGTGTGGAAAATAGTGTGTCTGATAGTTAATTACAATGCTAGCATTTCTCGCAATCAATAATATCATGAAGCGAAGGAAGTAGCTATATTCATCACATGCGGAACTAAAATTGGAAAATCAACAACAACCGAGGTTGAAAATCAACGAAAAAGGAAGAGGTTTAAGAAATGAGTACCGAAAATAGCGATGAGAACACCACGTCCGTCATAGTGTGGATGAGAATGGAGGAAACGGTCAACACCAATCTCCGTTTTGGGCATAAGAGAAGCCAAAAAGGTTGACTGATTTAGCTTGAATTTGCGGAAAGAAGCAGTATCGCTGGTGGTGGTGGTGGTGGTGGTGGTGTTCCCTTCGCCGTCGTTAATTTCATCAGCAGCAGCAGAGCGAGAAATGAAGGAAGATGAAAGCATTGAGTTGTTGGAAATGGAGAGAACAGAATTGGCTCTTGTGATGAGTTTTGGGTTTGTGCGGTGGTTTTTTATGCGAAATGGTGAGGGTAATGTGGGAAGTTTGAGGAAGAATGTGTGTTGCTTATGCATATGGTGGATGGTATTTTGGTAATTTTGGAAGAGAGGGTGGTGGTGGCGCTTTGAGTGTGAGTGTGAAGCGGGATGGAATTGGATAGGTGGATTTAATTTGAGTGGTAGTATGCTGCTACTGCATTCAACTCCCAAACTTCTATGCCACTTCCCTCCTAACAGACTACTAGTAAACATTGCACTCCCCTTCTACTACTACTACTAGTACCTTTCTTTCTTCTCTTTTCTTACATATACTACCACTTTTTGGTTTCACAAGTTATGGCTAGCAAAAAGATTCATTTTAGAGATCACATAATATTCAATGGATGATATTTATATGCATAAACCAAAATATCAAATTTATGAACACAAATTTAAAGGAAACAATTATCAGTCAATTGTCACATTTGTGTTACATTATGTTGATTATGAATACTACTACTAACAGTACTCATGTCAATGGGACAATCCAAATCTCACAGATTTTTATTTTTTCAAAAAAACCGGCTTCGACAATCTACACCTTAGGATTTGTACAAAAGTATCCATGATTTATTTTCCAAACAACTTAAAATTATGGGTATTATTGTAATTTACTTGTTGATGTTAACAATTTTAAAAACAGTCTTCTTTTTTTAATCAATCAAAAACTGTCTTTTTAATTGATATTTAGTTTTATCTGGTTATAATTCTACACTCATTCTTTTTGTCAAAAAAGAAAACGTCGGACAAGAATTTGCACGTCAAACTTTCGTTTTCCTTGCACATTCGCATGACATGCTGCAATTAACTTTAATCCTTTTTTCATATCTTATTGTCCATGAATCATTTGGCATGGTAACGAGCTTACTTCATAATGGATACTAGATTTGAACTTGTTTGTTCTTAGTACTAGAGCAACAAACTTGTTATCAAGCTAAGGAAAGTGAGGTCGATAAGCATAAAATAGTCAAAACTATAGAAGTATCATAAAAGGATTATTATCCTAAAAACCAAATACAAAATAAGATTCAAAAATCAGGCCAAATAAGCAGTATTTCACTGATTTAAAGTGGTAATTATTCAGACCGAAATATATTTGAAAGAACAAGGACAAAATAGTACCATTGACAGCAACAAAACTAAGATTCAATAAATAAATTCCTATTTCATGATATAAGTGATTTTTGCTTATTCTTCCATGTAATCCTCCTCATCTTCATCCTCATAGAGATTAAAAGCCAACAACTCCTCCAATAGAAGTTCTTCATCGTCAGTTACAGATGCCATCTCTGATGGCTGATAGTCTTTATTTTTGTATAAAGGTATGTTGGACCGCAAATCAGAATTTTCTTCTAAATCGTTTAAGAATTGTTCATGATCCAGGTCATCAACTCTAACCTTATCATCAACCTCCATGGGAAGTGATTTAAGCTTCCAAGAACGAGGCTTCCCACGTCTCTTCTGGCGTATCTCTTCATAACTCTTCTTTATCAAAATCACTTCAGGAATATGTCCTCTATACTTGTCCAATTCAATGTCATTACAGTTAGCACCATACAAGTCATAACCAAGAGCTAAGTCACCAGCCTTTAAAAGATGGCCCAAATGAGTTCTGATTGAAAACATTGTGTCATTCTTTCCAATATCTGACACACGAGCCACCTGCGCATCAGCTAAAACATATTTTGTGCCACCAATAGTAACCTCAGACGGGACAACCTTAGACGAAACAACTTCCACATCGAACACTCTATATTCCACTAACTGTCTGCAAGTAAGTAAAGACTTGAAGGGTGTCCTCCAATACTGGTCAACATTTAAGAAACCAGACTTCAAGGTAAATGGATCAAGCAAAGCAATACTATTAGTAACCTTGGTGCAAATCACAATAGGACCAATATTTCCCAAAGCTCGAGCAGCTTCACGAGGCAAACAAATTAGATCCTCGCGACAAATAGGGCTGATTTCAACAGAAAATGTGTACTTGTAATTGTAGTTATTACTCTTTGAATCATGAGAAACAAGTTGCTTATCACTACGACTCTTCACAGGAGCTACTTGCCCTATAAATTCCAAAAAGTTGACACCGTGACTTCGTTTAGAGAAATAGAAATCAATACCGTGAACCATCTGTTTGATTCTGACAGCTCTAACAGCAGCACCATGCTTCAGAATGAGCTGCTCAAGATAAAAGAAAGTGCGACGGTGAGAGACATGTTGCCTGAGTTGCACAGCTGCAACCCACTGATCAGGGTTAGCCTGCACCCTAGAACAAGATTCGCACAAGCGATCGTGTTGAATATACTCAACATCGTAGGAATCTTCGGCAGTTGCTCCATTCAAAACCTCCTTTTGAATAGTCACATTGACTTTTACCCTCTTAGAATGGGCCTCTGTCCAAATAAATTTTGCATGTACCAAGTTCACTTTATAGATTTTCATATTCTTCTTCAACATTTCCAAGCAAAATTTCAGAAACTCCCTTGTTTCTAATTGTAGTTTGACCCAAGTTCTTGGTGGCTGCAAGTAACTTTCGCACTCAGGGCAATGAACAAGTACGTGACGCTTCTTTAACCCTTCTTTAATATTAACTTCTAAGGCAAAACACGTCACACACATATTGATTGCGTTTGGTTCCATTGAAACCCCACATTTGCAACACAAGATAGTGCATTTCGTTTGAGGAACAGTGAACGTATTAGCAGCTACTTGTGTCATGATTAATAAACCTGACATAGTAAGAAAGACAAATTAATATTACACAAAGTATTCATTAAGGAGGGAAAATACTTAATTAAAAAAAAAAATACACAGTATGCATTAAGAGGGAAAAATATGCCTAAGATTTACCCGTGGACAGTTCTAATAAAAGATGTGTCACAGTGTCGCTGTAGGACAATGACACGTTGATTACTTTAATTTATTTATTTTTCCTCAAATTATTGGGTGTGGATGCGTTACTACCGTATCAAGTATATTTGTGTTAGTACCCTCGCTTCATATGCAAAATCATCCTTATTGTATGAATAGTTAAAATAATTTTAAAAATAGACTAAGATTATAAAGTGTACTCATATGAACAAGAAGACAAAAAGGACGACATAAAAAACAAGAGCAATTGCGACAAGGTAGAATACCTATTGAACTTGATTAATCAATTATATATTCCCATGATAAACCAAAACAGAGAATAAAATAATTCTAGAATTATAAATATGCTCTATTATTATATCACTTTATAGCAAGTTAAGAGACTAAGCCAGCAATTTTAAATAGGTTAATTTCGGGTGTGAGTCTAAATAAAAATATGATTTTTAGTTTAAAAAATTTTAAAATTATTTTTTAGAGATTTGTTTAAAAATAAATTTTTTATTTATGTTTGTTTACTATTTTTAAAATAACTTTTAGGATGCGTTTTCTTGAGTTTAAATAAAAATTATTTTTGTTTTAAATAATTTAGAGATTATTTTTAAGAGATTTTTTAAAAAATTATTTTTTAACTCCCGTTATCTGTTTGTATACAATTTTGTAAAAATAATTTTTTTTAACTAAAATGACCATTTCGTAGATTTTAAAATTTGATCAATGTAATTAAATACTCATCCAAAACAATAAATAAATTAAATAAATGAGTTAAGTCTCGTGTTTTTCAATTGTGTTTCGTTTTTTTTCTCTCACTAATGGCAAGAGCCAAATACCTACTATTTTTAGTTTTTTAAACCCTAGAAAATGATTTTTGGTTTAAAAAAATAGATTTCAATCTATTTGTATACAATTTTATAAAAGTGAATTTTTAAACTACAAAATTAGGATATAACTTTTCTAAATACACTAATCTCTCTCCTAAAACTATCATATTTATTAGTTTAATCTTTCTTAAATCCACGTAAAAAATAAATTTGTATCAACAGAATTCGAGAAGGAGAAGAAAATTTACCTGATAAAAATCTAAAAAGCCTTGAATTGATGCGAATTCTACAAAAGATAGGGTAATTATATCATTTTTTTCACCATTAGTGAATTAAGTCAGTGTTTTTAAATTTTGTTACATATTTCTCTATCATTCATCTTATTGATGGGTAGAGTAAAAACTCACATGATACATATGAACACGGAGAGCAATTAGTCATGTACTCGTTTTAAAAATACTTTAAACAATGGTAAATTTAAAGTATATAACAAATAAATGCACAGTGATGCCAAAAAATGCATAAAGGACATGACAATTAAATGGCATAGAACAACAGCAAAAAATCAAGTAGAGAAATTGAGAAGGAGAAAAAAAAACTTACCCGACGAAAATCTTGATGAAAGAGGAGAAAATGGCCGCTGAGTGTGTGAAGGAGAGGAGAAAACTGGCCACAGCCGAGTAGCTAATGAATTGATGCAAAAATAATTAATAGAAAAAAACCCTAATAAAAATTAATATAGGGCAATTTTGAATTTTCTAAAAAAGTAAAGGCAATCACATTTATTTTGTTTTTAAATTAACCGTTACTATTTTTAGTTTTTTTTAACCAAAAAATAATATTTAAAAAAAAGATAATTTTCAAAAATCTTTTGTAATAAGTGCATTTAATTTTATATCTCAAATATTATTTTAATGCAAACATTATTGAAGAGTGGTCGTGTGTACAATTTCCATTATAAAATATATTTTATTTTTAACTAGTATAAATTAACATATTTTAATTGAAACAATAATTAATTTAAAAAATTTCTTTAATATATTTTGAATTAGTTATAAAAAATCGTATGTTTATTTAATTATGTAATTCAATTATAAAAACATCACTAAAAGATATGTTTCTTCTTCTGAACGTTCAGAAACAGTCTTCTTGGAAGATAAAGAAGTTTTTCCCTTCTCCTCATTAGTATATACAATGTAGTTTTGGAAAAAAAAATAAAGCAAAATTATTTATAAAATTATTTTGTGTCAAATACATTTTTCTAATTTTTAAATATTTAGAGACAATTTAGAAAAATATAAAGTGAATTTATGTATAAAACTAATTTGTTTCAAATACTTTTTAAAATAGAATTAAATATATTTTTCGTCTTATAAATATACTAACTTTTATTTTTAGTCCAAACAAAAATTTTCTTCAAACTTTAGTCTCATATATTTCTTTTTTTATCAATTTTAGTCCTCGCTTTTCAAACACAAGTACACACAAGTAATTTATTATCTGAAATTTATTAAAAAAATTGGAGTACACGGTTATTGCGAGAGTGGACAATGAAGAAACAAAATACTTGTATTTTTATATACAGACATCCCAAACTTCTTTCACAAGCTACTAATTTTATTTGGTGTCAATTTTGAAATTTTTACATTACAATGTAATTTACGTCATAGTATTAATTTGATTTTCTACAAATTTTGGTAACGATTTGATTTTGTTAAGAAATATATTCAAATATAAAACTTATGTCACAAGTTTTGCTATTAATTTAATTACTATTAATTAATTTTAGAATTTATATATTACAAATTAAAATTTGTATTTTCCATTTAAGGTATTAATTTAATTTGTTATAGAATTATGAATATACTCTATTATTATATCACTATTATAGCAAGTTAAGAGACTAAGCCATCTAGTGTAAAAAAAAGGGGAGACTAAGCCATCAATTTTAAATCGATAAATTTCGAGTGTAATTTATGGTATAATGAATATGTCATTTACAAACTTTTAACTTATTTTGATTTTCAACTTTTGTAAAAGGTGCATTTAATGTTTATATCTCAAATATTATTTTGATGCAAAGAGTTGTCGTGTGTACAATTTTCATTATAAAATATATTTTATATGAAAAATACAAAGAAAAAATAGATTTACGTAAAAATACTTTTAAATAAAAAAAAATAGGAAGAAAAATGTATGGTGAATATTTCGCACCAATAAATGGGTTTTTTATACATATATTTCTACTTTTAAAAAAATTCACCAAAATATCTCACCTTTAAAAATATATATTAAACTATCCTACTTTTTTTCACATCTTCATCCTGCCATCACCTGAATACGGATAAAAAAAAATTTTGATTCAGTAGGAGGCTACATATCATGCGACCATGTATAAAGTTTTAATTTTTTATTTTTTATTTTAACAATTGAATAATTATTAATTTAATAAATAAAAATAATTTAAAAAACAAAATTATATTAATAAAATCAAATAAAATATATTAAATTGAAGAAAAAAAATGAGCCAAAACAAATAAAGTGTTACTTTCACAATTTCATCCAATTTTGTAGATAAAATTGTATTATTTTAACAACTCCCTCCTATTTTGGAGATAAACTAACAACTTAATTCTATTTTGCTAACCACTTCCTCTTAATTTTTCTAGATATCTAATAAATAAAAACAATAATAATAAAAATAATTATAATTAAAAAAATTAAATTATATTAAGAAAATCAAACAAAATACTTAAATTGAAGAGGAAAAAAAACATCGATGTGCCAAAACAAATAACTTTGTATTTTGCAGATAAATTAGCAACTTAATTTTATTTTGTTGACAACTCTCTCATATTATTCCTCCAGATTTAATAAAAAAAAAGTAAATTATATTAAAAAAATAATAATAATAAAAACAATAATAATAAAATTAAGTTAATAAAATAATATAGCACGTTATTTGTTTTGACACATCTATTCAACCACATTAATTTTGATGTATTTTTTTATTCGATTTAATGTATTTTATTTGATTTTATTAATACAATTTACTTTTTTTAATTATAATTATTTTTATTTATTAGATTCAGATAAAAAAAATATGAGCAAATTGGTAACAAATCAAATTGCTAATTTATAGGAGAGAGTTGTTAAAATAATATAAATTTATCTACAAAGGGATTTGTTAAAATAATATGTTTTGGCACATCTACTCGACCACAATTTTTTTCTTCAATTTAATTTAATTTATTAATATAATTTTGTTTTTTTAAATATTTTAATGTATTAAATTAACAATTTTTATGGTTTTTTTTATTTAAGTACCTTTTTTTGTCACCAAAATATCCCACATTGACAAATATATACCAAAATCTCCTACTTTTTTTTACTTTCGTGACGTCGCATCTCCACCATGCAAACCACCTAAGGAAAAACCATGTATAAGGTTTCAAAAAAAAATTATTCATTTTAACCAATAAATAATTGTTAATTTAATAAAATAAAAATAATAAAATTATTTTAAAAAAAACAAAATTCTATTAATAAATTCAAATAAAATACATTAAATTGAAGAAATAATACATTAAATTAAATTAATTTGATTTGATTTGACATATCTATTCAACGGCATTTATTTTGATGTATTTTTTTTTCTTTAATTTAATGTATTTTGTTTGATGTTATTAATATAATTTACTATTTTTTAATTATAATTAATATTATTATTATTAATTTTTAATTTCTATTGTTAACAAAATAGAATTAAGTTGCTAATTTATCTGCAAAATAGGAGAGTGTTGTTAAAATAATATAACACGTTATTTGTTTTTGGCACATCTACCACATTTTATTTATTCAATTTAATGTATTTTATTTGATTTTATTAATAGAATATTTTTTTTAATATTTTTATTATTTTTAATTTATTAAATTAACCACTGTTTAATTGTTAAAATGCAAAAAATTTAAAACTTGTACAATGTCGCATCTCCGGATGCGACGTCCTACTACATCAATTTTTTTTTCTTCCAGGTGGTCCCAGAGCGAGGATGTGAAAAAATAGTAGGGAATTTTTTCAATGTAGTGTATTTTGGTGACATTAAATAAAATATATTTAAATAAAAAACCATTATTCATTTGTTAAAATGAAAAATAAAAAAATTAAAACCTTATACATGATCGCATATCCGATATGCGACCTCCTACTGCATAAAAAAAAAGTTATCTTTCATGTGGTCGGAGGGTAGGAATGCGACATATTGAAAGTAAAAATAAAAAAACATTTTACTATATATTTTTAAATATGGAGTATTTTGATAAGTTTTTTTTTTAAAAAAAAAAATCAGAAATTTATATATATATATATATATATATATATATATATATAACCTAATAAATGACCCTAAATCACTTTCCTCTATTATTCTTTCATTTGTTATTTTTTTAGAGCATTTATGACAATTCTCTAATATGGCTATGGTGCAAAGAGCTTCTTGAACCAGACACATGTACACTTTTAGGAATATGAGAGGCCTCCTTTTTATATACGTGGAAATTCATTGATTATAAAAATAATTTTGTGATTAATTATTCTATTTAATAATTAAATATTAATGATAAATTTTATCAATTCAACTGTTAAATTAAAATTAATTTTAAAATTCTAATTTCTTTTTATATAATTTTAAAATTATCTGAAACTTTAATAAATAATTTCAAATAAATGTATATTAATTTTTTTTAAAATATAAGTAAATTTTTTATTATTAATATATTAAATAAATAATCAACAATAAAATTCATCGTTTATATTGAATTATTAAATAAAGTAATTTATTATCGAATTACTCTTAGAGTTAGCGGATCTCCGTCCTTTTTATATATTATAAATATATATAT
>JBBPBP010000001.1:12072043-12082707 GCA_037974735.1 Cicer chorassanicum | reverse complement strand
TTTGAATTGTTCATTTCATGTTTAGAAGTATAAAAAAACTTCCTATTTATTTTACTACTAATTACAAAATACACTAACCAAAATTTACAGTATATTATAATAAAATATATACTCTTTTTAATAAATACATATTTAAAAATATATTTAGTTATATAATTCAAATAAATTTTATTTTATAAAATGGTATTTATAGAAAAAATATCCAAACATACCTTACATAAGAGAAAATTTAATTATAACTCAAAGTGCTTGTTGCAAAATAAAATTTAATTAAGAAGTCACACCATTTTGTTAGTTTTTGAAAGAATTTTTTTTTCAATTAGTTGGTAATGTATCCCCAAATTCAGTCCTCTAATCTCACCACTATTCCCATTATCAGGGTTGATTATATGTATAAGTAAACAATCATGTTTGTAAGTCTATAAATACTTCATCGATTATGATTTAATTAAAATTTTATATTGATTAAAAATAAGTTAAATGTTATATATATAAAAATAATGACTTATATTTTTAATATTTTAAAAAATTTCTAAGAATGTGATGTTAAATTTTTTTATAATCTTAAAATATTTGACTGTTTGTTTCCCACACTCCCCCAACAATTAACTCTTTCAAATGAAAGATGGACATGGGTCATTATTCTTGTCCTCTTGTTTCTCACACCAAATTACATGAGGAGCATACACCAATATAATAATATTTTGATGCGAGATAACGTGATATCGGATTTTTTTTTCTTTCTTTCCTTTTCTCATCATATGTAATACTTTTTCGGATATTATTTATAAATTAATTAAATAAAATTTATATATTTAATTTAAAAATTAAATTAAATATTTATTTTTGTTGATCTATTTTTATTTATAAATAATATCAAAGAGAATATGTTAACATTATTATTTTTCTCTGAATGTGAGTAAATTCTGACTACAGAAGTACATAATTTTTTTTATATTACTAAATAAGTTCAATTGATATATACAAATAATTAGTACAATAATTTTCAACTGATATATACAAATAAATAGTACAATAATTTTATATTATCATCCAATACTATTCTTCTATATTATGTATAATTAATTTTAAAATAGTCATGTAAAAGTGTTGTAGTATAACAAAATCGATGGGGTTTGGAAATGGGAATCAATGTAAATAATAATATGTACAAATATGCATGGTTTCTAATTTCTATACCCATACTATCTTTGGATATTTCTAAAACCGACTTTCATGTGCACAAGCAGCCAAATGTGTAATGTCATGTTCCATCGCCGTCACTCAGTACTATTTTGTAACTTTTGTCAATAAAATTATCTTTCTGTATATTGGCCGTACTAGTAGAGTTGGGGAAAATTTACTATTAAAATTGGGTTAATTTGAAAAATAATCTAAATTTTTCTTTTAAATTGTTTTTATCGAAAAAGAATTTAAATAAAAAATTATTTTCTAAAGAATAATCGATATTTTCTTTTCAAAATATTTTAATTAAAAATTTATTTAAAATATTAAATTAATTTATATTTATAAACTAGTTTTAAACCGATTTAAAACTGAATTTGATTCGAATGTAGTTTTTAAAAATTAAACAAAATCATTAATATAATTCAATTCAATTTTTACACTATAAACATCCATAATTAAAAATATATATTAATAACAGTTTGATAAAAATAGTATCCATTTGTGCATCATAATCACATGGGTGATTTGTCGGTCGAGTATTTAAACGACTGTGTGATATTTGCGAGTATATGCAATATCACATGTGTCTTAAATTAAATTAAAAAAAAAACATTTTAGTTAAAAATTTGTAATTATATATAACTACATCCTTTTTGGAAAAAAAAAACAAAACAAAATTAACACATCAAAATGGTAATATATACTATGTGTCATCACATTTATTGTGATACGTACAGCAAAATAGTAATAAATACTACGTCAAATTTAGGTAAATTTATTAATATTTACAAAGTATGTAAGGGTACAAGTGTCTTTATATCCACATTTATCTTTATCAATTTGTGGGTAGTCCTAATCTAAAATCACATTATTTACGCAAAGTTTTCTTCAAATTACAAAGATTTTATTTTCAAAGTGATCATCGTGTATGAACCCTCCTTCTATCATCAAGCTATCAAATTTCCAGATTGAAGAAAAGTTATTATCAAATAGTTTACAATCCTTGAGGCCAATCACACTTGGAGCCACCGATAAAGCAAATGACACACTTCAAAGATTCAATGCACAACTTGTAACTAGGAGGTATACTCCATAATCTAGTATTAATTTTGTTTGCACATTCAGTCGTGTAGCAAAATTAACCTCAATTTGGGCACTTTTGGCTTTGGTAGCTCAACACCATTGACACCTTTTACAACCTGAAGGTAATTGGTGGCCTAGAGTACTTGTGAGACCTTTAAATTGTTAAGTCTCCAAGAGGTATTCACTTATGCCAGATGAAGTACCAGTTGCAACTATTGGCATTTCCAATGGAATCAAATGTTCACTTTAATGAACAGATGATGACCATTTGCATAAACCATCCCTATATAGGCGTTTGATAGGTCGCCTCATGTACTCCATTTCACGACTAAACATCATTTATGTTGTTAATAAACTTTGTTATTCTGTGTCTAAGCCACAAACAACTAACCATCAAGTTATGCATCATTTATTGTAGTACTTAAATGAATCATTAGGTATTGGGGTCTTGTTATATCTACCTTGATTATTTATGTCTATGTTGATGCTGATCGGAAAAAATATAATGTGACTCGCATATCAACTTCAGGTTTCTACATCTTCCTTTGGATTTCTTTCATTGTTTGGCGCTCATAGAAGCAAACCACAATTGCTAGATCATCTATTGAGTATATGGCCCTTGCTTCTATCGCTCGTGAGTTGTTATGACTCAAACAACTCATTTGATCATTTGACATTCCTATGACATACTCAATGGTTTTGTGCGACAACATATTTGTCATTCACATAGCAACAATTTCTACCAATCGAGAGCTCTTTAAACATATAGACATCAACTATTATTTTATAAGAGCTCACCCAATACACACTTTCAAAAATTACACTATTACCTTTCTCACTTTTATGATTTAAGTTGTTATGTAACTTAATATTTGTTTGTTAGCTAACTTAGTTTCAAATTCAATTAATTTGTTAGTGTTTAACTGCATTATTTATAGTCTTTTACTTTGTAAATTTTAGTTCAATTAAAATAGTTGAAATTATTTCAATTCGTAGTCACTTTTCTCTCAACTTCAATAATATGCACGAAAAATGTTTGTTAGTTAAATGACTCTCTTTCATAGGACAATCAATTAAAAGAGAAATATATATTTGAATACTAATGTGTCTTTTGAATATATTTTTAATAAAAAAATTATTATATATTAATTATAATTTATTAACTAAGTTGTATACATGATAACTATTTGTTTATAACACAAAATTAGAATAGTCATTAAAGTATTTAGTATATTTATATAGATATGAATATTTTACACGAAAGTGAAAATCAAAATATTATATAGACGGGGTGTGACTTCAGAAATAAATAAACCCAAACTAGTGCTGAGAAAATATTGATACATTAAACCATAGTTAAAGACGGTGAATTTTTGCCCCTTCATGGATGGAAATTGGAGAGAGAGAGAAAATACAAAATGGGGGTAAAATTTGTAAAGGAAATGAAATAGAGGGGTGAAAATGAAAATGAGGATAGAGTGACATTCACTTCGCTCTGAGGAAAAAGGGTGCTTTCTTCGTTTCACCATTGAGAAAGCAAAGGGGTCTCTCAAACCTCTTTCAACAGTCCAAGGTTAGTCTCTCCCCAAAACCCTAATCTCCCAATTTCAACTTCTTCCCCTTTTCAGATCATGTCGTTAATCTTATCGTTGAATTTTGATATCGGTTCTTGGAAAATCTTTTACTCACCGATTCAGAATCTTTAACTTTTGCGCTTTGAGTGCTCGTTAGTGCGCGTCGTTTCTTTGTTTAATCCATATAATCGTGATAAATAAAATTGAAAAGGTTGATTAGGGTTTTTGGTTACATTATTCGGTTTAATTGCTTTGGAGAAACAGAAGGAAAAGATAGATCATCAATTTAGGTTAAATTAAACTATAATGTCAACTTGTTGTGTTGGTTTCGTTTGCTTCAGATAGTTGATGATACAAAAAGATGTTCAATTTGGTTATAGTAATGTAAATAGATCAAGAGGATTCTTAAAAGTGGTGATTTTTATTTAATTTAATTTAATTTTTTCATTAAAATACGTTCATGTGTTTACAAGATTCCTTTGCTATATTGCAGGTTGCACAGTTTTAACTGTTTAGGTTTTTGGCTTCCAAAAGGAAAATAAAAAAACTGTGCAGCTCTGGTTACAAAGTCATAGTTGCTTAGTTGTGTTTCTATGCATGAAATTGGAGTTAAAGATAATTGTAGATGGAATCCCTTTGGAAACTTGTGTATTTGCTAGAGCCTGCTCCCGTCACACTTATCACCACGGCTGTAGCTGTGGTGTTTGGATCTGCTTTTCGAGCTCTAAATTATGGGAAAGAAATGGAGCATAATCGGGACATGTCAGAAGCATCCATTACATTGGATAGGTCCCAAGCACTGATGATCCCGGTTATGAGTTCTTTTAGCTTGCTTCTGATGTTCTACTTGTTCTCATCAGTCTCGCAGCTTCTCACAGCATTCACTGCCATTGCTTCTGTGTCGTCCCTTTTCTTCTGCCTGTCTCCTTATGTTGCATATTTGAAGTCACAGTTTGGTTTGGCTGATCCTTTTGTTTCACGCTGTTGCTCGAAATCTTTTACACGACTCCAAGGAATGCTATTGTTTACATGCTCTTTTATAGTGGTTTCTTGGCTTGTTTCTGGTCATTGGATACTGAACAATCTGTTGGGCATATCGATATGCATCGCATTTGTAAGCCATGTGCGTCTTCCAAACATCAAGATTTGTGCAATGCTCCTCCTTTGTCTGTTTGTATATGATATTTTCTGGGTTTTCTACTCTGAGAGATTTTTTGGGGCAAATGTCATGGTATCAGTGGCAACACAGCAAGCATCAAATCCTATGCACACAGTTGCTAATAGTTTAAGTCTTCCTGGGTTGCAACTAATAACAAAGAAATTGGAGTTACCTGTAAAGATTGTCTTTCCAAGAAATTTGTTGGGCGGTGTTGTTCCAGGAGAGAGTGCAGCAGACTTCATGATGCTTGGTTTAGGGGACATGGTATATCACATTCTAACCTTCTGAGATTATTACTATATGAGTCTATGTGTTAACTGTTTCTATAGTTTTGACCGTCCTTTTATTGTTTACTGTCACATAAAGTAGTATGTTGCATTGCATGTACTGATGTTCACTTCTCTCCCTTGTTTCCTTGTTAAGTTGTCACCTATTATGATGTAAAATATTCTTCCACATATCATTGCAAGAGCAGTGAGAAAAGAACATGAAAATAGAAGAGATTGTCACTGTTTGTTATACTGAAGTTTTTTTGTAACCTCCTTCCGTCTCTTTAGTCTTTCCCCTTTTCTCCAACTTCTGCACCAAATAGGTTGAATAGGGCACATTCTGCCAAATTGGTTGATTTGAGTGAAATTTCTGTTGTGAGTTATTCAGTAATTAAATAGGGCATATTGTGATCAAAGTTTTCTGTGTGGTTCAGTGTATCACGTCGATAAAATCCGGTACCAAACATAGAGATTTAAAGGAAATAAACAACTTTTATTGATGATAGAATAAGATTACACAATGTGTTCCCAAGAAATTCGAGAGTCTTGGGTCTCTCTCCCTTCCAAGAATTCGAGAGCTTGGTCTCTCCCTTCCAAATACCACTTTTCTGTTTTTCCCAATAACAGGATGCAGTTCCCTATTTATTCAATACAATAAATGTCTAACTTAATAACTGCTATTAATTATTAGTTATAAAAACAGTAACTGCGAATAAAATAAATAACTGCCTATAACTAACTACCATTTGTTTCTGCCCTCTCTAACACACGTGTATTGCGTATACACTATAAAATACTGTGGTTTAAAGCTTTTAATATCATTAGAGTTCCATGTCCTCCTAAGCTAACCCTGATTTCAATAAATTTTGAAATTCTTGTTTCTTCTAAACTTGTGTATTTGGCGTTTGGTGATTTTTGCTTATCTTTTTGTAGGCCATCCCAGGCATGCTCCTGGCTTTAGTCCTCTGCTTTGATTATCGCAAGAGCAGGGATACAGTAAATCTCTCTGAATTACGTTCTTCAAAGGGGCACAAATACATATGGTACGCGCTGCCTGGATATGCCATTGGTCTGGTAACTGCTTTGGCAGCTGGTGTCTTGACTCACTCACCTCAACCTGCACTCCTTTATCTGGTAATTATGTTTTTTCAATAACTATACTCCCCAATACTGATTAATAATTTGTTCTATAACTTTTGTTATTACTCTCAATTATCATATTTTGTTTATACGTTGGGAAAAGTTTAGTTTACAGAACAAATAAATGGAAGTAGTTATAGCTATTGCTTAATCTACATAATTCAAACTATTTATTTATCATTCCATTTTAAAAGAACAATAGCAACTGGTATGCTCTCTCTGTTGATACAAAAGACTGTTATAGTCGTGTACATAATTTCGGAGGGATAAATAAGTCTAACTTTCATATTTTTGTTTTATGAGGACTGGAGATTTACTTGGTGTGTGTTTGGTTCTGAGGTGGAGAGAATTGAGTTTGAAAGAATTGATTTTGAGAGAATTGATTTTGATTAAAAGTGAGTTGAATGTAAATTGATTTATGTTTGGATATATTCACGTAAATTGATTCTTGTCAATTTATGTTGTTTGGATAGTTTGAATTAAAATTGCTTTTGAACGTGTAATTACCAAAATGGGTTTTAATTTTATTTTAAAATTAGTTTTCATAATGCACTTATTTTATTTCTTACATTACTTTATTTTATTTCTTTTTTCATTAAATTATTTTGACTTTGCAACCAAAAGATAAAGAGCAACTTTTTGTTTTATATAAAAAAAAGCAACTTTTTGTAAAAAAAATAAAAATAAGAAAAACTTGATTCCACATTTCCAAGATTAAGAGCAATTTAAATGGGCCAGCGGGTCAAAGTAATAGCCCAATTGTTTTTCTTCTTCAACCTAAAACAAAAGTAGCAGCCACAAGACACCAGCGAGAGAAACCATCATCACGTCACTGGTAAATTAGAAAATAAGTTGAGGGTAACAGAGGAAGATGAAGAAAGATAAACATGCCACACACCATTGAATTTCAAAATCGATTTCACTCCACTTGAAAGCTCCAAATTGTAGCTTCGGCTAGAATCATTTTTAAAAAGTAAAATCGATTTTCCATTGTTTTCCCAAGCATCTCGCAGAAGAGTGAGACGTGCGGTGTTCCAATGTGCAACCAAACACATACTTATTCAACCATTATTTACGTGAAGCTGTTTCCTCAGTTTCATCCCCTCTCTTTTACTGCTACCATACATCACTATGATGTTGATGAGCCTTGTGTATAACTCATGCTCCTCTTGTAAAATGGGCTCTGTTTTCCTTCTAGGTGCACATAGCAATAAAAAATACTGTGGGTATGACTGTGGTGTCTGCCAAATTTGCGTTGGAGTAATAAAGTGAAATTGTTAAAACATTTTTTACTGACAATTTCTGATTCAGTAGGGACAGGTTATTTGATATATATGGTTTATGTTGAATTTGTACACTGAGGCACTGAGCCACTTGATACATGCAATTTGTTTGTCAAAATCTGTTTTCTTAGACCCAAATCAGATATTGTCAAAACAATTGTCACCTACTGTCCACTGCATAAACTACATGTTGCATTACATACATCATATTCATCTATACCCAAACATTTTTCTAAGTTATTTGTGTGTTGAGTTTCAAACTATGCAATACTCATTCCATGGTCCTGAATCTCATGATTGTCAATGGAGCTCTGTTCTCAAAAGTCAATAACATTCTTCATTTAATTGTTCATCTTATACAATGTAAATATCCTATATAATAGTATTTATATAGGAACCTATCCCATTTTGCATTCTCATTTAGCTTGACCAATACTGTGGCATCAAATTCTCCCTTGATGTATAGAAAGAAATCCAAGGTCTTTGATGATACAGAAATTAAAAAAAAAGGAAGTAAGCCAAAAATTTGGTCTAATCGAAGTTTGTATATATAATTAAGTAAATTTTAAATTTTGCAAATCATGGTACAGCTAGCTTAATTTTAACTTTTAGTATGCATCAACACTCAACTGTTCTTTTTCTTTTTTTGATAATAACAATTACTTTTATTTGTTTATGCAGGTGCCTTCTACCTTGGGACCTGTAATTGTGACCTCTTGGATAAAAAAGGAGTTACACGAGTTGTGGGAAGGAAACATACCAAATCTCAATGATAAGGACCGCGAAGTAGAAGTTTAGTCTGTTAACTCGTGGTTTTATAGCCGAAAAGAAAGTTGTAAATTCACTGAGAATCTTTAATCATGTGACTCACCAAGAATATTGGCATAAAATGTTAAAGTTGTTATGTCTTGATGTTTTTATTCATACACCAAAAAATGAAAGGAAAGATTACACATGACTGCATCCGAAATGAAAAAATCGAGGCTGTATTTTTCCAAATGATAGCAAATTTCTTTGTAAGCCTTTCAATATGCCAATGTGCTTGGGATAGTGAGGGCGACCGAACACAACCTAAGTGATACATATCCTGAGGTGACCAAATAAACTGTAACATGATTGTTCTTGTGTTATAAAATGCCAAAGTTATAAGGGTGCTGCTTTTTTGCGTAGTCGTTATTAAAAATCTCTTAATGTTTTTGGAATTGCTTTTTTGGACTGTACAATTTATTTTGGAACATGGATCAAGACGAGCAAGATTTGATATTTTTTTCTGATACACACTTTCAAATTAATTTTGGGGGTGGGAAAAGTAGCATTCAAGTTACAGTAGATCATTCTTTTGTTGCTTTGCTTATCATAAGTGTGGCTAGCCCATGTGGACAAATGGGCTGAATTCATTTAAGGAAGCAACAAAACGTAGATAAACTTGAGGTTAATAACTAATAATTAAATCTATCATTAATGTCAACAAACTCAAGAAAATGTTTGATTATAGTATTCACATTATTTTTAACTAAAAACTTTAAAAATTATTTTCAACTTTGTTGCTTATTTTTACCGGAAGATAGTGACATGATCATTGATCAGTTTGATCTTCACTTGTTTTGAAATGAGTTATCTGTTTTAGAAAGATTAATTTTAATGGTATTGATAAAAATATTCTTCATAAATATCTTCATCTGTTTCAAATATTCTTAGTCAAAGTATAGTGTAGAATGATTTTATGTATACTTTATATTTATAGTGATTGCTATGAGTTAAAAATTTGAACAGATATTACAGGATCAGTTTTAATATGCCCAGTGGTCACTTGTATATACTTCTATATCTGGAGTTTTTTTGTCCCTTTCTGCTTCATACCCATGATTTTGGATACTTCTCCTGAATAACCTACCCTACATTTGATCTAGAATTTGTACGAGGTTTTGTTAAATTCCTAAAGTTATATGTCAAATGTGTAACAACAAGATGATATTACAAAAATAAATTATAATCCCAATTGGTATAACTTGTGAGAAATAATGTCAAATTGCATTGTATCACTACTTCTTCAATAAACATGTACTATATGACACGAGTATATATAATTCTAAAAAGGTCACACCACTTGTATTAATTTTTGCCATCAAATATCACCACTTCAATTTTTTTTTTTTTGCTATCAGATATCATCACTTCAATTGATATAAACTAATAAGAAGAATGTTCACATCGAGTCCATCAAATTTCCAACATCTCATAGGTCATCATTGAGGCAAATGAATTATTAATATTTGCATCCCACTCAAAGTAGTATGGCAAACAAAAAATTGGAAAAATAGGCAACATCTTGATTCAGTCAAACAATATCGTAAGTGGAACAAATATTTAAACAAGTGTAACAATGAAGGTTATGGAGTGTTCCTAAGAAACAGGGTGATTATAGGGTGGCAACATCTTCCATTAGTGTATGTGGGGTTACGATCTCTTCATTTAATTGACATTTTCATTTGGAGAGACAGACACATAAAATATTAATATTATTTTTTTTATGTATAAGTCTCTTTTTAAATAAAAGTATTCATTAAATAAAGAAATCTAAATTTGTTTTTGTTTTTGCTAGATGTAACTGTAGACTTTAACGACTTTTCCATATTTTGTTGGAAAATAATTAAAGAGGTAATTCTTTTTTTTGACATAAGAGGGCCATTAGAAAAAGCTGAATCTAATCTAATATAAAAAGGGAGGACTTTTGTGGTTTGTCTTGTCAAGTGGCATATTTGTTTTATGACAATTTCTTTATTAGAACCATGACAAATGACAATGAATCAAATGTTATTAAATTACTTGAACTTCATCTATTCTATTAAAAATTATTTATTCAATCGTTAAATATAGTTTTTTTTATTACAAAAATTGTTGAATTAGTTAAATTTACATTTCGCTTGAAGTTATTAAACATGTAAATATGTTTAAATTCATTCTATTC
>JBBPBP010000001.1:12050307-12071735 GCA_037974735.1 Cicer chorassanicum | reverse complement strand
AAGGTTCTCCAAGGAGTTATTAAAAGTCATAAAAAAAATTAGTTATTCAACGTGTGATTAAGTATATTTTTAGTACATCTTTAATTTTGTAGTTGACAAAATCACATAGAGTCACCATAATTCCATTAATCCTACCGTAAAATTAAATATATACTTAATTGATAACGAAGTTAAAGAATCTTGACAATGAAACTCTAGTTATAAGATTTAACTCACAAAAAGTAAAAAACTTACAAATTGATTAATAGTTGGTCATAAGTGACAATTCTAATCACTTTAATTTTGTGAACGAATTTGAATTCAATAAATAATTATGAACATTACAAACAAAACACATCAAACTTAAAGGTCATGTCATTCCAAAAAAAAATTGAAAGTCAAATTTGTTTGGTTATTTAATTGATTTAAATTGAATTTTCGAATTTATAGAGATAATTGAATAAGTTTTTTTTTTCCAATCAATAATTAGGTTCTTACACCTATAAATATTGAAACTTGAAAGAGATATTTTTCATCTCATCCATACCTCTTGAATACAAGTATTTATATACACGCAACAAATTATAAAATTATTTAAATTTGCTAACCTTTTCACAATCAATACAAGTCCTAGTCGAGCCAACTCTTTATATATGAGAATTTACTTTGTACCTGTTCTTGACTGGGACATAAAGTACAGAATAAAAGAGATATTGTTTTTGGATTAAGTAATAGAGATATTCAAACATTACAAATATAACAAACAATATAATTATAACAATCAGAAACAACGGTGGAACAGTGATCATAACACTCGGGCACATGTTTTTATCCTTTTGCTTTAGTATTTTTAAAATCACTTTATAGCTTAGAATAATTTTTTTTAGCTTATTTCTAAACTTTGGGTTGAAATTGAATTACAATTTTATTATTTGCATTTTAACCCCTGCTCGCTTTGTAGGCCATAACTTGAGCTCTGGATATCCGATTGAGGCATGCGAGCAGTCGTTGGAAAGCTAAAAATCAGAGCTACAACTTTTGTGTTTGAAAAAAATCTGAATTCCAAATTCTACTGAGTCTAAATTACAGATTTCATATTCTGGACCTTTGTAATAACTTAAATAGCGGGCTCCTTGTTTTAAAGCCCAAAAGCCCGAGTACTATATATTTGGGATTTCTTTCTTTTTTTAGATGGACAATATTTTTCGGACAGAATCATCAGAATATAATAAAAAAAAGATATTTTTATTTTCAATTTCGATGGAAGGCTAATTTTAAAAGGTTAATCCGCGAATTCAAAGTTTCATCACACCTGGAGATTCAAGTTACATCTTCGATTCTAAATTATGATTCTAATTTCGTTATTTGATTATATTGATAATTCGATTGCTTAAATTGAATCTCAATAGGATCAATTAAATTTATTTGACAGAATTTGATTTCAGTCTCTAATTAAATTATAATTCTGCGACGCTTGTTCGTTAATTGTAATATTTTGATGATTGTGATGCTTAATCCAGTCAATGAAATCGAATTCACATAGGGTTGATTGTACGCTTGTTTGATCAATTCTATAGTCAAATAATAATAGAATCATGAATTAGAAATTATAGAATCTGTGATAGGTCCGAAACTTGAATGAGTGGATTAATCGTTTTTCTCATATGTCCAAATTATTTCTAATTTCGATAAATCATTATCAAAACCCCCAATACAGATTTTTAACTCGGTTAATATCGTTATATTAGGAGTCCTTGCGAAACGACTCGGGTTATTACCCTTTTCTGCAGTTATTTCAATTCGTATTTGATTCGTGTGCGACAACGGAACAAACAGCTAAATTATTTGCATAAGATGCATTTTCTTATATTTTCTTATATGCACATTGGGGATTGGTATAGCAATAATTTTGTGGCAGGGACATGTTATGATTTAACACTTCTGTTATATTTATCCAAATGACATAATTGATTCAAATAATTGATATATGGCAGACCTCACATTTGAATTTTTCCGTTAAAATATATTCACTTGCAAACTTATAAAGCTTATATTCACACGTTTGATAACTCTTCAAATTGACTAGGAGCTCCATCGTTTTCCAAATTGCTCATTCACGTGAAACCTCTAATGTTAAATACATATTTCCAATATATAATTTTCATATACTGTATAATACGAACTCCTCTCATTCGTATTTATAAGAAATGACAAAATTGTTTGTATAATTCAAAGACTAAATTACAAAGTTAAGGAGTTATATACAAAATAATAAATTCAAATTTTTTTTTTCCAAAAAGTGTATTTTAACACTTACGCCCATAAATAAAAAAGTAAAATTCAATTTTAGGTTAATATTTCGAGGGAGAGTTTTGCTACTATTGTAGTTCGGTTAGACTCGAGGAATAATACATGTTAAAAAAAAATATTTTTCTAATAGTTAATACACTGTTTTTTAATAAATACTCTCCCATCAATAAATTTGTTCGATTTTCAACGTAACATTAATTGTTTTTAACCTTTTATACCATAAATTAATATTATCTATATCACGTTATTATTTTTTATTTTGCATTTATTTATGATAATGAAAACTCAACCAATAATTTAAAATGTTACTTTAATAAAATTATAATTTTCTCTATTTTATTTATCATCTTTTTTTAGTGTGAAATAATCAACTACGACAAATACCAGGTGCTCAATAATCAAATTATAGATGTTTTTTTAATATCAATTGTAGTTATTTTTCTATTTTCAATCAACAATATTTTTTTCCTTTCTTAATCCTTCAATTCGCAGAGAAAAAGCAGTATGATAATCAAGAGTTCTACTGATAAATAATTAAAATCTAATTCGAGGTTCCCTAAAACATTTGTAATTGAATAAAGAAGATTTTATCGGATAAAAATCATATGGGAGAGAATCTATTAACCACTTTTTCCACCACTTCACTCCCGCTCAAATCAACCTCTTATTCCTGTGTGATTTTGTGGAAGAAAAAAAGAAGTTCTACACTAAATATCAAGCATTTTTGAAGGAATATCAAGCATTATGAGCATTAGAGAAGAAAAATGTACTTTTGGATCGTGGCATATTCTTATTGGAATCATTCAATTCAAACCACTCGTTTTTATGAACAAGAAAGGAAATGCATTTTCATGCACACAAGCACAAACAAACAACTACTACTGTTACGTGCTGCTACAACCACATAATACATTTATCATCTTTTCCCCCAAATCTTCTCCAAAACCGTAGTCAATTTTTCCTTTGTTTTCTATTTTTGTTCCTTTCCTCTCCCTTACTGGTTTGAAACTATGTGCCACCCACTCTTTATATCGAAGGTCGGCATGTGTGTTCGACACATCTTGATAGTATGTCAGGAATCTCGATAGAAAATATAAAAAATAGATAATATTAAAGTGAAAATAAATTTTATATTGATAGAGTAAAAATACAAAAAGTTATGGAATGATTATATGATATGTTCTTTATATATACAATTAGTAGAAACTTAATTAACTAATCACTTATTAACTAAATAACTTTTATATTTAATAGACACATATACCACATTGATATTTTTTGAATTTTGTCAAAAAAAAAAAAATACTACTTTTTGAGTTATTACTTGTGTTTATGTTTTTTTTTTAATAAGCACTTGTGTTTGTGTTAGTTGTGTCTTGTGTAACTGTTGTGATTCATAGGTTTGAAAATGTTATTACAAATAAAATAATGATAAACAAAAACAATTACAAGTGCTCTTGATAGTTGGTTCCATAATAGTAAAGTTTTATTTTTTAATTTATTGAATAATTTAATCACCCTTTTGTCTCAACTTGCAAGTGGTAATAGAACAATTGTACAAAAAAATAATCATATGGAATCCGAGTCCTCTCTTTGTTTTCTTCCAATTTATCCATATCCTCTTCTCAAATTGCTCTTCACAAAGTTCCAATCTTTATCACTTTTCAACTACACCCACAAATAGAAAGCTTGAGAAAATGGCAGAATCTGAGGAAGAAAATCAAGAGTTTCTACCTAAAGCAAAAACATCATCATTAGAGGAACATGGTTGTTGTGCTATGGATTTTGATTTGGATTTGGAAACTTCATGGCCTTTGGATCATATGTCCTTTGTCTCCAACCCTATGTCACCTTTTCTGTTTTCCACCATCTCTGACCAACCTTCATCTCCTCTATGGGCTTTTACTGATGGAGAAGATGATAAGCATGTCAAGCTTGCAGCTTCAGCTTTCTCTGATTGCCACAAAATCTTCTCTTGTATGTTTTGTTTGGTTCCTTTCAGATTGCTTTTCTGTTGACTTCAGTTTTTTATTTTTTATTAATCTTTGAGACTTGATTAATTCTCAGTTGACTGCAACTTGAACTGATGCAACCAAATTTGCTTTTTTTTATTTTTTTATTTTATTTGAAAATGTAATATTTTGTTTGGTCTTGTACCCTCTGGTTCTCGGGGAAAGGAGCTCTGGTAATCTGATTATGTAGAAAGACTTTATGGGACTGAAATTGATTTTTTTTTTCTCCTTCTTCTAAACTCCACTGCTTCTTCTAAACTCCACTGCTGAAATTTCATGGTTTTTACCTTATACCATTACATGCTACATTTTTTTTTTAGATTCTTGGAGTATTTATAAGGTTTGGAAGTTCTAGATATTATATTATGATGTTGAGTTCATATATTTTATTACCATAACTGTGAAGTTTTCATAATCTACTACAATGTAATTTGGTGCTAAACATGTGTTTTGTAGTTTGTGTGGAGAGCTTCATTTCTTCTAACTAAAGCTACTGTTTTCAGCTGATTCAAATTCAATAACCGAGAAGCCGGTGGAGAATGATGAAAACAAAAAACATTTACCACCTCTTGTGCCACCAATAGAAAATTTGGATGGATATTGTGCAATCAAGGAGAAGATGACACAAGCGCTCCGCTACTTCAAAGAGTGGACTGAACTGAATGTTTTGGCTCAGGTTTGGGCTCCTGTGAGGAACGGTAATCGGTATGTGCTTACAACTTCAGGTCAACCCTTCGTTCTTGATGATCCACATAGTAATGGACTCTATCAGTATAGAACGGTCTCCTTGATGTACATGTTTTCTGTGGATGGAGAAAACGATGGAACTCTCGGACTTCCTGGTCGAGTTTTTCAGCAGAAACTACCAGAATGGTCTCCCAATGTTCAGTACTATACTAGTAAAGAGTATCCACGCCGAGATCATGCTCAACATTACAACGTTCGTGGAACCTTGGCTTTGCCTGTATTTGAACCTTCATTGCAGTCATGTATTGGTGTGCTAGAGTTAATAATGACTTCACCAAAGATTAACTATGCTCCTGAGGTTGAACAAATTTGCAAAGCCCTTGAGGTTGAGTTTTTTTCAACGTTGCTATCTATACCTAGTTTTATGGTTTTCTTATGTTTGGTGATTACCATATGTTTATATATTTTATACCAAGATTTTCATGGTAGAAATGTGGACTAAGTATCAGTGTTGTTAACTAGTGTAATTTGAACAAATCATTGTTACTTCGCAATACGCTATTTAATAGAAAATCTTGTCCAATAGCAGCTATAGCAGCTCTATAGTAGTGTTGCATAGCAGAATTTGAACAAACTACTATTTTTTGCAATCCGCAATCGACAACACTGATAACTGATATAAGTACTAACATATTTAGATTTCTAAGTCACTTTCTGTTGGTTTCCTTTCAGGCAGTAAATTTGAGGAGTTCAGAAATTTTGGACTATCCATACACTCAGGTGGTTTTAATTTTCATGCTTGATGCATCCTAATCTGTTATATCTAGATAATATTGATGATATTAGTATTGTTCTATATCTTACCCCTGGATTCCCACAGATATAACTTGGCAATGCTTTTAAACCAGATTTGCAATGAAGGGCGTCAAAACGCACTATCCGAGATCTTGGAGATATTGACAGTGGTGTGTGAAACTCATAATTTACCTCTTGCACAAACATGGGTTCCATGTAGGCATAGGAGTATTTTGGCACAAGGTGGTGGTTTAAAGAAAAGTTGTTCTAGTTTTGATGGTAGTTGCATGGGACAAGTTTGCATGTCTACAACCGAGGTAGCATTATATATCATAGATGCTCATTTATGGGGATTCAGAGAGGCTTGTGTTGAGCACCACTTACAACAAGGTCAAGGTGTTGCTGGAAGAGCTTTTTTGTCACAAAACATGAGCTTCTGCACAAACATTACTCAATTTTGCAAAACAGATTACCCTTTGGTTCATTATGCTCTCATGTTTGGGTTAACTAGCTGTTTTTCGATTTGCTTGCGGAGCTCTCATACGGGAAACGACGATTATGTGTTAGAGTTTTTCCTGCCTCCTAATATTACGGAATTTCATGAACAGAAGACACTCTTGGGATCCATATTGGCAACAATGAAACAGCATTTTCAGAGTCTTAAGATTGCTGCAGGTGTTGAACTTGACGAAGATGGTTCGATTGAAATTATTGAAGCAATGGATGAAAGTGTTCATATTAGGATTGAATCTATTCCAATTGTTCAATCTATTAAATCGCCAGCAAGACCTGATGCCTCACCAAATATGGAGGAGGACAAGGTACAGCAGGATCCGTTAGAGATTCATGGTGAAAATATAGGTGGAAACATTGATCAGGTGTCCTCCTTAGGGAATAAAAACGTAAAGAAACCCTCAGAGAGGAAACGTGGAAAAACCGAGAAATCAATTAGTCTTGAAGTTCTACAACGCTATTTCGCTGGGAGTCTCAAAGATGCTGCAAAGAGCCTTGGCGGTACGTTCATTCATACTCTGACATATAGTGTGATAAGATTCATATTTATAATTGTCTAAGAATACAAATGTAGATTCTACTACAATGAAGTTCATCTTGTGGTTATTTTATCTCTATGAATCCGTAGCTATCTGGAAATAGTACTATCATCAAAGAGTATATTATGCAATCAAAACATACAAATTGTATTTTTTTTTTTAAAGTTA
Source organism: Cicer chorassanicum (assembly GCA_037974735.1). Classification (NCBI taxonomy): domain Eukaryota; kingdom Viridiplantae; phylum Streptophyta; class Magnoliopsida; order Fabales; family Fabaceae; genus Cicer; species Cicer chorassanicum. Next base: position 12,064,732 of record JBBPBP010000001.1, on the reverse strand, counting down.
GTAGTATCTAATGAAGCACGAAAGAAAGTAGCAGCTCTAACATAAAGTTCTTGAATATATTCTTGTTGAACAGTTTGCCCTACGACAATGAAGCGCATATGCAGGCAGCATGGGATATCCCGTTGGCCATCTCGAAAGATCAACAAGGTTAACCGTTCCCTGTCCAAGCTCAAGCGTGTTATTGAATCAGTTCAAGGTGGCGAAGGAGCGTTTGATTTGAATTCTCTCAACACTAATCAACTTCCAATTGTTAGTTCTTTCCCTGATCCTTCTACTCCAAATACGTGCAACCAGCAAGCCTCATTAAGCATTAGGCCGTCAGAGCCTCAGATAAAAGAGAATGGATTTGGTGTATCACAAACAAACATAGAGGTTGTAATGGAAGATCAATTGCTTGGAGGAAGGAAACAAAGTCTTGGAAAAGAAGTGATTATTAATGATAAAGGTGTGGCTGTTCAGAAGGTTAGAGCTAGGAGCGGCTCGAGCGGAGATAGCACAAATCCTATTTCTCATGACTCATGCCATGGTAGTCCACCAGTTGAAAGTTCAACCATAAAAGAAATATTCATTCCGTCCAACAATGAGCAATGTGTTGCGTTGAAGGGATCGCCAGAGTCGAGAGTGCAGCCAACTAATGGATTCAACCCTCGAACGGCTTACCGTATGCCTGACAATGTGATTGCAGAACTTGAAGAGCCATTTGGAGGAATGCTAATAGAGGATGCTGGTAGTTCAAAAGACTTAAGAAATTTGTGTCCTTCAGTAGCTGAGGCCATTTTGGAGGATATGGCACCAGAACCTTGTGGGACTAATCTTCCAGGTTCATCATATCTTGCTCCTAAACAGTGCATGGATACTATTAATACATCCGCGATGCCTTTTGCAGCTAGGAAAGAAATGAAAACTGTGACTATTAAGGCAACATATAGAGAAGATATCATAAGGTTTAGGGTCTCTTTGACTTGTGGCATTGTGGAATTGAAAGAAGAAGTTGCAAAAAGGTTGAAACTAGAAGTTGGTTCATTAGATGTCAAGTACCTGGATGATGATCATGAATGGGTTTTGATAGCATGTGATGCAGACCTGCAGGAGTGCGTTGATGTTTCAAGATCATCAGGAGGAAGCAACATAATTCGGGTTTTGGTGCACGACATTACGTCGAATCTTGGAAGCTCCTGTGAGAGTTCAGGGGAGTGATGTATGTACATATAGGTTCAGTTTGTAATGTATTGTTTAGATCCTTGTGGTCATTAGGAAGATGGGTAAAAAAAAATTGATTTTGGTTAAGATATGCTCAAATTGTAAGAAGTTTGAGATAAGATTAAAGAATTTTCACTCTATTGAATATTTGGTATCACTCAGAAGTATAGAATTGTTCAAATTGTGGGATTTTTTCACACATAAAAACATTATTAAAATTATAGAATTGCTCAGTTCATATTCAATAGAGTGAAAATATGTGGTCAAGTTTAAAAATCATGATGATATTGAAATTTAGAATTGTTCGGTTCATATGTTATATGAAATCCAAATCTTATTGATTTAATAGTCAGTGTACTGCCGCAGTCACAAGAGTAATGCCATATTTGTGAAACAAAATAATCAAAGGCTTAAATCACACATTTGATTATATTGCATTGTAAAAGACAACAATTGTTAACCTCATGTGTTTAATGATGTTGGGCTCAACCATGAGTAGTTAAGTCCCATGTCGATTATGAATAAGCAAAATGTTGGATATATAAGAGAGGTGATCCATATATTAATTGCCTTAAAGTTTTGGGTGGAGATGTGTCAAAATCTCCCGGACTATCCAACAAATAACTCTGGAGGTTAATGTGTTTCTGAATGGTTGAGTCAATCGGGAGTTTTGAGTTCGAGATCTCACTCTATATTATTAGAGCATTTAGTTAAATGAGTTCGTGATCTCACTCTATATTATTAGAGCATTTAGTTAAATCAACGATTAGTTACTGTTCCATTTCCAAAAGAGTCTGTGTTGCCTTATCCACTTACATAGGACTTGTAGAGGTTCAGTGGGGTCCCAAGATTGTCCTCCACGTCTCCTACCAGCCCATTTCATTCTCTTTTGTTGCTTTCTTCCTTGCATGGCCTTGGCACATGTTTTTCCTGGTTGTAAATGTATTGGTATGTCATTTTTCTCATAACAAAATTATACAGGATAGAAAAGAGAATAGAAACGTGCATCACAGTTCTGTCATAATGATGCAATTCTTGTATAAATAATCTAGCTTCTTCTAAATTCTATCATGTTAACTTCTGCAAGGCTGTTTTGTTAAAAACATTGTAAGAGTTGGCCGCACAAAAGAATCAGAAGAGTTGGTTTCAAATAAGTAACATCATTTTTTGTTATTTAAGTATCAAATTCTCTACTCAAAGTACATTTGACAGGGCTGACAATTTGTTGGACAAGTTTTAAACTGTAGATGCTAAGGTTACATTTTAAAGCTCTTCACCCCTCCCTCCCTAAGAGTGTGTTATGCAAGAATCAAACGGCAGTACTTTCAACAAACTCAACACTGTTTAAACAACTGAAGCACATTTGAAGGATTGTTTACCTCTTTTATGCAAATATTATAGAATACACATGAAGAACAAGTTTCATTGCAATTACTGCTGTCATGGAACAGCCGTCTGCATCATCCACAGTTGCAGATACTAGATAAATGTTGTCTCAAGTATATACAGATTAAACTTATGGTTTGGTTGACGGTAGATGAAAGGGAGAAGAGGAAATATTTTAAATGTGTTTAGTTCAGTTTTTACAAGAGAAGAGCAAAATTCCTCCGTAACTTTCATTTAGCTCTCCCTCCATTTGAAAGAGGTGATACGCATATAAAATCCATTAAAACACCTCTCGTCTTAGTGAACAACATATAATTTTAATTAAAAAATCACTTTTCACCTTTCCCTTTTTTAAAACCAAATACAGCTCTACTCGACCGGTTAACTCTACCACATTCTACTTAAACTATAGCTTCCAAAATAAGTGTTAAGACATTTCTATCATAGATGTTGTGAAACATGCCACGATAAAGACTACTTTGGAAGCAGAAGATAATGAAGGAGGCTTCTAGGACGTTCAGGTACTGTTCGAGAACTATAATTTAATTTTTGATCAGAAGCAATAAAAATATATAATTTTACCTCTATAACTTAAACGATAGTAAACACTTATGAATAATAAACTATTCTTGCTCTTATGAATAAGATCGAACTTTTTTGATGATCTAGAATTTGATTTGAAAAAGAGCAAACTTAAATATAGAAATGGAGGTAGTTTATTTCAAATTCGAGGATTTAACAAAAGAAAACTTATATCTCACTAATTTATTTTCTCTTCAAAATTAAAGAAGGAAACATATATCCAGTTTATCCTCTGTATTAATTTAACAGTCCTAATTACTTTCAGATCCTCTTTGCTTAACAAAAACCATCACAAATAAATAATTAAAGGTGTTGTCACATACACAATTCTATTTTGATACCTTGACCATCATGATCTGTCAATATCAAGTAATCAAGTAATAATACAGGAAAATACATGAAATATATAATAAGTTTGTTTGGAAAATTGATTTTAACTCGGATGTCTAAGTTATAAAATAGAGTACATTTCTAACCATAAATACTCATAAATACTCGGAACAAAATTAAGCCAAGCTAATATCCATCAAAACATTGACTCTAAGACCATAACAAGGGTAAATCATACTTATTTCTTCTTGTCTCCAGCTCCACCAGCCCTGCACATTGAAAATATCATAGTTAGCACAAATCAAGACCAACAAAACTACATTTCAGGAATGCTTATCATAATAAATTAGATATGGCACACATATTAATAATATTAACAAAAGAACATAGGACAAACCTCATCTTCCTGAGTACGTTGGACATCTCCTCACGCTTCTTCTTAGCACGTTTGTGGGTTCCAAGCTTTCTCTTTGCAACCTTAAGTGCCCTCTTATCTTTTCCAACCTTGAGCAACTCAGTTATACGCTTCTCATAAGGTGCAAACCCAGCAACCTCTCTGATGAGGTTTCTCACAAAATGCACTCTCTTGCTTGTTTTCTGATTGAGTCAATAAATTCTTTAGGGCCACATTTAAACAACGTAACATCTTATTAATTTTTCTAAGGTGGTTAGAAAGTCACTAGCTAGGCACTAAAAGACATAGTTCTCATTTTATTTGTATCTTTCACACAGAATGATTCGATATCAATCAGGAGTTTAACAAGAAACAACCCATCAAATGCTTCTAACATTTTAAAACTGTTTTATTCTACTTTTATCCTTCAAAAAGACTGTTGCAGCATGAATAGTAAAAACTTCAACCAAAATTGTGAGTGAAGTGAAAGGAACCGGTAAAAAACACACTGGATTTAATCTGGTATGAAAACACCAGCAATAACAGAAAAACATTGCAAGTTGTAGGCAACAAATTCAAATGCTTCGCCACTATTAAGTGATATTCACTAATGTGTAGACAAGGAAATTATAATACAAGGGAGTTGCCTCATAATAAAAAACAACAAAGTAAAAAATTGTACTCAAATTAAACAGATACAATAAATTTCACCAATTGGAAACCAACTTCCTTTTTCTAAAGTTACAAGATAGTTCAAAACTAATAAATTGAAAAATTAGGTTTTAAAAATTAGGAAGCAAAAACTATTAGGTATCTTTGTCCCAACTACAAAGACAAATACTAAGACTGCTAATAAAATTAAACTATTTATGTTGTGATTCTAAAAACACCATTAACAATCTAAACAAAGTTGAAATACGAAACTGAAAAATAAAATCGCATAGGAAAAGGGAAAAAAACTGACCCCCTTGCGATCTGAGGGGCGTGGAGCCAACTCCTTCTTGGTGACAACGTGACCCTTGTTCAATCCAACAAAAAGACCCGTACTGGGTTGTTTTGGAGCCATTTCCCTGATCAGAAACAAAATCACACACTTGAAAATTGTCGATTGTTTAACAACAATAAGAAGATAAGTAGAAATTATCAGGACGAAAACATTGGATTAAGGCAATCGAATATCGAGAATGAGATTGAGAGGAAATATGGTTTACCTGTGGTGCCGGTGAGTTCAGAAACCCTAGCGAATTGCGGTGGAAGAAAATAATCTAGGGTTCATTTTAAGTTACTGAATGGGCCTACACCGGCCCAATTACTCTTTTTTTTAAAATAAAAATAAAAACAACCCAAACAGGAAAGTTTAATTTTGTACCCCTCAATTTAATTTATACTTCCAAAATGTTAAAAATTTAAATATGTCATTTTAATTTTTATTAAATTAATCGTAAAAAATGTTACTCCAAAATCTCACCCTCACTAAATATTGACATGTAAAACATAAATATAATTAAGAGCATAATATACTTAATACATAATAGATACTTACAAAGTTTTGTAAACTCAAAATCAAATTACAATTTTTTGAAAATAGTAGAGACACTCAAGATTTCGAAGAGAGTATTCTTATTTTTGCTCTCCAAAACTCTGATTTGTGGTGAAGAGTCACTCCTTATATAAGAAAAATGTCCCATGGTAACTCACTTGAGTAAATGATTAGATTTCGTCTAGGAGGTTATATATATACACACACGTATTTATAAAACATCCGATGTAAATTAAATATTTATTGTCTTTATAAAAAAAATATTATAATAATTACGTGCTCAATTACTTTTTAACTTATAAGTCACATCATGTATTTCCGCTCATATTTCCCCCATAACTTTGTCTTTCCTCTCAATGTTAAAAGTTCATTATGGGTGTATAATAGGAGTAGGAATCCTCTACCTCTAAAGAGGAAAAGGTTGAATGATTTTCTCTTTATCTCTCTCTTAATTTACACTTATTTCTTATCTTTCTCTCAATATTTTAATCATCACTCTCGCTCTCTTTTATACACACAAACTAAAATCAGTCTACATTTTCCTCCCCAAAGATAGATGATCTATTTCGGCATAATGCCTTAAAATTAAGCCCTCGCTTTTTTTTAGGCTTAATTGCAATTTTAGTCCCCCTATTTATACTGATTCACGAAATTGGTCCCCCTATTTTAAAAGTCGACAGTTTTGGTCCATCTCTCTGATTTTGTAGCTAAAAAATGATCACGTGAGATGTTTTAAATAACATGACATATGATACGATGATGTAGAGTGATTAACACCCATTAAATTGGAATAAAACGTTGTAAAAACTTAACTTTCAACTTCGAAGTTTTTTCGTATTTTAAATTTAATTAATGACATATGAATATTTAATGGATCTAGATGTTTTATATCATATAATTGTATGTCACGTCATTTAAAATATATCAAATCGTCATTTTTTAGTTTAAAAATCTGAGGGAGGACCAAAACTGTCGACTTTTAAAATAGGGGACCAATTTCATAAATCAGTATAATTAGGAGGACTAAAGCTGTAATTAAACTTTTTTTTTACTCAATGAAGCACTCACATGGGAATGTCAAAGACACATGACCACTCCCCCCAATAAATGACATTAGATCTAGGAATCGTTTATTTAAATTGTCTCATTATAACAATACTTATTCATTTCATACAAAATCAGCCCCCAATCCCCACCCAACTTTGCCACCATGAAAACCTCAAACCCAAAACCAAATGCCCATTTGACTTTCAGCTGTGTAATACTATACACCTTCACCTTGAAATCAATTCTCTATTATTTCAAAGTTATATACTAAAGTTTACAACTCAGCACAAGGTAAACCCCAAAGCTGTCCCTATCATTCGCTCCTCCAACGTTGTATAATCATTAAATCCTATTAACACAATCTGATTGTCTCTTCCTCAAACCAAAGTTTTCATCTTTTTTTTGTCAAAAAAAAAAAAGTTTTCATCTTTTGATGCTTTGGTTTTCTGGGTACTTTGACCAACATTCAATTTTGGTACAAGTCGTTTTTCCTTATTCTCCTTCCTTCCTTGCTGCTTCCTTTTTACTATTTGATTTATTGATCAAAGTCATCGTTTTGGCTGAAGTAATCAAATTTTGAGTCTTTGAGTTTCTGGGGGTTTTTCCCTGTAAGACATCTCTGTTCCCAATTTTGATATATTCAGCAATTTCAAACCCCTATGTAATTTTTTGTATTCTTCAGATTGTATAATCTCTTTATTTTGAGTAGAATCAAATGTTATAGCTGTTATCACAAGGAAGTTAAGATTCTTGGTCATTTTGTTGCTAAATTGTATACCTACTCGAATTTTCATCCAATTACTTAATTTTTTTCTCTATTTTTGGGGTAAATCTGCTACCTGAAGTTACAGTTTTTAATCAGTGATCATTGTTGAATCCACAATTTTTTACAGTGTCAATGTTCTATTAATTGTACAACAAATAGAGTAGTAGTACTATTGTGAAATTTTCGTTTGCACTTCAACTTGAACACTTGAAGTTGATATCTATATCTGTAAAAGCAAGTCATTATTACCTTTCAGGAAATTTTTCCATTTGGTGGAAAGCCAATATAGGTATTTTGTGTACTTTGTATGCTTAGGTTGTAGGAACAATGTCAATTATCTGTGGCTTGCCTCTCGTTGAGTGTGTGTATTGTCTAGCTTGTGCGCGATGGGCTTGGAAACGATGTCTACACACTGCAGGCCATGACAGTGAAACTTGGGGCTTTGCCTCAATCGAAGAATTCGAGCCTGTCCCACGTCTTTGTCGCTATATTTTAGCTGTGTATGAAGATGATCTTAGGCACCCTCTTTGGGCCCCTCCCGGTGGCTATGGAATTAACCCTGATTGGTTATTACTTAAAAAGACATACGAAGATACACAAAAACGGGCTCCGCCGTATATATTGTATCTTGATCATGATCATGCTGATATAGTTCTTGCCATTAGAGGACTAAATTTGGCTAAGGAGAGTGATTATGCTGTTTTGTTGGATAATAAATTGGGGAAGAGAAAGTTTGATGGAGGGTATGTTCATAATGGGTTGTTGAAGGCTGCTGGATGGGTTATGGATGCTGAGTGTGAAATTTTGAGGGAATTGGTAGAGCAGTATCCGAATTATACTCTTACTTTTGCTGGACATTCGCTTGGATCGGGTGTAGCTGCAATGTTAAGCATGGTCGTCGTGCAGAATCGAGATAGGCTTGGAAATATCGAGAGAAAGAGAGTTAGGTGCTATGCTATCGCTCCTGCTAGGTGTATGTCGCTCAATTTGGCAGTCAGATATGCAGATATCATAAACTCCGTCGTGCTTCAGGCAAGTTGGTCAGAATCTTATTTGCTTACTTGAAGAATATTCGACATTCCTTTGAACATTTTCACATAAAGTAGAAGTGATCATTGTGATGAATGTTAAATTAGAGCATTAAATGAATGTTACACCAAGACAAATATTTTCCTGAAGTTTATTTCATGTCATAGCAACCTGATGGAAAAATGTTTGATTGTTGTTTTTTATTATGAGATAGCAATGGATTTGTCCTTATGACAGTTATTATATGTATGCTTAAGATAATTTAAAATTTTAGCTTATACTCCCTTAATACACCATTCATGCTGCATTTGTAATTTGAAGTTAACCAGTGTTTTCCTTGGTCAGGATGACTTCTTACCGAGGACAGCCACACCATTGGAAGATATATTCAAGTCACTTTTCTGGTAGGTTGTAATATCGCATGTACAAGTAATTTTGTTATTATCTTGCTTGTTATATAAGATTCGAGTATGTTCTAGTGGCAAATGAAAATGACTGTCATTGTAATTTTAATAATGTTTTCATGAGAAGATATTGGTTTCTTGGATTGGCAGTTTGCCATGCTTGTTGTGCTTAAGATGCATGAGGGATACATGTATACCAGAGGAGAAGATGCTGAAAGATCCGAGGAGACTCTATGCACCCGGTCGCCTTTATCACATTGTTGAGAGAAAGCCTTTCAGGTATGACTAAGGATTCCAGGAAGAGCTTATGCAGTACTGTAACAGTAATTTTGGAAACTAACAGCAGTTTAAACACAATGTATCCATTTGATTTGTCGAGCATGTGTGTATCTTGTTTCTTCAATTATATGCAAAATATGCTTATACAGGTTTTTCTTTTGGCTTTTCATTTATTAACACCTTTTTCTATGCAGATTTGGAAGGTTTCCTCCAGTTGTGAGAACAGCAGTGCCTGTAGATGGAAGGTTTGAGCATATAGTCCTTTCTTGCAATGCTACATCAGATCATGCCATTATTTGGATAGAGAAAGAGGCTAAAAGGGCTTTGGATGTAAGTCTATCAGCCTTGTAATTTTCCACTTCATTTTTTCGGGGAAGCGAAGTTTTCGTTTCTGTTTCTCTTTTTATGTGTTTGTGTCAACTATAGTTATGTTGACTGAGGCCCTGGATGCAATTATCAGCCTTTTTCAATCAATGGCCTGAAGATTTGAAATACTTAGAGTAATATGAATTTTGAGAACCAACATGATGTGACACAAATCACACGATCTGCAGATAACTAGGTTCCTTAAACATGTGGTCATGGGTCTGATTCTGATCGGTGTGTATGGAAAGGCACCTCTTGGAAGAGGTCAATTTCTTAAATGAATCTCCGTATCTCGAAGGATTAAATTCCGATTGTGGGATACCTTAGGCAAAAAAGAATAATATGAATTTTGAGATGTAATCATATCATATTTTTTCAGCATCACGTCACACTAATAACAATTTTTGTGTCTCTGCTACATCTCCCTTGTGTAGCAGAATCAAAAAAGAGCTTTTGACAATTTCCTCTTCATGTCCTTCAAGTATGCATATAAACTTTCATATTTTTCTAGATTAAATATGTTTTTAGTCCTTATAAAATTTCGCCCTTTTAATATTAGTTCCTGCAAAATAAAAATAGATTTTTAGTCCCTACAAAATTATCATGCAAGCAATTTTAGTTTCGACTGTTAAGACATCATATATTTTTTAATGAATTTTTTCATGCATATTTATGACATTATAAAAAGTTCATCCACAAAAAATGAGCTCAAAATTCGATTTCTAAATTCATATTTTCATTTGTTTTTATCTTGGTATTTTAACATTTACAAAATTCATATTTAAATCATATGCAGTTAAAAAATTGTAAATTTTTGTGGATGATAATTTTATAATGTTTTAAACATGATTGAAAAAACTCATTTAAAACTTTTAAAGTTAAAAGGCAATTAAACATGTTTCGTTTCAGCAGAGGCTAAAAGAATTATCTAGATAATTTGGTAGGGACTAAAAAATATATGTTTATTTTATAGGGACTAATATTGAAAGGTTATAATTTTATAGGGACTAAAAACATATTTAATTCTATTTTTTTCATACTGCATCAATTTGAGCTTTTTGTAGGCCTAAGTAAAGAATCAAGTTCCACTAATTTAGCATTCTATTTAGGGCCTCTTAGAATTTATTTATTTGAGTTTATCTATTGATATAAACACTTGTGATACTGTTTAGAAAATTTTATGAAAACAACTTATGACACGTCCATAAATTGCTTTCAGCTTATTTCCACAAGCTCTCCAAGATATGTTTATGAAAACTTATAGATTATATATTTGAAAACAGTAGAAATAACTCATACATAAGCGCTTAAGTGCTTCATATTTTGACAACATCTTTGCCATATGGTTTCTTCCAATTGCAGTTGATGCTAGAGAAAGATAATACCATGGAAGTACCTGCAAAGCAAATCATGGAGCGTCAGGAAACAATGACGAGACACAACAAAGAATACAAAGCAGCATTACAAAGGGCAAAAACATTAGATGTTCCACATGCTTATGCACCACCATCACAATATGGAACATTTGATGAGGAGGGAGAGGAGAATTCAAGAAGGTCAGAGGCCGAATCTTCAATTGGTTCAACTGATAAGAGTACAATGGATGAAAGCTGGGATGTATTGATCGAGCGCCTTTTTGATAAGGATGAACATGGCCGTATTGTGCTCAAGAAATGATGATAATATAATTTACGTGTACTAAACTGTATGAATTCTTGTCTTGAACTAAAATTCATTCATTTTTTTTGTGAATTTGGGTGTGAGGGAAGAATGGTAAATTTTTTACGGTAGAAATTGTTGGGAATCGTGTTCTCTTCTTAAGCTTCATATATGTAACGATACGGCAATTCATTCCATGAATAAGTGAAACTTACATTTCCAGTTTCTCTGAAAGCTGTGTACAATTTCTCCTATTTATTAATATATAGTCATTGAGAAATTTATCGTCATAGCATCCTGCAATGAATGGTAAATCGGAGTACCCTTATTTCAAAGAGAGAAAAAATGTCTTTGCATCAGATGCAATAGAGTAATTTTCTTTTTAATTCTTTGAACAACTGTTCAATCTTATAAAAGAACAGTAGAAGTTTTAGTTAAGAGATCTCTTTATGTTAAATGCTATATTCCAGAAAAAACATTTGTCATTATCCACAAAAAGTACTGAACCCAGAACCAGCTTGGTTTCACAGCATTTTGTAGCAAAAGAGAAACAATAATGGTACACAACATTAAATTTATTGCAAGCCAGGAAGGGATCGTCCACATATATAAGTCCTTGAACTGATATTCAATGATTTGAAGGTGATTGAATGCGACAAAATTAACTATGAAACGAATGTTGATGATTTGGATTTTGATATATAAGATTATACTACTAGATTACGATTATACTTTCGTCTTTTTCATGCCATTGATTCGAACTTGGGAGTTCACAATGCCCTTATCATAAAATTCTCAAAAATTCTTCACTGTTAAAAAAACTTTTGTCATAAAATTATCAAAATCCATCCGTTAACATTCAAAAATTTCATATTTTGGTGCACTCTTAAAGTCCGTTTGTCAAATTAAGTTTGACTTCCATTGTATGTTTGCATACGAATCTTTTTGGTAATTACAGGTTCAAAAGTACTTTTGATAAGTAATATCCAAATAAATTACATTTTATTATACAGACATTTAAGCAAAGTTATCATAAAACACGTTGAAGGAAACTCATTTCAATCAAATCTAATTTTGCAAAATGAGTTTTAATCAAGAGTACAATGATTATGTATTGTCGGTGTAAAATAATTTTAAAGTGTCAACCAACGTGAACAAATTATCTTGCCATGTATGTGTATATTGTAACTGTTTTTTTTTAATACCTCATACTCCATTATTATCGGTCATAAGTGTAAAACTAGGTTATCATTGATTGTCCATATCTTTTTTTCTTTCCTTTAATCAAAACATAATTCTGTAGACTTTAATCCATATCTATGTCACTTTTTTTTTATGTAAATATCTCTTTTATAGCAAATTGAAGAACTAATGTACATATTTTGAATTTGGGAGTTGTTTATTTACAATAGAAATTAAGAAATGGAATTGTACCCCAAAAAATGGCAAAGGACTTGTGTATAAACACAAATACACAGCTTGTACTATGCCAAATTATTTACCACTTCATCCCACAAAAGATGCCGCTGCAAGGAATTGTCCTCTAACATTCTATCATTCAACTCCCAACTATTGTTACCGAATAACAGGCATAGAAACAGCACACTGCACACATGACACAACAAGCCATCTATATATTACTCATTCATTCCGTGCAATAATTAAACAACAATAACAATGAATCCCAAGCCTAGGATCCTCAAAATGCAGACTGCAGACATAAATAGATTAATATAATCCAGGAAAAAGATAACGTACAAAGAAACTAAAAGAGGAGCAAAAACAGTTCAACCACGTTAATACTCAATTAACAATAAGATCAACACAGGAAATATCAAAATTTCATTGCACGGGGACACGCCTAAACTGAGTAAATCAGCGGGAAACTCCATACAAAATTGTGGTAAAAACATCACTATTCTTCAGCATAGTGTTGACTCTCATTCTTAACCGTTAACAATCACTAGTATCATCGAAACTCTTTAATAAAATTTATAATCCTTCAAAAGCTACAACTCGAGAACATTTTTTGTCACAAATTAATACAACTTTATAATACCTAAAAGAGGCTCAAATTTCATTGTTTTTTATTTCCCTTCAGGAGAATGATTTGGTTTCTTGAGTGAGCATGATGATTTAAAAGCTTCAATTTGTGACTGGCATTTAACATAGTCACCCTTGTTCTCTTCCAAACACTTTTTTAAAGCCTCAACATCACATGGTGAAATTATTTTCTTCACACTGCTGCTATTATTCTCTTCTTCGTGACCCATAAGTTCCAATTTAGTTAGAATGAAAAAGGTTCTGCATTTTACATCAAATTGCAATAGAGTCGGTCAAAATAATAAAACTACATCAAATTAATAATTTAAAATTAAAAAAAAAATCATTGAATTTTGGAATTGAAAATGTGAATGACAGAATAAGCAATCGGTAGAAATGAATAAGCGAAATATCGTACCGCGACGAGGCCCAGCACGGTACGGTAAATTTGGTGAGTTGCAAAGAAGAATCCACGAGGTGAATTGCTAAATTGTGAGGTGTTTTAGCAGAAAATAATGACACTGCGATAGGAGATGGAGGCAAAGAGCAACTCTGCAAACCCTAACACTGCTCAATGAAGAAGACGATGACTAGTTATCAATAAATTAATTTTCCGTTTATGTTTTTTTTTTACGGAATGTTGGTATTATTGTTTTTCTTTTTTCTTTTTACGGTTGGTATTATTGTTATTAGTATTATATATGCTTTTTTATTGCCTATGCTAATTGTTTTTTAACTAAAAGATGACATTTTTTTATTTAAATTTTAGAAATTAGCTTTAGTTAAAAATGAATTAAAGTTGTAAAAATTAAAGTAAAAATTTTGGGTTTAAATTGTTAATTAGCTTCAATTAAAAACGAATTGTTTGAGAAAAAAAAATTGGAGTTTGAATATTGCAATAATTTTTTGTCAAACTTTATTTACATTTCGATAGAACTTTAGACTAGACGGAAAACCAAAACAACATTCTAACAAAGAGAGAAACAAAAACAACTATGTTCTAAGATGACAAATTCACAACAAAAAAAAAACATGAAACAAGACAAAATATGTGAGAAAATCAATTATTTAGATAAAAAATTGATTCAATCACCCGCTCTTTGATAAAAAATGATGAAAAATACGATAGAGATGAGTAATTTCGTATAAAAAATTGATTCAATCACCCGCTCTTTTATGAAGAAAATAGGATGTGATTTTTGTGTCTATAGAATTATAATGAACTATAATACTTGTGTAATTTTTGTCTATAGAATTATAAACTAAGTCGATATCAAATTACACCAATATAATATTACACAATTCAATAATATTTTAACCAATACAAATTTTACAAAATCCACTATTAGATTGAAAATTTATATCATAAAGATTAACAACATTTAATACAAACATATAAA
>JBBPBP010000001.1:12007571-12049913 GCA_037974735.1 Cicer chorassanicum | reverse complement strand
ATGTATTTAAAAAAGTATGTTTTCCTTTAAAAAAAAGTATGTTTAACATGATTTTTCAATATATCAATTATATATTTATTTTTAAAATTAAAATAAAAATATAATATATTTTTTATTTATTTTTAAAATTAAAAAAGATAATTTATTTTTTATTTCTCTCAAAATAAAAAAATTGAAATTTTATCAAATTTTAGAAACGTATCTACATCCAAGTATATTTTGAAACAAAATCCTTTATTTACTCACCTTCCAACTATTCATATTGAAACAAACTCGCCGCTTTAGAAAATAAACAGAACGTTATCTTGATCGATTCCCATTCCAATTAATTCGGAGATAACAAAAAGATTCGAATTGATTTGATAATAAATTAAGAAGATTATTATTTTAAATAGGGTTACATTCCTTTCCTATATAATAGTAACAATAATAGAGATACATCCGTATACAAATCAAAAGCAACTCAATACAAAAACACAAGCAAGCAAGTCTCTTCACTTCGTAGCAAATCAATCAAGTCTAAAAAAACCAATGGTATTCCTTCAATAACTCAATCTTGTTTTCATTTTATTTTTGGTTTATTTTTGAATTGGAAAGAATTATTAAACTATATATTATTTTCTTAATGATGAAGGATTGCGGTGACGGTGGTGAGAAAGTAGTAAGGATGAATGAAGCATCATCAAGAGTGGATAAGAATGAAGAGATTTTAAAAGTGATTAACGATTTCAATTCTCTAAGTATTGATAAAGAAGATGTCACTACTATGGCAAGACTGCAGGAGTTGTTTAAAGAGCATACAAAATTACTTTCGAGATTCAACACTTTGTTGATGCTAAAGAATTTTAATCAAATCAATAAGGATCAAATAATCGACAAACTTCAACAAATAGAGTCCACTATTCGACTTCTTTGGGAGAGTTCCGTGATCAAGAAGCAACCAACTATAAACGTATAAATAATTATGATTCATATCGATGAAACTATAACTGTATTTCTGGGCTTTGTTTACATACGATAAGGTGCCTTATTTCTCTGTTGATATTGATTGCCTCAATTAATAACATGCATGGTTCTTTTATCTATGTTTGTTTGTGTTACTTATTGTTTATGATATATTTTGTATTCTTTTCTTGGACTGTGTGTTTGTTATAGTTTTTTTTTTCTTGTTTGTAAAAAATCACATTTTAAAATAAAACAATTTTTATGGTTGTTTGTTACAATTTAAAAGAAAAATAAAAACCTTAAAAAAATCGAAAGTTTGCTTTAAATGAAAATATGTCTTTAGCAACATTTCTAAAAATTTATTTTTATAATTGATTTTTTTAAATGAAATTAATTTTCACTCTAGCATTCAAACTCAAAACATATTCATATTTTTTTCTTAAAAATCTCTGTATTATTAAATATAAAAATAACTTCTATCAAATGGACAATTATAGTTTGACTTCGATAACTTTCAAGTAATCAGTCCCTTTGCGTAAATAAGTATCAATTTTGAAGTAGTTTCTTCTAAATATGCACGGAATAATATGTAATAGCACATAGTTAATTGAGCAATACAGTGGTTAGTTGATTGTTACTAGTTAATTTAAGCGTTGGCGCGTACAATAGGTGAATCACACCGAAAAATCGAGTTTAATATGATTCGAATCAGTGTTCTGTTCTGGAAAATTATGGTACATACATTTCATTGAAGAAATGATTGCATTTCTGGTAGCATCCTTTTAGCATTTCCAGTTCTAGAGTCTGCAATATTACTAGAACTCAATCTAAAAACTTGCCATGGCCAACATATACGTCTCACTTTATGGCTATTATTACGTTCACGTTTCTCTGATTCCTCTAATTGTCTGGTTAGTTCCTCAATACGCCGACGAAGTTCAACTCCTCTGCTATCAGCTAGCTGCAAAGACCTCTCTGCTGCTTCTTGTGCAGTTATTGCAGTCATTGCTAGTTCTTCTTTAAGTTTTAATTTTCCATTGGATATGTCCAAAGCACCCTTTGTTTTCTGTAGTTCTTGTTTCAAAGTAGCCACCTCATGGAACATTCAAACGTTATATCAATAATAAAGATATAGACTATAGGGTAGTAATAATTACACACTAATTTGGCATTAAAACATGTCAACTAGAGAAACTGAGATTGTTCATTATTTAAAAGAGTTTATAAAAATTCCTTACCATTTTGTCACGCTCTTCAACCTCTTTCTTTCCAGCTTTAACTTCCAATTCACAAGCTTCCTTCCATCTGGCTACTTCTTCTTCTGCTTCTTTGATTTCAATCAAAAACTCCTCAACCTTTTGAGTGTCAGACAAAAAGGAAAAAAAGCTAGTGAGAAAAAAGTTGTTAAGGAATGATTATCCAATTTATTGATCAAGTAATAAGTGATTACATTTTGAGCCATTATTCTCTCTCTATCTTCTAACTCCTTGATGTAGAGTCTATTATCTTCAATCTCTTTGGTTTGTTTTTCCGTGAGACACTGGAGTCGCTCTGTGTCTGACCTGGCATCAAGTTCACAATAAATAATCCAAAACCAAGCTAGATGAACTCAATATATGCTTTTGAACTATGGTAGCAAGGTAATACTATAAAATCAAAATAAGCTCAGATAACATATGCTCGGTTTGAATAAACGGTTTAATTAATAGCTTATAACATAAACGCTTATATCATATAATAAATGTTTATGTGTAAGCTATTTCAAAGTCTTTTTAACTCTCTTTATTGCAGAATATGCAATTTTAGCTTAAAACCATATATCACTATGATGGACAAGAATATATGAATTCAACATAATTAGTATATGGTAAAAGTACCTAGATTCTTCCAAAGATCTTCTCAATTGAGTGATTTCAAGTCGTAGATTCTTCATTATCCTTTCCACTGTTGAGGCCTTGGAAAATGACCATAAATTTCAGCACATACTAACCCTTTTGCAAGAAGTAGACTACAACTCTTATATATCACAAGTGTAACGCTTCTTTACTCAAACACTTGAAAGACACAAAATATAACTAAATCTTGATGCTGATACAATAGATCGGAACTTACTCAGAAAAAGAAAATGGCAACCAAATTTCTAACAGAAAAAAAAAAAAACTACAAATCTAATAATGCTGATGCTATCAATGGAGTGATAAAATAACTTATTATGATTCTTTTTGTTTGTCTCTTTTTGTGAAATGTCTATAATATTACAAGCTGGACACTTTTTGGTAGAAAGGAAGAGTAGTTTACTCAACCAATAATGCCTTGAACTACAAATACATAAATGATATTTTTACACACAAATTTGACAACAATTTGAATGGTTAATACAGTTTAAATACGTACATAATTATATTTAGTGAATGGTTAATAATATAATAAGGTGTCTCAACTCATTAACCATGTAATTAACTACAATTTTGAACTTCATTAACCACAATTTTCAAGTATTCAATATCCATAATAATGTGATATGCATTAACTATCCAAATTGTGTTCAAATATACATAAATTTTGTGTGTTCAAATATGCATAATATCTATTAACCTTGATTTGTGTTCAAATATATACCTGACTGAAAATTGTGGTTTGCAACACTCAAAATCGTGGTCAAGTGTTCGATGGATGATAATCAAGTTATAATGTCTTGTTGTATTCATTAACTATTCACTAAACGCAATTAATCATATATTTAAATTGTGCTAATTATCCAAGTAGTTGTTGAAATTTGTTGTTAATTTTGAATTTGAATGTAAAAATAACAGAGATCTTAAAGATAATAAGAGCTTACCAAACTGATAACTTCCACTTCACACTCACTACTACTATCTGATATATTAGCCTCAGAAGTAGTATCTGTTGATTGTTCATTACTATTACTATTAGCACCCCCTCTCATGAACCCAAACCCAACTTTCTGCAATCCAAGCTCAGCAAACTGCAAAAGGGGAATCCTTTTATAGTCATGTCCCTTAATTCTCTTCTCTAATCCTTCTTTCTCCAACAAAGCAACCCTAAGCAAGTTATTAATATCCCTATTCTCTTCAGTTAAACTAATCAAACTATTCTCCAATTCCCTCTTTTCCTTCCTCCTTAATTCCTTATATTTATCCACCTTTGTTTCCACCTCAATTGCAAGCTTTGATATCAACCTTGCCTCTTCCAATATTAACACCCTTGATTCCTCAACTAATTTTAATTCTGATTCCACACTAACCATTTCTTTAACAAAATATTCATCCTTTTCTCCCTCTAACCCCTCTATTACTCTAGATAAGGATTCCTTCGTTGAAGTGAGGGATTCAAAAACATTCAACATCAACTCATTTTTGTTTTCACTCTCAACTGTTTGTTTGAAACCTTCCATTTCTTTTTCAATCAATCCATCTTCTTTTCCTCTGAAAACCGTTTCAAAATAAGGAAGTTTATCTGAATGAAGAACATGATAGGATTGTTCCATGTTGCATATAATAATATAAGGTGTGTGTGTGTGTGTGGTTGGTTGTGGATGTTCATGAAGAAGAGAGAAGCAAAATAAAGTTAGAAGAAGAGAGTTTAGAAATAAAAGCTAACAGTCAACAGAGAAGAAGGTTAGGTTGGTTATTACATTCATGTTTTGGCGGGGCTGATATACATATAGCTAGTTGGTTGGAATTGGAACTATTGGCCAACGCAACTTAAGCTTGGCTTGGACCTGCAGAGGCTTTCATGGATTTTAATTTAGTGCATAAATGTGTCACGTAATTTTCGATCTCAACCCTCGGCTGATCTTAAATTCACAATAAGAAGTGTTATTTATTACAGACAATTATTACAATAAATAGAAGAATAAATGAAAATTGGAGTTTTGAGTAGTGGACGTACAATTATTATTTAGAAGGATCATATGTTACCTCATAGGATCCGTGTGTTTCTTGTGAATATTCAACGGTAATAATTATCATTTTTCGTTAACAATTCATGTCATTTTTAATTGATTTTGTTGTGGTGTAATAAGAACTATTCTATTTCGAATTAATGGTCGATATAAAAAACTTCATGTAATTGTGTTTTTTCTTTGATAAAGCGGATCTTAGTCTTTAGTGTAGATTTAGTCTTTTTATTTTTATTAATTTTAGAATTGATTTCTTTATTTTAAAAAATAACAATTGGTTTCTATCATATTTTTTAACTATAAAAATGATTATTCTACATATTTTAAATGACTTGACATTATTATATAAAACTATTTAGATGAATTAATTATTTTTGTTGTTGTTAGTTTAATTACAAAAATAAATTATTTTTGAAGTTGAAACTAAAGTTTTGAGAGTGTTTTATTAAAATTTTATGGGTATTAATCGGTCGGCAACATTATATCACATGTCTCGTCGTTTAAAATATATCATATTACTATTTTTTAGTTTAAATCTTTGACAAATGAACTGTTAAATTTTAAAATAGGGACACCAATTCAAAAAATTAGTAAAAATAAGAAGACCAAAAATTCAATTAAGCGTAATAATTACTCGTGTGAACTAAACTTTACTCATCTATAGGTTGAATTATAAATTACTATGATCTCTTTTTTACAAGCAATTGCAAGTCACTTCAAATAAAGATTTCTATATTTGTATTCTTAATAAATATTTTTAGAACACTTGTCAACATTTGTCTTTCAAGAATAAGTGTATATCAAAGGCATCTATTAGAGCATTTATAGACAATTTGATATTTACCAATCTTTCGATCTTGTGTCGCTTTTTATCAAGTGAATAATGAGTTTTAACTAAAATCAAATTGTTTGGGACAACCCGAATTTAATTCTTAACTGAAGCAATTATCAGTAAAATTTTAGTTGTCTTTCAATTGAATTCAAAATTACCATAGTCTCAATCATTTGTAAAGTGTTAAGGAAGAAAAAATGATTAACTCGTAATCACAATAATATTTCTTTATTATTTAAAAATATTTTATTTTATCAATTTATTTATTTATTTTTGATACAAAATAGATTTATTTACATATGATATTGTAGTAATTTGCTTTGACTAAGCATTTTTCTTGACAACATTTAATCAAGTATATATATAATAATATTTTTTGGACAAATGGAAATATAATAATAAAAATGTTTAATTGCAGTTTTAGTCTCTTATTTTTACTGATTCACGAAATTGGTTCCCCTATTTCAAAAGTCGATAATTTTAGCCCATTTTCTTGATTTTTTTTAAGGTTTTATTGTAGTTTTGGTCCCTCTATTATTACTAATTTACGAAATTGTTCCCCTATTTTAAAAGTCAACAGTTTTTGTTCCTCTTTCAGATTTTTGAACTAAAAAACGACGATTTGACATATTTTAAATGACGAGACATACAATGCTATTTCATAGAACAATCTAGATACATTAATTATTTATATGTCATTAATTAAATTAAAAATATGAAAAATTTCTTAAGTTGAAAATTAAGCTTTTACGGCGTTTTATTTCAATTTCATGGATGTTAATCATTCTATATTATTGTATCATATGTCACACATCTCATATCATCATTTTTTAGTTAAAAAAATTAAATGGAGGGACTAAAATTGTCGACTTTTAAAATAGATGGACCAATTTCGTGAATCACTAAAATAAAACAACTAAAACTACAATTAAGCTTTTTTTTTTAGCTAAATGATAATGTGAGATGTTTTAAATAATGTGACATATGATACAATGATGTTATCTGATTAATATCCATAAAATTATAATAAAACACACTAAAAACTTAGATTTCAACTTCAATTTTTTTCATATTTTAAATTTAATTAATATATCTAGATGGTTTTATATCATATAATTATATGTCATGTCATTAGAAACATGTCAAATCTTCATTTTATCTATTATCATTTTTTCGATGATAATAAATAGACAGAAACTATAATTAAACATAATAAAAACGTATAATAATGCATAAATATATGTTTAGTCTTGAAAATTAGTGCATTTTTTTATTTTTGTCACTGTAATATTTTTTCTTCAAATTTAATATTATAAATTTAATTTTGTTTTAAAATTGTTTATATTGCTAACGACGGTTAAAAAAAAGTTAAAATAAGGAAGAAACAACCAAACGCTTTCGTTAGATTTTTGTCTGTATAAATTCACTTTATTTTTTATTTTTTATCTCTTTCTTCCATTGTTATTTTATTTTTTGTTACAGACACACACAAAAAAAATGCATTAACTTACCTAAACCAAAATATATTTAAAATTTAATAATAATAATAATAAAATAAAGGAATGGTTATCATGATTGACTGCCAAATCCGATATTATATTTCCGAGTTTCAACCCCATACCTCACTGTATGTATTAATTGTTGTTGTAGTATTTATCGTTTAAAAAAAAAAAGTTAAAGTTGTTCTTTTTATTTCTATCACCTTTCTCCTTCTTGGTGATTAAGTTATAATCCAAAGTCGTTTCACAGTTCACCAACGCACTAACCCAGTGGGACCCACCTATACATAAAAAGAAAGTAACGCCGTTTTTAGCGTTGATTGATTCCATGAAAAATCAATTGCTTCTTCTTCACTTCAAATTCCACACTATAATAGTGTTGACACTTTTGTTGCGTCTTCTACTACTACCTTCTCCAATCGCCCTCGATTCATCGATTCCCTGCAATTATTGGATCTGATGGGTAGCATCGAAGAAGCGGTATCGGTTACGGAAGAAGACACTGTTTACGTTGCGGTGGGAAATAACGCAAAGAAGACTCAACTATTATTGCATTGGACAACTCAAAAATTCACAGGGAACAAAATTTGCCTTCTTCACATTCACCCACCCGACCATCTGAATTCGTTGAGTGAGACTCTCTTCAATTCTCACACGTTTTTACTTCGTGATTTTAATCTTTATTTTTTCTCTGGAAATTCTTATGATCATCAAAACTGTAAATACTTAGTGGAAACTTTGTTGTGTGGTGCTTTAATTAATTAATAATTAGTTGCTTATTTTGATTTTTGCTCGTTGGGTTGAATGGTTGCGAATTTAGGATTTAGTTTTTGCTTGGTCTATTTGTTTCCCTTTTTGTTTGAATTAAAATTCCCAAGATTTGTCCCGTTAAGCACATTTGGAAGCTGCAGCCAGGAAGGACATTGATATGCATGGATTTAAGTTCGAACTCTGGAATTTTCCACTTCTCCACACTTATTATGGTGGGTGAGTCTAGCTACTAGGCTATTTGACAAAAATAAAATCCCAAGACCTTGGTGAAGAAGAAAGGAAGATTGACTATAGTAATGTTATTGAATTGAACTCTTGGAAGGTGAAGCTCAGAAGACAAGTATTGGAATTATGCTGTTTTTTTTTATAGGCAATGAGTAATTGATCAAGTAAATGATGGAACTGGCATTGAAATTGAATGGACTCATTTTGAATTGTGATTAGTTTGTCATGGTTTCTGAGTATGCACGTAAGAGTATCATTATCAATGAGTTGAATGGAGAAAGCACTTGAAATTAGGTTTCATTTGATAAAAAAGATGAACTTCAAGCCTGACTCTTGTGTACTTAAATGAACCAAGTTTAAAGCTTTGATTTGGACTTGCTAAACAATGCCAAGTTTCAGCTCAACTTACGTGCATAGCTGATCTATATGCTCTATTTTGGTTCTGGTTTTGGATTTTATTTCTGATTTTGACATAGCTGATCTAGCTAGTAATGAACCTGTTCCTGGAATCTTCATTTTCTGTAGGTTAGCTTAGGCCTTATCTTATAGCTTGGTAATATTTAATGAAGTACCCTTTTTCGTTTTATTTTGTCCCATGTAAAGCAGACACAAATCTTCATGGATATGAACCTAAAGACCATGCAATCAGGGCATTCCAGGAGCATGATAGTCAAACAGTGCATGAACTCCTAGACCAATACATTCTCACTCTGGTCTCAGCAGGGGTATGATATTTTTATGATTTTTTCACTTGTATGGACAATATACTAAGATGAAATTGTTATCTGCTGGCATTGAATCTGTAGTCTAAGTAACCGTATTTGTTTTAGTTTAAAGTCCAATTTACTCCTTCCAACTTAGGATTAGGATCATGTGCATTTTAGTCCTTAAACATTAAAATGTGCAACAAAATTCACATACTTTAAAACTGTGCACGTCAGTCATTCCATCTAAGTTCCATCAAACATAAACAGAAATTGTCATGCTCAAATAACTATGACAATTTTTTGTGCTGACTCTCTTGATGTGGACATTCCAATATACCTTCTCCAATTTCTGTTCAATGCTGATGGAAAATTAGTCAGAAGGACTAAAATACGCATTTGTCTAAAGACTAGGGATCATATTGAGCGTTTTTAAAGTTTGAGAACCAAAATGCACACGTCACTAAATTGAAGGGGGAAAATTGAGCTTTTTTCTTTATTATAAGTACAACTAAATATAACAATAGAGTAGTAATTACTTTCTCCAAAGATGCTTGGTATCTTTGAATTTTAATTAAATTTTAACAGTTTAAAATGTTGGCTTCCCTCTTTAGTAACTACTTCTTGAAGAGGTCTAGACTTTGTTTACATTACCTACCGCACATGTTTGTAGGTACAGGCCTCTAAATTGTTGATTGAGAAGGACAATATTGAGAAAGGGATCATAGAAGCTATTACTCGACACAATATTAGATGTCTTGTAATGGGAGCAGCTGCTGACAGACATAAGTTGGGGTGCCAATTCCAAACCTCATGTTGCTTTTTATTTTATTTCTCTCATTGGTTTGGTTTCTTTTTTCCTTTTCTTCATTTGTATAACTGGGGCCTAGACAATCTCCATGCATACAGGGAGTTTCCATTTTAGATATCCCTAAACATGAGACAGCTATCCCGCATTATAGTTTTTTTTTTTTTTATCTATGCATTGATGTGTTGGTACAGGCTTACTGGTTTTGGAAAAAAAATTGGCTAGAAATTTCTGATCAACCACAGGATATTGCAAAGGAACTACACTCAGTTTATAATGACCAAAGTATATAGTTACTATGTAAAATGAGAATAAAATTGCTTATTTCTGTATGGTTAAAAGTTAAAACACAATTTACTTCATGAGTTTTTTTTTGAGTCTGACTTAAAGTTGTGTCAATCGTAGTCTCTTACACAAATTACAGAATTGTAGTGCTTGGAATTGCAGCAAACTGTCGAGAAAAGCTATTTATGTACGTGAACAAGCATCGCTATCCTGTAATATTTTGTTCATTTGCAAGGGAAACCTCACACGATCTAGGTAAAAATGTAAATAAAATAGGATTTACTCTGTATTTATGTGGTTTTAATGTCTAATGTTGATGAAGTGGACTGCATGAGTGTCTTTGCCAATATCTTCGTAGCAGTATATGGAAGGATGATTTGTTAAGAAACAGCATTATATGAAATGGGAGCTTTAATCCAATAGTATGGTGAAAAAAGTCATTCTATGGAAAGTTGTGGGATAGTTTAAGATCAATTTTATTTTACCCGAACATCATCAAATTCTATCTATATGCTGTAGAAGAATGTTGAAGAGCATGTATAGAGTGACAGAGAACACATACGCTTTATACAATATTCTGTAATGTTGGTAATAACTTTTTTTAAGCTAATAATAATAATATGTGATGGTTTCTTCCACTTATGACACGTGAACAATAAAACAGGGTAGATAGTGAAGACACACTTGAAGAGACTGCCCCTGTATTGTTGATGCTTGACTCAAATACGGAAGCGAAACAATCTCAAAAGGCTAAATCAAAATTAATTCCTGATGTATTGAAATATTTAGGTATTGTTGCTGAATGTTTCTTTTCTTCTCTCTCTCCTTATTGTTAACTTAAAAATGGCATAGGGGAGTAACTTGTGAAATGGTTGTGCAGATTCTGGTGATATGGAAGAGACTAAAAATGTCAATTCTCACAGTTCTTTAAATGCAGAGTGGTCCTTTAGCAGTGTTATTGACAGGACAAAGTTGACAGATTTGCCTATTCATGAGGTGAGAGGTGATTGATCTCTTTCAACCTTGTTGCACAAGTTTCTGCTATTTTATGGTTGCTGCCACTATTTTGTGGTAGGATACTTTTTTGATCTGTGACTTCCTGCGCTTGATAGAATATTTTGGTCAAAGTCATGCTTTCTTATGAATAAGATTGGTACATTGGCTGTTCTACTGTCTTTAGTTCATTTTTTATTTTAACCCTAGCTTTATACTTAAATTTCAAAGCATAAAGATTTGTTGGATAAACATTTTCCTCAAACTTCAGGCTAAACCATCAGGCACAATGCCTTTATCACCAGCATCCTTACTACCATGATGTTATGTATATGAAACATTTGTTGAAAACATGAGCCTGAATATCAATTGTAAAGGATTGTAAACTTAATGTGGCAAATGTATGTGTTTGGACTTTGATGAACATGCACGCATGGATATGTGTAATAAATGTGCTCTATGAATCACTATCTGATTATGGACGAACTAAATTGATTCCATTTTTCCGCTGAAACTTGCTTCAACTTAAATTTTGACAGAATGATGAAACATTACAAAACTGGCGTGCTAAGGAGATAAGTAGAAAAAAAGAAGTTGAAGAACAATTGGCAAGGGAAAAGAAAGATGTACAACAAATGAAGAATCAGCGAGATAAAATAATGTGTGAGTTGCAGATGGTCCGAGACCAAAGTTCAGCTCTTAGAAACCAATTGTTTGAGTCCAAGTGTACGATAACCGAGTTGGAAGAGAAGATTATATCAGCTGTGGGCCTTTTGATAAGTTTCAAGGAAAAACGAGATAAGCTAAGGACAGAGCATGCAAATGCAGTTAGGAAAGTTGAAGTGCTCAAAAAAATTGAAGAAGTGGATACTACATCCTCTTATGAGGTAGAATTCCCTGCGTTTTCTTTCATGGAGATCAATGAGGCAACTCATGATTTTGACCAATCTTGGAAAATTGGAGAGGGAAGGTATGGAAGTGTTTACAAGGGACTGCTTCGCAACATGCTTGTTGCCATAAAAATGCTACCCTCTTATGGTTGTCAGAGCCAATTGGAATTCCAGCATCAGGTAATTTTATATTCTCTTTTATAGTGGCTGCATGGGTTCTGAAAATTAGAGTCAGTCAATGCTGGTTAAAGAACCCCAAAAAGATGTCAGAATGGGTTGTGATTTTCACTTGATCAGTACCTATCAACATTATTTCCAAAGTATTGTACTATGTAATTCCAATTTTTACTACACGTAGTTAACTTTCTGAATATGTTTTGATGATTTTATGTATTGAGAGTTAGAAATTTCCAACATGGTGAATTTATGACGTTAATTTCTTTTAAAGGATCGACTATGAGTCTGAGATCTATTTACCTTCACTTTATAGCTGGGTCTAATTGTTTCCCCGTATCTGTTTAAAATGTTTTAAATTTTGTATTATAAAAGTCATATCCTCTGATCTTTAAAGTATCTATGGTAAAAAAATCCTGATTTAATGAATGTCAGAGATTCTTCTTCCATGAGGAACTCACAGTTTTATTTTACTGCTGCCATATTATTGGTTGAATTTCAGGTAGAGGTTTTAAGTAGAGTAAGACATCCAAACCTGTTAACACTAATTGGAAGCTGTGCAGAATCTAAATCACTTGTGTATGAATACCTAAACAATGGTAGCCTTGAAAGCCATCTTGCCTGCAAAGATAAGACTCCACTTCCATGGCAAATTCGAATATCCATTTCTACCAATATATGCTCTGCTCTAATCTTCCTTCACTCAAGTGAGCCTTGTATTGTCCATGGGAATTTGAAGCCTAGTAAGGTTCTCCTTGATGCTAACTTTGTTGCCAAACTTGGTGACTTGGGGATTCATTCTTTAGTCCAGCATAGTGTGGATTCAACGGACAACACAAACACAGTAGTATGTCACAACTCGCATAACTATTTGGCGTATGTGGATCCGGAGTATCTTGCCACTGGTAAATCTACACCAGAGTCAGATGTGTATTCATTCGGAATCATACTGTTACAACTTCTAACTGGAAGACCACTTTCCGGGCTAGTTAGAGATATGAGATGTGCATTGGAAAAGGAAAATCTTAAAACGGTGTTGGACTCTTCAGCTGGTGATTGGCCACTTGATCAAACCAAACAACTTGCATATTTAGCACTAAGGTGTTGTGAGAAGAGTTGGCTGAACCGGCCGGATCTTGCGTCGGAAGTCTGGAGTATTCTTAAATCATTCAGAACTGTTTGCATAGACAGGAGACGAGAGTTGACTTCTAAGAAGCTTCAACGCGCCCCTTCTCATTTTGTATGCCCCATTGTCCAGGTGAAGATCATAATTTGTTCCAAATGCATTTTTATCAAAGCATTTTGTATTTTTCTTTTGGGGGTGGGTGGGAAATAATATAAGATGAACATTTAATTCCTTTCCTGTTAATGATAATCATGTCGGTTGTTTTTTGTTTTACAGGAAGTTATGGAAGATCCATACATAGCGGCAGATGGGTTTACATATGAAGAAGAAGCAATAAGGGGATGGTTGGAAAGTGGTCACAACACATCCCCTATGACAAACCTTAAGCTTGAACACACTAATTTGGTACCTAATTATGCACTACATAATGCCATTCAGGAGTGGCAGCAACAGTGAATATTTTCCATTATAATTGCACATATACTCGTGTAAATTACATTTATCTTGAAAATAGATCTTCTCAACTGAGCAAGTAAAAGTGTATACACTCTTGAATATTAGCCAGTTGAGATAAATGAAGGTTATATACACTATTACTTGCTTACTTTGGAGATAATTTTACGAGTAGCATTGCCTTGTTACCTTAGTAGAGGGGAGGATAATTTTTAACGACCTTCTCCTTGTTTGGATTGGGACCTTTCTAAAATGTATAATGTAATTTTCAAGAACCTCTTTTATTTTTATCAAAATTATAGAAATTGAAGTTCTCATTGTCAAAAAAATAAATAAATTGAAGTTCTCCACATTTGATGAATGTATGGGGATTCTAAACATGTAAACCATATGTGTTTGGTTCTGCCATGATTTTGAGCTGTATAACTTGACGTTAACATCTTCTTTTCGGTTCCTTTCCCCTTTAATTTGAGGGATGTAAAATTGTTGAACTTCAAATAAACTTGTAAATAACATTTTGAGCCTTGTACAGTTGGTCTATCTGCACATGCCCATGACCGACCCTACATTCGATCTTAAATTGAAATTTATTAACACTCAAATCACCTTACTTGGTTAAATAAAAATGATTGCATATGCATATTTAATAAGTATAATAATTTAACTAAATATACAAGTTAATAAAATGAGGTTACTTATGCTAATATATATTTAAAATATTTTTGAGAGTATATATAATCTATAAAGTAATCATGTATAAATTGTAAAGAATATTTTAGTTTTTTTAGATGATGGCTATTTTTACAAAAGTATATACTCTCAGATAATAGACTAAATTAAGTTGAGTTTAATAACTGTGAACAGGTGCTATAAAATTATACAAATGTTCGATGATTGTTTTAATTTTTTTCAATAAGTTTAATGGTGAAAGTTATACACTAAATGTGGAGAAGAAGGTCAAATGCATGTCGCAATATATTAAATATTTATGTAATTTTTTAACATTTGAGTTGTCCTTACCAGATCCAATATTCAATATCCAATAATTATATATATCACAATATGACTTTATATTGTAATATTGTTAAATTTTAATGTAGAACACTTTTTAATAGATGGTCAATTCTTTTCTCAATTATATATATCCCGCTTTCAATTCTTTTCGGATCCTCAGTTTATATCTCCTGCCTCCGAACCGATCTCTTCCTCGTTCTCGTCTCTCGTACGTGATCTGATATCATTCTACTTCACTTTCTCTTACTTCATCTGGATCACGCTATACCAGATTATTCTATTGGATTTTATTTTTTAAAAATCAATTTATGTTTCAGTTTTTTCTATATTTTTTAGGATGTAATAGATTTCTTTTTTTATTTTTATTCTAATATGTATTTGAAAGATCATGTTTACTGTGATCTATAACTGTGTTTAATTTAGTGAATCGAAAATTATTCGACAATGTTTTCCCTATTACCAATGGAGAATGCAAGAATCTGATGGACTTTTTCTTTCTTTCTAATAAGTAGATTTAACAGGATTGAAGTTTAGTTTCTACATTGAACTATTTCACTCTTGTTGAGTTTTGATACTTTTTTTTCTCTCGCAAATTTGATATGTTGAGAGATTCAGGGCTCAACTTTATTTGAACGTATGGCAACAATTAAAAATTAAAACTTAAAATTAAAATGGTTAGTTTTGGCATGAGTCCAGCAATTAGCAGCATTTTGCACACAATTATGCCCCGACATTTTTTTTTGGTTAATTTGAAATTAAACTTTGTTGACATTGTGTAATCTCCATCTTTCTCATTCATGTGATTTTAAATTTTACTTCAATTATTTATTCTTACTATTTATTTTTTTACTTTGTGCAGTGGAATCCTGAAAAGTTTATTGGTAAGCTTTTGGCTGAATAGATACCACTTGCAAAACTTTCTGCCCCCGGGTACTTCCAATTTTACGAAAACTGAAGATGGAAATGATTCTTTGGACACCATAATCACACAAGCAATTGGAAAAGAACCTTTGCTTTCCTTTCCTAGGACTGGTGACAGGCCAGTACAGTGGATTCAATTATTTCATGCTTTAGAACAGCAACAAGGTAATACCACATAAGAAATGTGATTAGCCTTCCTTAATCAGTAAAATTAAAATCATTGGGAAAAAACAGCAATTGATAATCTCTGGAATATAGTTGCATTTGTAACTGACGTATACAAAGCTAGCAGAATTATATGTAAAGTGCATCAATAAAAATGCTTTTAAGCTGGTCACTGATGCATCTGATTCTAAACCCAAATTTTCTGATAAATTTTTTGATTCGTTTAACAGATGTTCAAGGGTGGCCTTTGTTCTCTCCTGCAAAGGTTCAGACATATAAGTGTGACAAGTGTTCCGGAGAGTTTTGCTCTCCTATTAATTATAGAAGGCATAAATGAATACACCGTCGATTGAAAAAGCTTGATAAGGTTATCTTTATATCTCATAAGTGGAAGCAATTATATCCCACATTGTTGTTCGTTGTTCATGCTTTTGCTTCTAGTGTGTTTTTCATGTTTCTTTCTTTTTCAAGTCATCCTCAATTTTACCTAATGCCTCTTATATATTGCAGGACTCTAAGAAAAGTAGGGATCTTTTAGCGGCATATTGGGATAAGGTAATCTTTCTTTGTAGGGAACTTTACATGCAAGAAGAATAAATCTTGTTTTAATGTGCTGATTTTTTTCATAATTTGTGCAGCTCTCTGTAGAAGAGGCAAAGGAAGTTGTGTCATTTAACAATGTGATGCTGGGGGTAAAAACTTTTTGCTCCTTACTTTGCTAGTTTATTTCTATATGGAGTTATTTTAATGTGGTTTGCCTTGCACACCTTATGGTGATTTGTCAAAAAGATATGATTAGCAGAAATGAAAGTGGGGGAGGTCGGGTGACAGAGGCCTCTCATACTTTGTTCTTTCATACACTTCTTCACATACTCACTTTATTCTTTCACACTATTTCATTTATGCTATACTTTCTTGTATCATATTTTGTTTGACTGTCTTAGTATTTTGTTTGACTGTCTTAGTTCTTTCTAACTGCCATGTTGGATCTGAAAACTATCCTCGGCTTGTTGAAAGATTGAAGGTGTCTTTTCAATGTGAATATGATTTTTAAACATGTTTTCCATCATTCTTATCTGGAAATTTTATTAATCATATACATCTACTTTTGAAATGGACAGTTTATCAAAGACGGGCTACAAATACAAAGACATAGGAGTCTCTTGCTGTTCCCCTTTTTCAACTCTTATTGTTTTCTAGTTATACTTTTTTTCTTAACTAATCTAAATATTTTGTGTTCTTGTCTTACCTTCAATGAAAATGCTTTCCAGGAGGTTCCAGGGTCTTCAATTTTACAAGCCAACTCTTAGAACACAACAAGGATTTTCTTCTCTTCCACAACATTATCTCAGGGCTGGTTTTGCACTTTTGGTAAGAAATATTGATAATTGATGTCTTATCAACTATTCATTATGGTTATTTTTTGTTGGATACATTCCTTAGGTTTAGTGATGCAATATATATTCCCATTGTTCGGTATTCTTGATGATTGCAGTGAAAAAACATTTTTATGTGGAACAGCAGCGTCAATGCATAGACACGTTTTTGATGGAGAGTCTGGAAAGATTGGTCTTGAACCAAAAAACCTAGTTGCTTGCACAAGTTTCTTGCTAGAGCAGAAATTGGTAATGATGTAATTATGGCTCTAAATTTTTTAAAATGGTTTGGAACTTGCATGTTTTCCACCAGAACAATAGTTTTATTCTTTAATACAGTTAAGAACATAACTTCCACCAGAACAATAGTTTTATCATTAGAAGTATTATTTTGTGATTATCATATTAGATCAAGATTCAACTTTCCATATATTTGAGTAGAAAGAAATAACACTAAATCACCAAAAGTCTATTCTAGGAAAAACTAACCAATGTTTAGAAATTTCTAACATTTTGCAATTTTACGCTAAAAGATATGGTGGTTTGCTGCAAGCATTTGGAAAATTTGTGTAATTGTAATTAAATAATAAAATTAAAGTGTTTTGCACATTTAAGCAGTGTTGTCAACATGATGCCGCGTTTCTAAATTGTATCACATTCAAATTTAATATCGAAATATGCAATTTTCAATTTAGTAATTTTAGTTTAATTTTTGGCTTGTGTTGTACATATTACATGCTTGCACATTAGGGGCAAGTCTGTCACTGGGGTCAACGTTGATCGTGTTACTTTGGCATGTTATCCAATTCTTCATCACGTAAACTTTTCTTTCAAATCATTTAACTTATTCCTTACGTTTTATTATTTTGTTACTACATGCATTCTATCCAAAACATCTATGAGACCAAGTAGCATGATCAACGTCAATGAGACTTATTGCAAGTATGTAATATGTAAAATATCCTTTAAGTTAAATATTAAACTAAAATTATAAAATTTGAAGTTGCGCGTTTTGATATTAAATTTGGATGTGACACAATACAGTAGCGTAGTATCATGTTGACATTTTAAAATAATGCTTAAATGTGCAAAACCAGTATCTTTGAACTTTAATTTTCTCATCTAATTTTCTATAATGCAAATATTTCAAATGCTCGCTGCAAACCACTGTCTTTTCCTATAAAATTGCTGCAAAATATTATAAAGTTCTAAACATTGACCTAGGTAGAATAGACTTGAGATTTAGTGTTATTTCCTTCTACTCAAATATATGGGAGGTTGAATCTGATTCTAATATGTTAATCACTGAATAATACTTCTAATGATAAAACTACCGCCCCAGTGGAAGTCACATTCATAATTGTGTTAAAGAATGAAAGTCATAATTTTGAAATCATTAAGTGACTTTCATTCTTTCATTCAATGGTCACCAATTCTTGCCTAACTACCGTCCCGTTGGTGGAAAACACACTCAAAACCATTTTTGCCTAACTTCAAAATCTTTACCTATTGCAATAAAAATATTTTCTTCTCTCTGATATGTTGCATTCAGTACTTCGTGTTAAGGATGTATTTCTTGTGCATTGTCTAAGAAGATTGAATAGACCATAACCAGGATATGCTCAATATGCAAATAAATCTTGCATGATAATTAAATTATTAACCAATTGCATTGGATGTAGGGTTTGTTATTTTATAGTTTTTTGGGTATGTGTAAGTTTGGTTTATTTCGAACCTGAGCATAATATTGTATGAGGGGCATGTTAGACTACACCATTCAAGAGACTTCACCAAATAACACAAGCTTTTAGGAGTACGGGGCCACAAATACATTCTTCATTTATAGCTACTATCAGCTATGAACAAACAGTTATTCAACCAGATTTCCATTCTATATGATTGGTACAATGGTTGAAGATTAGTTCTCATTATCACTATTTTCTTTGGCTTCTTCAAGGGAAGGTTGTACATATTTTAGTATGTTTGGCTCTTTCCTAATTGAGTTTACATATGTAGACATGTTTGCGGGTGCCATTTCCCACCATCACGCAAAGGCGAGAAATGAGTTGAAAGGGAAAATTAATGTGGAATAATATAATATTTCCACATCTAAGGGTTTCTAAATACCTATATTATTCCGATGCATGTTCTCTTTTTAGGAATTATAAGTTAACACATAAATCCAGCACATATATCATGTGATTTGATTTTGAAGAAAAAAAAAGTGCTAGTGGAACCTAAGTTCATAGCATATCCTGTATGTGCATATTCAAACATCAAACTTGATTCTATTGAAGTAGTTTTTAACTACAGTTGTGATGAAATGTGAATTTCCTCTCGCATTGGTAAAGGAGTGGCTCGCAGACAAGGAGGCTGAAGCATTGAGATGCCAGAAGCTGCTGGTGGAGGAGGAGGAAGCTGCACAGAGAAGGTACATTTAATGCTATAATCAGTTTGTTCTTAAATTTAGGACTTGGAGTGGAGGTTGAATGTAAACTTTTTGAATTTTTAATATAATATTTGAACAACTGCTGCTAAAAAAACAAAACCTAAAGAAACAAATTCTCAATTGAGAGAAACAAGTTTGCAATTGATAAACAAGAATCAGGTTGTAAGAAAGATGGATTATAAGTAAACACATATGTAGTGTATGGTTTTGGCAATTGACCATCTCAACTGCACAGGCAGAACTTCACTATGCAACAACTTTCGCCAAGTATACCTGCTGTTCTGCTCACCAGTTTTATTAGCATGTCTAGAATAGACTTAAAATTGTCTCATGATTCCTATGCATGGCTTACATTTTCATTTTCTTTAAATTCTTCTTAATTTTCTTAGTACTTTTTAAGTTTTTTATTTATCGTGCTATTATAAATGAATCATACTGCATTTTTTAATTATTTAGGTAATTGGTAAAATAATAACTGTTCTTTACCTTGTTCATTTAGCAAAGTCTAAAGGTACTTGAGATGTTTCTCCATTTTCTACATGTACTTCATGTCAAAAGTTGCTTTTCCATCTCTTCACCCTTTAAAAGAACCACCAATTTTCAATCCACAAAACAAACTCCTCCAACTTTATGTCTTCATTGGAGCCATCGTTGGACTTTATGCACCTATAGCTTATATTTTACATGGAATATTTGAAGGTGATAAAGAAGGTATCAAAGCAGCTTCACACCATGTTTTTCTTTTGGCTAGTCAAGTTTTCATGGAAGGAGTTGCATTCTCAGATGGATTTTCATCTCCAATAAGAGCTTTTGTTCCTGTTATTTATAATGCAAGAAGGGTTTTCACTATTGTTGATTGGTTTAGAGATGAGATTTACAAGGTTGATGAAGAACATAGTGGTTCTTATAGAAGGATCTATGCTGGAAGAGCACTTGCTGTGGCTAATATGGCTTTTTGAAGCTTCAATTTGTTTGGATTTTTGTTACCTGTTTATCTTCCTAAAGTTTTTAAGGCATATTACTCTGGCACCAAAGTAAATTAAGGAATTATTAGGTAGCTATAGAGTGTTTATTATATCCATGTTTTGATAGAATATATTTTATTTTGATGATGTATAAGGTCTTGAACCATGCTGGTTAGTGTATGATATTTGCATAGTAATATATGTTTTTGGCTGTAGAAATACACACACTTGTGTCCTTACAAAAAAGTTATTTTTTTAACTATGTTATTAGCTCAAATTATCTACAATCTTGTCGATGACTAATCTTTCACAATCTTTATTAGAGTCTTTTCTCTTAATCATGCTTTTTTTCATCTACATGGCTTGAAACTTAAGATAAGTAAAAAAAGAGTAATTAAAAGAGTATGAAATATTAATAAAAAGAGTAATTGAAAATTTGATTTATCTAGTTTTATATTTTTTCCTGATGAAGTATATATATATTTTTGTTGTGCTAATTTCGTGTATTAGCAAAGGATTTTTTTATTTTTATTTGTATGATGATACACTATTTCCCATTTTTAAAAATCAATCAACAAACCCAAAAAAAAGTCAACCTAATTCTAATCTCTTAAAAATGGCAACGGGATGACATTAAATGATATTAAAAAATCTCCTCCAAAATCACAAAAAGTAATACTATAAATCAAATTTTAATATAATAAAAACTATAGTAAAATAACTATAGATCCAATCACAACGTGAGTTTCTCTCACTTGTTGTGGACTTTGTGAAAGGAGAAATCGAGATTACCAATCATCATCATCATGTGGCCATTCAGCAAGAAAGGAGTTTCTGGGTTTTCATGGAGTTCAACGGCTGAACAAGTTACTCATGGAATCGATGCCACTGGTCTCACTGCTATTGTCACTGGTATATCTATCATCTATCTTCAAGCATGCCCTTTTGTTGAATGGTTGTTTTGATTGCTTTATGTTTCTGAGTTATTGGAAATAAGTACCATGTAGCTTTTCATCAAATATACATACTTAGAGGCTTGATGACTGATTTATAAGCTTTTTCAATGAAGATCCAAAATCAAAATTAAACTAATACTCTTGTAGTTTACTTTGTATAATTTAGTCTAAGATTATTGTTGTTGCATCCCCCAGAACTAGGTTAATAGAGAAACCGAGTTCAATGGTAATCTCAAAATGTTGAAATTTGCAAACAAGTTCTATCTCAAAAAGATCCAAAACACCCCATATTAATTTGACTACTTTTTTTTTATTGACTCTATCCAATTTTGCTTGTGCAACAGTAACACCTCTATAAAACAACTAGTGATGGTAGTAATGATCTATAGTCAGTCTCAAAATGCTGAAATCTACAAACTGTTTTTTTTAGATTAATCATGAAATCTGCACTAGTAATATGGAAACAGTTGAAATATGCTTGATTACATAGGCATAAGGTTTTTGAAAATGATGCGTAATTGTGGCTGCAACAACAATATTTTTGCCTTTAGATGACATTGTGACTTCAATTGCAGCCACACCAAGTGTCTTTGACAGCAAGATTATGTAATGCCAAGAATTGTAATGCAACTGCGACCGCAATTTGAAACTTTGTATATGCATGCTATGTTGAATTCTGAATAAATAATTATTATCGGGATGTGTGACCATTTTAATGCGGTATTTGGACATTTTCGTAATAGGAGCATCCAGCGGCATTGGGGCTGAGACTACTCGTGTCCTTGCTTTGCGTGGTGTTCATGTGATTATGGGTGTGAGGAATATGGTTGCTGCTAAAGATGTCAAAGAAACAATACTCAAGGAAATTCCCTCAGCTAAAATTGATGTCATGGAGTTAGATCTCAGTTCAATGGAATCTGTCAAGAAATTTGCCTCTGAGTTTAATTCCTCTGGTCTTCCATTGAACATCTTGATGTAAGAAAAAGAAAAAGAAGTTACATAGGTCACATTATAAATTTTATTTCACTATTTATATAATTCCTGATTTTTATTGAAGTTGCTAGTTACCTGTTCTCTCTTGATCATGATCATTCAAGGAAAATCAATAGTAGTAATGTTCACTGCTTTGTTTATTTGTAATTGTAAAGAAACAATGCAGGAATTATGGCATGCCCTTTCATGCTATCCAAAGACAACATTGAACTACAGTTTGCAACAAACCACTTAGGTATTTTGTAAATATGTTTGATTCTAAGGTCCAATTACAAGTAATTATTTTACTTATCCTTTAAAAGCATATAGTGAGAAGATGTGATCATTTTGTTTTAATGTAATATAATTGTGCAGGTCATTTTCTCTTGACGGATCTTTTGTTGGACACTATGAAGAAAACAACACGTGAAAGTAAGAAAGATGGAAGAATTGTTATTGTCTCTTCAGATGCTCACCTATTTGCATATTCCGAAGGAATCCGTTTTGACAAAATTAATGACCAACAAAGGTAATTGTAATGAGATAACCTTTAAGTTCAAATCATGACGAGATTTGTTGTTCTTTTGTACTTTGTTTTTAAATGAAAGAGAAATTTATTTGTATAGGAGTGAATTGTGAATACGATAGAGTAATTATGTTATAAACTTCAAATTTTATTTGTATACAGTTACAGTAAATGGCGTGCATATGGACAGTCAAAGCTTGCTAACATTTTACACGCCAATGAACTTACTAGAAACTTAAAGGTGGGTTGATTTCTCTCGGTGTAATTCACCTTTTTATCTAGTGAAATAGTTTATTCATAGTGATTTCTCTTCGTGTAATTGACTAGAACTGATACATGTTAATATTTGTTATGTATTGATCAGGAGGATGGGGTGGATATCACCGTAAATTGTCTTCATCCTGGAGTCATTAGCACCAATATTGCCCGTCATAACAGTACAATCAAGGGTAACTATTATATTACTTTGTTGACATTTATTTTTTTGAAATGATTTTTTTCTTATTTGTTTGTTAATATGTAGATGACGACACTATCTAGCTTTCATGGATGTACTACTACTATTGTTTGATTTGATTTATATTTTCAGGTATAGTAAATATGGTTGGAATAGGTACAATAAATATGGTTGGCAGATTTGTGCTAAAAAATGTTCAGCAGGTAAAATGAGTTGTTATGGATTATAAAATAAGTAATTTTTTATTCAATAATTTAGAGATTTGTTAGGGTCTGTTTGGTTTAATAGAGAGGAGGGGAAGATAAGAAATTAGAGACATTAAATGGAGGAGCGAGTGATTTTTTATGATTTGGTGTTTGGTCCAAGAGGAAGGAAGGGGGAGAGATTTTAAATGGTTTTAAAGTAGTTTTACTCCCTCCAAACCTTTCCAACCAAACTCACCATAGAGATTTAAAAAAAAAAACATAAAATAAGTGAGGTTTTAAAGGTTTTGTATATGTCTAGCATAATGAAAATCATTTTTTTTTACAAAAAAGATAGTTATAAAATAATTATTTTTTATTATAAACTATTCAAAAAACTTATCATTTTATGTAGTTTTTATTATTTTTAGATTCTGATTTTTTTCAAAAGTTGTAACAATTTTTTTAAAAAAAAGTAACGAGCGGACTCTATGTAAATTTGAAGAATTTGCCAAATAAATATCGGTTATTAAAAACATTTATTATGAAATTATCCTCCAATCTCCACTAACTAAATGTAGAGTAGAGGATCCCGTGGAGAGTTATTGTATTTGACTTTTCTTAATTTAGTTGCATGTTAATTTTCTCTCCAATTTTAATGTAGGGAGCAGCCACAACATGCTATATAGCATTGCACCCACAAGTGAAGGGAGTTAGTGGCGAGTTTTTCTCTGACAGTAATGTGGCCAAAACAGGTTCACAAGGGAGGGATGCTGATTTGGCTAAGAAACTCTGGAATTTCACCATGAATTTGATTCAGGAGAAATAGAATATAACCATGTGGCATACATTGTATATGTGTATGTGGAAAGTATTAACGGCATGACTGATTGTAATCACCTATTTTTAATGGAATGTTGATTCCTAATCTTTATTCCATACGCTTAAATTCCTATTACTATATGAAACAGTATATCAATAATATGACTGCACTTGATATATCTATCAATTTGTGTTGGGTTTAAATGTGAGTAGATAAGTGATTCTAAGAAGTGTTTTTAGATTGTTAGGATATAGTATAATAGATAATAGAGTAGTTAAAGTAGATGATTGTTAGTTGTTGTCCTCTTTTATAGTGTTCTTAGTTGTTTTTGTTTTATTGGTTTGTAGGACAGTTGCTGAATTGGTTATATACCCTCTTATTTCAAGTGTACAAATAATCTTTAAAATAAAAAATTTCTCCCTTTTGAAGAGATTATTTTTTTTAGACTAATATTAATAATTAGTATGGTTAATATTATTAAAAAACATATTCACTTTTAGATGAAAAATTATTTTCTATTATTTTTTATATTTTTTTAAATAAAAGTATTTTTTTTAATTCCTTAGAATCTCATTCTTAGATTCCTAAAGGATTGTGTCTCCTTACTAAAACTCTGGACTGAATTTTTTTTGTGATATCTCTTTCTCCGCCGGAATCACACGATGGATTTATTGACAATCCTAATCATCTATACAAAAGTTGATTATTATTTTTTGGGTGTATGAAATATGAGGAAGTGAAATGATGTAGATACTGAGTGAATTAAGATTAATTTAGTCTTTGGTTTCTAATTTAACATAGAATAAATTATTATTTTAGTTTCTAAAAGTTACTACATTGTCATATTAGTCTGAAACTTAATTAAAAATTTAAATTAATCGTTTAATTATTAAAATGTTGATTAATTTAATATCTGATATTAAATAAAATGTTAACTATGTTGAGTGAGTAACATTGACGCTGACATGTTTCAATCATACTGTCATATAGGTTTTTGATATCGCCATGGATTAAAATGACATTATTACCAAAAAACAATCTCAATAAATTCTCAAATATGAAAAGCTAAAAA
The DNA here is from genome assembly GCA_037974735.1 of Cicer chorassanicum. Taxonomy (NCBI): domain Eukaryota; kingdom Viridiplantae; phylum Streptophyta; class Magnoliopsida; order Fabales; family Fabaceae; genus Cicer; species Cicer chorassanicum. The sequence goes on along the minus strand of JBBPBP010000001.1, from coordinate 12,024,408 downwards.
ATGGTTATTCATTTTCTTTTACATCTTCTTTCCTAATTTCTCTCAAATCTTAAACCTAAATTTTTTGTTTTCCCTAGAATTTCTTATTCCCCAAATTTTCGTATTCCTTCAATTTTCGTTTGCTTCAATTTTTTCTAACCTCAGTCATCTTCTTCGAAGCTTACGATGATGAAAGGTGGAGTACATTCATTCTAGCAATGATTCTTTTTTGTTGCTGTGAGATAAACATTGTGAGGCGTTTATGAGGTGATGCGGTGGGGTTTGGATTGTTTATGAGGCGAAAAACTATCTAATCAAAATATTAAAATATCTATTAATTATTATAATGGAAAGTTAAGTGGTTTTTTCTATAAAAAAAAAAATTCTAAATTAAAAATTCTGTTTGTCTCGTATTTTATTTTCTGTTAATTATTATTATTATTGTATGCTCTAGAACTGTTTGACCATTTATCATGTGGGGAAAAAATATTTCGAATTGAAATAGTTATCTCTAATTTATTCTCAAAAGTAATAATTATCTCTAATTGTGTTTGTTGAGTCTCGATAACACCTTCAACAAATATTTGAATCAATCTTAATTAAAGAGATTTTAATTGGATTGATTTTCGATTAATCCAAATTACATTTTAAAAAACTATTTTAATTTTAATATTATAAAGTTACGTTAAACTAACCCATTAATCTCAACCAAAACATAACATAATATATATTAAAAATTAACGTTACATAATATTATTATTTATAAAAATGTTATAAAAAAAATTGATTGATTATATTTGAAACATATGAATTAATAATAAAAATATATTAAACTAAACCAATAAGTGTTATTAAAAAAGTTCAAAAAACATATGAATTAGTAATAAAAATATATTAAACTAAACCAATAAGTGTTATTAAAAAAATTCAAAACTAACAAATAATATATTAATGCAATATATTATACTAATAGAAAAAATTAAAATTTATATATATGCAGTTTGATTCAGTTGTCAAAAAGTAATTTAAATTTTAATGTAGATTGAGTTGTTTTCACGAAATAAAATAAGATCGAAACACGTCTAATATTATTCAATTATTTTATTTTTTAAAATCACTTTACAATTTTTATTTGAATTGGTTTCAATATCAACAATTCTACTTGAAAAGTATAATTTAATGTACCTGAAAAGTATAATTTAATGTTGTGGAGATCCCTAAAAGATATTTAAATTTTTTCCTTCATAAATAACATATCTTCTTCGATCTAGGACTTTTTTTTATCTTTTTTTTTATTCACTAAAATGTCACGCCATAAAATTATATTACAGGAATGATCTACTTGTTAGCCTCAGTTGATTATCGCATCTTAGGGATGCGACTAGCTGAAGCAAATTTTTTTCCTTCTTAATAGAAGGTTGCATCCTGGGGATGCGACCATCTACTGACATTTTTTTTTTTATCATTTTATTAATACTGTTAATTATTATTTAAAAATTTAAAAATTCAAAATACTATTAATTAAATTAAATATATTAATAAATAATAATAAATAATAATATTAATTTTAATAATAATAAAAAGAAAATTATATTAATAAAATAAAATAAAATACATTAAATTAAAAAAATACATTAAAAATTACCACAAATAAAAAAAATATCAAATTTAAATTAATTATTTTCTAAATATCCTCCATTATAATTGCACATATACTCATGTAAATTACATTTATCTTGAAAATAGATCTTCTTAAGTGAGCAAGTAAAAGTGTATACACTCTTAAATATTAGCCAGTTGAGATAAATGAAGGTTATATACACTATTATTTGCTTATTTTGGAGATAATTTTAATGAAACCTTCTCCTTGTTTGGATTGGGACCTTTCTAAAATAAGGAAGTATAATGTAATTTTCAAGAACCCCTTTTATTTTTATTAAAATTATAGAAATTGAAGTTCTCATTGTCAAAAAAATAAATAAATTGAAGTTCTCCACATTTGATGAATGTACAAGGATTCTAAACATGTAAACCATATGTATTTGGTTCTGCCATGATTTTGAGGTGTATAACCTGACTTTAACATATTCTTTTCGTTTTCTTTTTTCTTTAATTTGAGAGAAATAAAATTGTTTAACTTCAAATTTACATTATCTGTATTCACGAGATTTATGATTTTTTTTTCTTTCTGATTTGTGAAATATAGTGATTGTATTTTTCTAACTCAATTTATAGGTTTCATTTGAAATTCCATAGTTAGAAGTTAACTACTAACAAGTTTGTTAGGTAAAATTAGTTGATATAATTGATAAGTAATAACTATAAGGCATTTCAAAACTATGCATAATACAAATTCAATAAAATGTAACTTTTTAGAAGAATGCTTATATTACTTTTAGTATGTTGTTTGTTTATTTATTTTAAAGTATTAACTATTTTTAGGAATTTTAATATTAATTTATTTATTTTTATTCTTATTTTTTAAATATTGGTATTAAAAAATAAACAATATGAATTCATCTTCTTGACTGAATTGGATAATGGACTTTTCGATTTTGATATATAATAATGTTTATTTCAGATTAAAATTCTTTTGGGAACTTCTTTTCGCATCTTCCAAAGTTACTTCAAAAGTTCACATAAGAAAATACAATTTTTATCTTCTAAATAAAATCTCTATTTTTTAATTAAAAAAATCACAATATTTTAGTGGTTGTTAATTCACTCTTAATATTTATTCAAAATGTATATAAAAATATTATTAAATTAGTGCGCGATGCGGTAAAAAAACCGATAATTTAGAGACCATCGGCCCAATATTTATAAAAAGAAGGTCTCAATTCATTTTGGTGGACAATGTCAAGGCCAGCCCACTTTTTATTGACCAAAAAAAAATTCCATAAGAATATACATGCCCGCACCCCTTGGAAAGTAGTTGTGTGACCAACTCAGCAAAACGTACTGGAACATGAGAGCGTCGCTTGAAAATCTACATTTATTTTTTCTTTAAAAAGTAATAAATTAATGATTTTATTTTCACAAATTTCTTTTTATGTTATTGCAGCTGCTGTTTCTTGTTAGAAACGTTTTTCGCCCTACTACTTCTATAAACAGGGTTCTCTCTTCTACGCCATTTTTTCGATCACTTTCGATCTTCCCTTATTTTTTTTTTCAATCTCTGCTGCCGCTTTCAATTCTTTTCGGATCCTCAGTTTATATCTCCTGCCTCCGAACCGATCTCTTCCTCGTTCTCGTCTCTCGTACGTGATCTGATATCATTCTACTTCACTTTCTCTTACTTCATCTGGATCACGCTATACCAGATTATTCTATTGGATTTTATTTTTTAAAAATCAATTTATGTTTCAGTTTTTTCTATATTTTTTAGGATGTAATAGATTTCTTTTTTTATTTTTATTCTAATATGTATTTGAAAGATCATGTTTACTGTGATCTATAACTGTGTTTAATTTAGTGAATCGAAAATTATTCGACAATGTTTTCCCTATTACCAATGGAGAATGCAAGAATCTGATGGACTTTTTTTCTTTCTTTCTAATAAGTAGATTTAACAGGATTGAAGTTTAGTTTCTACATTGATCTATTTCACTCTTGTTGAGTTTTGATACTTTTTTTTATTTTTCTCGCAAATTTGATATGTTGAGGGATTCAGTGCTCAACTTTATTTAATCGTATGGCAACAATTAAAAATTAAAAGTTGAAATTATAATTAAAATCTGTTAGTTTTAGCAGCATTTTGCACACAGTTATGCCCCTACATTTTTTTTGGTTAATTTGAAATTAAACTTTGTTGACATTGTGTTAATCTCCATCTTTCTCATTCATGTGATTTTAAATTTTACTTCAATTTTTTATTCTTACTATTTTAAACTTTGTGCAGCGGAATCCTGAAAAGTTTATTGGTAAGCTTTTGGCTGAATAGATGCCACTTGCAAAACTTACTGCCCCGGGTACTTCCAATTTTACGAAAACTGAAGATGGAAATGATTCTTTGGACACCATAATCAGACAAGCAATTGGAAAGGAACCTTTGCTTTCCTTTCCTAGGACTGGTGACAGGCCAGGACAGTGGATTCAATTATTTCATGCTTTAGAACAGCAACAAGGTAATACCAATTTGTTAAAATTTAACTTTTCTTTTGGGTAATGGAAATGTATTAGGAATAAGAAATGTGATTAGCCTTCCTTAATCAGTAAAATTAAAATCATTGGAAAAAAACAGCAATTGATAATCTCTGGAATACAGTTGCATTTGTAACTGACGTATACAAAGCTAGCAGAATTATATGTAAAATGCATCACAAAAATGCTTTTAAGCTGGTCACTGATGCATCTGATTCTAAACCCAAATTTTCTGATAGATTTTTTTATTCTTTTAGCAGCAGAAGTTCAAGGGTGGCCTTTGTTCTCTCCTGCAAAGGTTCAGATATATAAGTGTGACAAGTGTTCCAGAGAGTTTTGCTCTCCTATTAATTATAGAAGGCATAAACGTATACACCGTCGATTGAAAAAGCTTGATAAGGTTATCTTTATATCTCATAAGTGGAAGCAATTATATCCCACATTGTTGTTCGTTGTTCATGCTTTTGCTTCTAGTCTGTTTTTCATGTTTCTTTCTTTTTCAAGTCATCCTCAATTTTACCTAATGCCTCTTATATATTGCAGGACTCTAAGAAAAGTAGGGATCTTTTAGCGGCATATTGGGATAAGGTAATCTTTCATCGTAGTGAACTTTACATGCAAGAAGAATAAATCTTGTTTTAATGTGCTGATTTTTTCATAATTTGTGCAGCTCTCTGTAGAAGAGGCAAAGGAAGTTGTGTCATTTAACAATGTGATGCTGGGGGTAAAACCTTTTTGCTCCTTACTTTGCTAGTTTATTTCTATATGGAGTTATTTTAATGTGGTTTGCCTTGCACACCTTATGGTGATTTGTCAAAAAGCTATGATTAGCAGAAATGAATGTGGGGTAGGTCGGGTGACAGAGGCCTCTCATACTTTGTTCTTTCATACACTTCTTCACATACTCACTTTATTCTTTCACACTCTTTTATTTATGCTATACTTTCTTGTATCATATGTTGTTTGAATGTCTTAGTATTTTGTTTGACTGTCTTAGTTCTTTCTAACTGCCATGTTGGATCTGGAAACTATCATCTGCTTGTTGAAAGATTGAAGGTGTCTTTTCAATGTGAATATGATTTTTAAACATGTTTTCCATCATTCTTATCTGGAAATTTTATTAATCATATACATCTACTTTTGAAATGGAGAGTTTATCGAAGACGGGCTACAAATACGAAGACATTGGAGTCTCTTGCTGTTCCCCTTTTTCAACTCTTATTGTTTTCTAGTTATACTTTTTTTCCCAACGAATCTAAATATTTTGTATTCTTGTCTTACCTCCAATGAAAATGCTTTCCAGGAGGTTCCAGGGTCTTCAATTTTACAAGCACTCCCAACTCTTAGAACACAACAAGGATTTTCTTCTCTTCCACAACATTATCTCAGGGCTGGTTTTGCACTTTTGGTAAGAAATATTGATAATTGATGTCTTACTTATCAACTATTCATTATGGTTATTATTTGTTGGATACATTCCTTAGGTTTAGTGATGCAATATATATTCCCATTGTTTGCAGGATATTGTTCAATCCAGGCCTTCTAGTTTTCCTATATCTTCCCAGAAATTGTTCGGTATTCTTGATGATTGCAGTGAAAAAACATTTTTATGTGGAACAGCAGCGTCAATGCATAGACACGTTTTTGATGGAGAGTCTGGAAAGATTGGTCTTGAACCAAAAAACCTAGTTGCTTGCACAAGTTTCTTGCTAGAGCAGAAATTGGTAATGATGTAATTATGGCTCTAAATTTTTTAAAATGGTTTGGAACTTGCATGTTTTCCACCAATGACTGTCTTCGAAATTACGACTTTCATTCTTTAATACAGTTAAGAACATAACTTCCACCAGAACAATAGTTTTATCATTAGAAGTATTATTTTGTGATTATCATATTAGATCAAGATTCAACTTTCCATATGTTTGAGTAGAAAGAAATAACACTAAATCCCCAAAAGTTTATTCTAAGAAAAACTAACAAATGTTTAGAAATTTCTAACATTTTGCAATTTTACGCTAAAAGATGTGGTTTGCTGCAAGCATTTGGAAAATTTGTATAATTGGAATTAAATGATAAAATTAAAGTGTTTTGCACATTGAAGCACTGTTGTCAACATGATGCCGCGTTTCTAAATTGTATCACATTCAAATTTAATATTGAAATATGCAATTTTCAATTTAGTAATTTTAGTTTAATTTTTGGCTTGTGTTGTACATATTACATGCTTGCACATTAGGGGCAAGTCTGTCACTGGGGTCAACGTTGATCGTGTTACTTTGGCATGTTATCCAATTCTTCATCACGTAAACTTTTCTTTCAAATCATTTAACTTATTCCTTACGTTTTATTATTTTGTTACTACATGCATTCTATCCAAAACATCTATGAGACCAAGTAGCATGATCAACGTCAATGAGACTTATTGCAAGTATGTAATATGTAAAATATCCTTTGAGTTAAAAATTAAACTAAAATTATAAAATTTGAAGTTGCGCGTTTTGATATTAAATTTGGATGTGACACAATACAGTAGTGCAGTATCATGTTGACATTTTAAAATAATGCTTAAATGTGCAAAACAAGTATCTATGAACTTTAATTTTCTCATCTAATTTTCTATAATGCAAATATTTCAAATGCTCGCTGCAAACCACTGTCTTTTCCTATAAAATTGCTGCAAAATATTATAAAGTTCTAAACATTGACTTAGGTAGAATAGACTTGAGATTTAGTGTTATTTCCTTCTACTCAAATATATGGGAGGTTGAATCTGATTCTAATATGTTAATCACGGAATAATACTTCTAATGATAAAACTACCATCCCAGTGGAAGTCACAATCATAATTGTGTTAAAAAATGAAAGTCGTAATTTTGAAATCATTAAGTGACTTTCATTCTTTCATTCAATGGTCACCAATTCTGGCCTAACTACCGCCCCGTTGGTGGAAAACACACTCAAAACCATTTTTGCCTAACTTCAAAATCTTTACCTATTGCAATAAAAATATTATCTTCTCTCTGATATGTTGCATTCAGTACTTCGTGTTAAAGATGTATTTCTTGTGCATTGTCTAAGAAGATTGAATAGACCATAACCAGGATATGCTCAAGATGCAAATAAATCTTGCATGATAATTAAATTATTAACCAATAGCATTGGATGTAGGGTTTGTTATTTTATAGTTTTTTGGGTATGTGTAAGTTTGGTTTATTTCGAACCTGAGCATAATATTGTATGAGGGGCATGTTAGACTACGCCATTCAAGAGACTTCACCAAATAACACAAGCTTTTAGGAGTACGGGGCCACAAATACATTCTTCATTTATAGCTACTATCAGCTATGAACAAACAGTTATTCAACCAGATTTCCATTCTATATGATTGGTACAATGGTTGAAGATTAGTTCTCATTATCACTATTTTCTTTGGCTTCTTCACGGGAAGGTTGTACAGATTTTAATATGTTTGGCTCTTTCCTAGTTGAGTTTACATATGTAGACATGTTTGCGGGTGCCATTTTCCACCATCACGCAAAGGCGAGAAATGAGTTGAAAGGGAAAATTAATGTGGAATAATATAATATTTTCACATCTAAGGGTTTCTAAAAACCTATATTATTCCGATGCATGTTCTCTTTTTAGGAATTATCAGTTAACACATAAATCCAGCATATATATCATGTGATTTGATTTTGAAGAAAAAAAAAGTGCTAGTGGAACCTAAGTTCATAGCATATCCTGTATGTGCATATTCAAACATCAAACTTGATTCTATTGAAGTAGTTTTTAACTACAGTTGTGATGAAATGTGAATTTCCTCTCACATAGGTAAAGGAGTGGCTCGCAGACAAGGAGGCTGAAGCATTGAGATGCCAGAAGCTGCTGGTGGAGGAGGAGGAAGCTGCACAGAGAAGGTACATTTAATGCTATAATCAGTTTGTTCTTAAATTTAGGACTTGGGGTGGAGCTTGAATGTAAACTTTTTGAATTTTTAATATAATATTTGAACAACTGCAGCTAAAAAAACAAAACCTAAAGAAACAAATTCTCAATTGAGAGAAACAAGTTTGCAATTGATAAACAAGAATCAGGTTGTAAGAAAGATGGATTATAAGTAAACACATATGTAGTGTATGGTTTTGGCAATTGACCATCTCAACTGCACAGGCAGAACTTCACTATGCAACAACTTTCGCCAAGTATACCTGCTGTTCTGCTCACCAGTTTTATTAGCATGTCTAGAATAGACTTAAAATTGTCTCATGATTCCTATGCATGGCTTACATTTTCATTTTCTTTAAATTCATCTTAATTTTCTAAGTACTTTTTAAGTTTTTTATTTATCGTGCTATTATAAATGAATCATACTGCATTTTTTAATTATTTAGGTAATTGGTAAAATAATAACTGTTCTTTACCTTGTTCATTTAGCAAAGTCTAAAGGTACTTGAGATGTTTGTCAAAATGTACTTCCGTGGGAACTAGTCATGTATTGGTAATATTTTATTTGTTTTTTATTGTTCCCTTTATTTACAGACAAGCTGCGATGTTGGAAAGAAAACGCCAGAAAAAGCTTAGACAAAAAGAACAGAAGGCAAGGGAACGACTTGCAAATGACACAGAAATTAAAGGGAATATTAGCAGCACAGGAGAGGATGTATCACAAGAGGAAGCAACTTCGGCTGCATGTGAGTTTGAAGCACATAGGGCAGATGTATCGGCAGACCATGCTTCTTTGCTTCCTGTAACTAATCACTGCCCAGACACCGATGAATATGTCGACGGGGATACACAATCAGGATATGATTGTGACACCGATCAGAATGTGGAGCGGCAGACTTCACAAAGGGATGCACAGTTAGGTTATGATTGTGACATTGATCGGAGTTTAGAGAGACAGACACCACATGGACATAATCCTCGGCGAACAATGGCTGTTAGACGGCAAGGGCTGCCTAAGTCACAACGTACTATTGCCAATGGTTTGTATGCAAGCCAGAACTCTCAAAAGTCGAAGTTTGGTGTCAGTCCAAAATATGGAACCAACCGTGATCAAAGAGCAGCTCCTATAGTTAATGGTGGTAAAGTTTGGAGCCGGAAGCCTAAACCAGAAACAGAAGCAGTGGTTATAAAAACCAGACTGGATAAAGAACCGGACAAAATTAAGAATCAAGAAGTTTTGATAGGATCTGTATCTGTTTCACTGGCCAATTGCAGTCAATCAGAGGGTAATCTTGTCACATCTCAAGCGAACAACTTAATAGAGAATTTGTCTGACCAAAATATTGCTGAGGAAAAGCCAATGAAACCTGACTCCGGTCAGGGAGGCAACAATCGGTCAAGAGTTAAGCTTTGGAGGCCGGTTAGCCAGCACGGAACTAAAAATCCACCGCCACTTCAAAGTGTTGGGACGACAGAAGTTGATGTAGTTCATGGAAAAGATGATCAAAAGTTGTCAGTTCAAAGTGTTAAAGTGAATTCAGAAAGCTTTCGGTTGTCCAGCCTTACTGCAAAAGCCTTTCTTGCACAAAGTAAGCTTTACCAATTTAAACCTAATATTTTTCTTCTATTGTATGTATCATTGAAAGTATGCTTGGCTTTGTCTTTAATTTCTTTGACCGAGTCACCAACATTCTCATGCAGGATGGAAAGAAGCAATTTCGTCGCATCACGTGGAGTTGGTTATTTCTCCTGATTCTGAACCTCTTGGATCACAGCCACTCCAGGATTGCGAACAAGCATCATGTCAGTCTTCTTCTAATATGGAGAGATGTAGCATTGTTGCAAATACAGAGAACTGGTTGCCACCTGCATCATCCAGAGTCGCTAAATCCAAACCCAGAGTGAAGCCCGAGAAGGGAATCAAGATAAAGTACATTCCAAAACTAAAAGTTGCAGCTTAAACAGAAGAAACAAAGGAAATAGTTGATTTTTTTTTTTTGAAACAGATATGCTCAATTTGATTTATCGCCAATTAATTTATTATCAGAGGTTCCAGTTTTACCGATGGTCTTCTGTCAGAATTTTGAAGGTAGATTTTGCCGGAAAGTATTTTTGTGTTCCGTCCTTTTCCTTCAAACAGTCTCTCGAAGGGGATTGTGCATTAAGTTTTTTTTTCTCATGACATTTGTTTACTGAAATTGTGTAATAAATTTTTCTGTTGTAAAAGAGTGTCATTTTTTAATAGGAAAAAAAGAAAGATGCCTTCCCCTCCATTTGGTATGTATTGTCGAAATTTCTCAATACTCTATTGTTGAGATTACCTGTGCTTTGCCCTTCACTTTCTTCTCTACTGGGTCATGCTTTTAAACATGTGAACAGATAGTAAGGGGACTCAAGGTTGTTTGCAGTCACAATCCTACAATCTCAGCTGCTACTTTAAAAGTTGAGTTGTTTACCTAGATACTTATGAAATATTGCTGAAATTCAGTAATTGAGTGTTCCGTCCTTTTTCCTTCAAATGGTCTTCATAGGGGATTGTGCAGTAAGGATGCTTGTCTCACTAGTAATGGATTAATAAAATGTTTGGATGTGTATCTAGCTAAGTTTTACCGTGTCTCTATGCTATCCTTTTCAAATTAATATGATTTTTTGTTTCTATTTTAAACATGCACTAAGTTTATGGCAATAATATATTGACATGAGCTTGTGTTCTTGGTCGTTGGTAGTCAAAATATTATTAATATTTATAAAAGATCGTGGGACCAATTATGCACTTCGAACATTATTTACAAAATATTTTAATCAGTAATCAAAATATATATTAGCATTTAAATTGAACAAATTATTTCATTATGAAAATTTTTATAAATTGTTTTAACTTCATTCATTCATGTGTTACATAAAAGTAGAACATGATGCAATCAATTTTAATGTTTTTAACCTTTCATTTATTATCATTTATTTCCCGTGTCTTTAACCTTAATAAATGTGCGTGAATTGTCAGACATATGTTACATGAGTGTTGTACGAGTATCAAATCGATGTCTGCTTGTGATTGCTTCCTTCATTATTTTGCTTGTTTTGTCACCCTTTATTTGCTTATTTTGCTTGAAATCAATATTTTATAGTAAAATTACTTTTATTGTCCTTTAATATCAATATTTTATAGTAAAATTATTTTTATTGTCCTTTAATTTAATTTCATGTAACGATTTATTCAATTTTTTTATTTAAATTTTTATATTTTAAAATATTAGCTTTATTATTATTTTTTACATAATTCGTTGTACCTCCAATAAATAAAATCTAAATAGAAAGTTCAATTTCATCTTTAAAGAAACATATATTTTTATCAAATCTAGAACACATATCTACACAGAGACATATATTCATCTCCATCGATAACAATAACATCAAATCTCTAAAAAAACTCATAACTTCGTCATCTTTTTCACCTCTCATTTTCTTTGATCCATACATTTAAATCAAATAAATAGAGATCAAATCAAAACAACAAAGTTGAGTTAAATAAAAGATTTTTCTTTAATAAGTAATATTGTATTCATCTTCCTGATTTTCTTTCCCTATAATTGATTCGTGATAATAGACACCACTAATGGTGTCAAAAAAATAAGTCACTTTAATTATTCAATCCAACTCAACTTATTAACAAAACGAATAATAAAATTGAAAATAATTTAAAATCACTAAATTAAAAGGAAAAAAAAGGACAAAAACACCTAAAAATTTAAAATCCGTTAAATCTACTAGGAGCATCGTTGTTTCATTCTTCTCTATTGTGGTGTTATGCATACTTGACATTGAGAGTGTTTTTTTTTTTTATTTATTTATAAATTTTTAAATATTAATTTGGTTAAAAAAAGAAGGATTGAGCTGGCCTATCAGCCTTTGTAACCTACAGTGGTTAGGTCAAATCTAAATATTTGCAACCCAATAAAATATATCAACTTCATTGGTAAAAATAATAATAACCTTCAAATCGTTTAAAACATGTATACATAACGTAAAACTGTTTTAAGACGGTGTGATAGTGTATCAAAATTAAGTTATGTTTATTTTATAAAAAAATTAATGTGTTTTTATTTTTTATAAAATAAATAAATCTTTTTTGTCAATTTTATATTTTTAATTTTAAGATTTAAATTAGAATAAAACATTCAACTTAACCATATAACCTCAAACTCGTATAAATTCTTGTCAAATTCTTTTTAACAAATTCTTATCTATTTCTTTTTAATAAGTCTCTTACCTCTATAATATAAAGGAAAATTTAAGAAAAAATAAAAATTAAAAATATTTCCCTCTTTCTCTTTTTCCCAAAAAAAAAAAACAAAACGTATCAGATGACCTAAACACCCTTGATGGTGATTCTCACTTCTTCTCCCAAAAGCGATTATCTCTGGTGCGACCTTCCGCCGTCCTTCACCTTCGCACGAACAGGTTTATCTTCCCTGTTCCTCTTCTTCCTTCTTTCTGCTAATTTCGTACTTTGAGTACACAAAAATTTAATCATGGCTGAGTAAGAATGATTATGTTTTATTTGTCATTCATTTTGTTGCAGAGACAGACATGGATGCCACACTAAACACCAAATCCCAGTCTCAATGGGATTTTATCTGGTTACTCTCTCTACTCTATAATTATCCCTTCAACTTTTTACTTATAAACTATATTTCTTGCTTTTTAGTTTTTAGTAATTATAGGTTTCATATGAATAGTCTTATTTCCTTCTTAGTACAAAATCTCCCTGATAATCATTTTCCAAATTCTACTGAGCAATGGTGCTAAAGGTGTTATAATAGCCTTTTGATCAAATTCTATTGCGCTATAGCCACTATTTAACAAAATTGGAATTTACACAACACACAAATACAAGAGAAAATTGGAAAAACATTTGAATTTTGGTTTGTGTTTGTCACATCATTGATGGTAGTGTTTTACCCTAAGACCACTCTTACTTTCAAATGAAAATTGCACAATTTAAGACTTTGTAACTTTTTTTATGGTAGATAAAGATAATAAAAAGATTATGTTTTTTTTATATATTAATCAGTTCAACATTTGAGGTAAAATAAGTAACATTGTTATTATTATTATTAAGAATTGTATTCTAGTAAATAAATAGTAGCAACACATGTAAAATAATTGTGGGAAGATTTTCAGAACTATAAAGATCTAGATTTGGATTTCATGCAGTCAACAATCTCATCCATTTCTGCAATCAGCACATCGCTGGCCATTGGATTGAGATCAGGTGATTTAGATTTCAGTGTAGATTTTGATTTTTTTTTAAATCTAAATTACCGAGCTATGTTAACTGTGTGAATGCATGAGATTACTGATTGCAAGCAATCCAAATCCCTAATACAAGGGAAAAGCTTGTGATGAAAAGTATGAGGTTGTGTGGTGTACTGAAATTAGTACTGACAAATGACAATTGCAGTCACTTGGAAGTGGATTTTGGTTCTGAAGAGAACGCTTCTATTGTATATGCTACCTTAGCCGTTGATAAGGAGGTGAATATCTTAACTTATGAGCTTTATGAATCTTTAGCACTAGTTTCTCAACTAGTTTTTCTTTATTTCTATGTCTTCTGCAGTTGCAACCTGACAAAGTAAAGCGACTCATGACGGTGTCTGATGGAAAACTATCAGTGTGAGTATTCCTTTGGTGTTGGTAATTAGTTTTTGTGAACAAGTTTAAAGTCAATTGAGTAGTTCACCAAATATTTCCCCTAATGCAATAAATGTTATGATCTTAAGGTTAAGTTTTAAAGTCAATTGATAGGACTTTGCATTATAATCAATTTTGGTCTGAGGTCCTATGTAAATGAATACATGAATACTGCTTCATGTTTGGGTTAACTGCAATGAATTTTTTCATAAAATCGATTTTAGTTGGAACAATAACTAAAATTTTAAATATATCATTCAGAATAATGAAGCAAACTTTTTGTTAGTCATTAATTTCTAGCTGCCTTTTTATCTGAAAAGATTTTTTTACTGTTGTCATTAGTTAATTTAGATTTAAGGGTATGCTGCAGTGCTAATGTGTAGTCTTGTCTTGCTTAATTTTTCTTCTCCCTTCTCCCATTGGAATCCTTTTTATGCAGGCACTTTGAGGCAACAGAAGCCAGATTTCTTCGTGCATCATACAGCGCTTTTGTAGATGTCCTTACTCTAGCAACCAAAACAATTGAAGAATTTGGTCAAAGAATGAAGTTGTGACTTCTGCTTCTCTTAGTTTTTGGATTATTTAAGTGTACTATAACTTCCAATATTACAATGTACTATTACTTTTCGTAAGAAAATTGAAGTGAAACATTTTTTTAATACACGATGGAGGGTTTTTCAGTGTTCAATGTTTAAGTAGCTTCGCCATTAGTCTCAACCATCTAATCTCAATCATGGAAGATAATTGCTGTCAACGATGATTGTTAACAGATTCTTTGGTAGTTTTCAATAGTTCATGTAAAAGTGATGATGCATGGGAAGAGAAGTTTCGTGCATCGATAGTATGGCAGTTTACTTGTTTGTATGGCATAATGATATCATCTCAAATTTAGTGTAAAGGTAGTTTTCTATTTGCATCAGATTTTGTAACTCAGTATGATAGAACTCAATCATATTTCCAATTTGCCTCAGGAGATATGTCTAATGAGAGGAAAAGTATTCAATCAATAGTTTCACCCTATCAAGTTATAAGTGATGACAGGAAGAGGCAAGATTCAATCAAAGGAAGGTGATGCCTTTTAAGCCTCTATCCTATTCAACAAGGAACAAAACTTTTGGGGATACAGAAATCAAATAAGAATGGCATAGTATTTTTTTTTTTTTTTTGTCTCCCCTTCTATTGGGATCGTGCAAAGCCATAGATCAAATAATGAAATAGCATTGCACAGTCGCGATGGATAAGAGACATAAATACACATTATTTACATAGACCCTCAATTAAATCTCACAAAATGTTTTTTTTTTTAATACATATTTTCGACTTAAATTTGGCAAATGTCTCAAACTTGTTTTTACGAAATACATATAAAAAAGGCGCATTGCAAGGCTACACTTAATCCTTACAACAAATTAAAATGACTAAATCTGCTGTTTTCAATGCCTCTGAAAATTCATTAATTATTTTCCGTGACTGGTTGTATCACATATTCACATGGTTGAGAATAATCAAACCAAACACTTACATACTTTTTTCTATAGGTACTGTTATAATTAGTGTGACACGGAATCTCAAGGCTTAGAACTAGCCACCACCACACATACAATAAGATCCACAATTTAATTAATAAATGACACATGTCCTCCAAACCAAAAAAACATAGTCACACTGCCATTTTTGTCCATCATTTCTACCCCAATCATCTAACCTCACCTTATCTTTCTGCTTCTTCCCTTAATTCTCAAAACCCATCTCACAAATTTCTCCATCTCTAGAAAAAATTGAAGCTTTCAATATTATTAAGTATTCCTCACTTTGATCACACATTCTGTTGTTAACTGCACAAAAATGTCTGGTGGAATTGGCCCTACTGGCTGTGACATTAGCCTACCAAAAGATCAAGAAGAAGAACTTGAACACAAAGAAAAACAAGACCAAACACTCAAGAATCTCAACAAATCCACCAACACCACACAACGCAAGGCTAGTTTCCTCTCATTCAGACAACTCAATTGTCTAGCTGTTGTTGTTGTCTTATCAGCCAGTGGCATGGTTAGCCCTGAAGATTTTGCCTTTGTTGTTTTCTCCATTTTCTACATGTACTTCATGTCAAAAGTTGCTTTTCCATCTCTTCACCCTTTAAAAGAACCACCAATTTTCAATCCACAAAACAAACTCCTTCAACTTTATGTCTTCATTGGAGCCATCGTTGGACTTTATGCACCTATAGCTTATATTTTACATGGAATATTTGAAGGTGATAAAGAAGGTATCAAAGCAGCTTCACCCCATGTTTTTCTTTTGGCTAGTCAAGTTTTCATGGAAGGAGTTGCATTCTCAGATGGATTTTCATCTCCAATAAGAGCTTTTGTTCCTGTTATTTATAATGCAAGAAGGGTTTTCACTATTGTTGATTGGTTTAGAGATGAGATTTACAAGGTTGATGAAGAACATAGTGGTTCTTATAGAAGGATCTATGCTGGAAGAGCACTTGCTGTGGCTAATATGGCTTTTTGGAGCTTCAATTTGTTTGGATTTTTGTTACCTGTTTATCTTCCTAAAGTTTTTAAGGCATATTACTCTGGCACAAAAGTAAATTAAGGAATTATTAGGTAGCTATAGAGTGTTCATTATATCCATGTTTTGATAGAATATATTTTATTTTGATGATGTATAAGGTCTTGAACCATGATTTTCCTGCTGGTTAGTGTATGATATTTGCATAGTAATATATGTTTTTGGCTGTAGAAATACACAAACTTGTGTACTTACAAAAAAGTTATTTTTTTAACTATGTTATTAGCTCAAATTATCTCCAATCTCGTCGATGACTAATCTTTCACAATCTTTATTAGAGTCTTCTCTTAATCATGCTTTTTTTCATCTACATGACTTGAAACTTATGATAAGTAAAAAAAAGAGTAATTAAAAGAGTATGAAATATTAATAAAAAGGTAATTGAAAATTTGATTTATCTAGTTTTATATTTTTTCCGGAAGAAGTATAAAATTATTTTTGTTGTGCTAATTTCGTGTATTAGCAAAGAAGGATTCTTTTTTTTTTTTTTGTATGATGATAC